>JAGDQO010000311.1:0-12177 GCA_018342035.1 Solanum appendiculatum
TCTGATGGGATCCGGTGCGTTAGTGCTGGTATGATCGAATCCATGTTTCCTACCACTGTAAATTCTATTAAACACCTCCTTCTTCCGAACACCCTAGCCTGCCCCCCACCGACCTAGCCTCCCCGAACCGACGCATGACGCAGATGGTCACGCTCATCTTAATCGCCCCGTCACCTCTCTTAACGACGTCTCGATCTGAATGTCGTTTCCGCAAAAAGAAATATACATTACAAAATATTCGATCGAATTTCGACAAAAAAGAGGGATGATACACGAGGAATTCCCAGGGGGTCACCCATCCTAGTACTACTCTCGCCCAGGCACGCTTAACTTCGGAGTTCTGATGGGATCCGGTGCGTTATTGCTGGTATGATCGCATCAATTTTTCCTACCAATGTAAGTTCTATTAAACACCTCCTTCTTCCGAACGCCCTAGCCTGCCCCCCACCGACCTAGCCTCCCCGAACATACGCATGAGGCAGATTGTCACGCTCATCTTAATCGCCCCCGTCACCTGTCATAACGACGTCTCGATCCGAATGTCATTTCCCTAAAAAGAAATATACATAACAAAATACGCGACCGAATTTCGACAAAAAAAAGAGATGCAACACGAGGACTTCCCTAGGGGTCACCCATCCTAGTACTACTCTCGGCCAAGCACGCTTAACTTCGGAGTTCTGATGGGATCCGGTGCGTTAGTGCTGGTATGATCGCATCCATCTTTCCTACCACTGTAAATTCTATTAAACACTCCCTTCCTCCGTACGCCCTAGACTGCCCCCCAACGACCTAGCCTCCCCGAACCGACGCATGACGCCGATTGTCAAGCTCATATTTATCGCCCCCGTCACCTGTCTTAACGACGTCTCGATCTGAATGTCGTTTCTGCAAAAAGAAATATAAATTACAAAATACGCGATCGAATTTCGACAAAAAAGAGGGATGCAACACGAGGACTTCCCAGAGGGTCACCCATCCTTGTACTACTTTCGCCCAAGCACGCTTAACTTTGGAGTTCTGATGGGATCCGGTGCGTTAGTGCTTATGAACGCCCTAGCCTGCCCCCCACCGACCTAGCCTCCCCGAACCGACGCATGACGCAGATTGTCACGCTCACCTTAATCACCCCCGTCACCTGTCTCAACGACGTCTCGATCCGAATGTCGTTTCCGTAAAAAGAAATATACATAACAAAATACGCGACCGAATTTCGACAAAAAAGAGGGATGCAACACGAGGACTTCCCAGGGGGTCACCCTACCTAGTACTACTCTCGCCCAAGCACGCTTAACTTCGGAGTTCAGATGGGATCCGGTGCTTTAGTGCTGGTATGATCGCATCCATGTTTCCTACCATTGTAAATTCTATTAAACACCTCCTTCCTCCGAACGCCCTAGCCTGCCACCCACCGACCTAGCCTCCCCGAACCGACGTATGACGCCGATTGTCACGCCAATCTAAATCGCCCCCGTCAACTGTCTTATCGACGTCTCGATCCGAATGTCGTTTCCGCAAAAAGAAATATACATTACAAAATACGCGATCGAATTTCGACAAAAAAGAGGGATGCAACACGAGGACTTCCCAGGGGGTCACTCATCCTAGTAATACTCTCGCCCAAGCACGCTTAACTTCGGAGTTCTGATGGGATACGGTGCATTAGTGCTGGTATGATCGCATCAATCTTTCCTACCACTGTAAATTCTGTTAAACACCTCCTTCTTCCGAGCGCCCTAGCCTGCCACCCACCGACCTAGCCTCCCCGAACCGACGCATGAGGCCGATTGTCACGCCCATCATAATCGCCCCCGTCACCTGTCTTAACGATGTCTCGATCCGAATGTCGTTTCCCCAAAAAGAAATATACATTACAAAATACGCGACCGAATTTCGACAAAAAAAAGAGATGCAACACGAGGATTTCCCTTGGGTCACCCTTCCTAGTACTACTTTCGGCCAAGCACGCTTAACTTCAAAGTTCTGATGGGATCCGGTGCGTTAGTGCTGGTATGATCGCATCCATCTTTCCTACCACTGTAAATTCTATTAAGCACCCCCTTCCTCCGAACGTCCTAGCCTGCCCCCCAACGACCTAGCCTCCCCGAACCGACGCGTGACGCCGATTGTCACGCCAATCTTAATCGCCCCCGTCACCAGTCTTAACGACGTCTCGATCCGAATGTCGTTTCCGCAAAAAGAAATATACATTACAAAATACGCGACCGAATTTCGACAAAAAAAGAGGGATTAAACACGAGGACTTCCCCGGGGGTCACCCATCCTAGTACTACTCTCGCCCTAGCACGCTTCACTTCGAAGTTCTGATAGGATCCGGTGCGTTAGTGCTGGTATGATCGCATCCATCTTTCCTACAACTGTAAATTCTATTAAACACCCCCTTCCTCCGAACACCCTAGCCTGCCCCCCAACGACCTAGCCTCCCCGAACCGACACATGACGCCGATTGTCACGCCAATCTTAATCGCCCCCGTCATCTGTCTTAACGACGTCTCGATCCGAATGTCGTTTCCGCAAAATGAAATATACAATACAAAATACGCGACCGAATTTCGACAAAAAAAGAGGGATGCATCACGAGGACTTCCCAGGGGGTCACCCTCCTAGTACTACTCTCGCCCAAGCACGCTTAACTTCGGAGTTCTAATGGGATCCGGTGCGATAGTGCTGTTATGATCGCATCCATGTTTCCTACCACTGTAAATTCTATTAAACACCTCTTTCTTCCGAACGCCCTAGCCTGCCCCCCACCGACCTAGCCTCCCCGAACCGACGCATGACGCAGATTTTCACGCTCATCTTAATCGCCCCCGTCATCTGTCTTAACGACGTCTCGATCCGAATGTCGTTTCCGCAAAAAGAAATATACATTACAAAATACTCGATCGAATTTCGACAAAAAAGAGGGATGCAACACGAGGACTTCCTAGAGGGTCACCCATCCAAGTACTACTCTCGCCCAAGCACACTTAACTTCGGAGTTCTTATGAGATCCGGTGCGTTATTGCTGGTATGATGGCATCCATGTTTCCTACCACTGTAAATTCTTTTAAACACATCCTTCCTCAGAACACCCTAGCCTGCCACCCACCGACCTAGCATCCCCGAACCGACGCATGACGCCGATTGTCACGCCAATCTTAATCGCCCCCGTCACCTGTCTTAACGACGTCTCGATCCGAATGTCGTTTCCGCAAAAAGAAATATACATTACAAAATACGCGACCGAATTTAGACAAAAAAAGAGGGATGCAACACGTGGACTTCCCAGGGGGTCACCCATCCTAGTACTACTTTCGCCCAAGCACGCTTAACTTCGGAGTTCTGATGGGATCCGGTGCGTTAGTGCTGGTATGATCGCACCAATCTTTCCTACCACTGTAAATTCTATTAAACACCCCATTCCTACGAACGCCCTAGCCTTACCCCCAACGACCTAGCCTCCCCGAACCGACGCATGACGCCGATTGTCACGCCAATCTTAATCTCCCCCGTCACCTGTCTTAACGACGTCTCGATCCGAATGTCGTTTCCGCAAAATGAAATACACATTACAAAATACGCGACCGAATTATGACAAAAAAATAGGGATGCAACACGTGGACTTCCCAGGGGGTCACCCATCCTAGTACTACTCTCGCCCAAGCACGCTTAACTTCGGAGTTCTGATGGGAACCAGTGCGTTAGTGCTGGTATGATCGCTACCTTGTTTCCTCCCACTGTAAATTCTATTAAACACCTCCTTCCTCCGAACGCCCTAGACTGCCACCCACCGACATAGCCTCCCCGAACCGACGTATGACGCCGATTGTCACGCCAATCTGAATCGCCCCCGTCACCTGTCTTATCGACGTCTCGATCCGAATGTCGTTTCCGCAAAAAGAAATATACATTACAAAATATGCGATCGAATTTCGATAAAAAAGAGTGATGCAACACGAGGACTTCCCAGGGGGTCACTCATCCTAGTACTACTCTCGCCCAAGCACGCTTAACTTCGGAGTTTTGATGGGATCCGGTGCATTAATGCTGGTATGATCGCATCAATCTTTCCTACCACTGTAAATTCTATTAAACACCTCCTTCCGAGCGCCCTAGCCTGCCACCCACCGACCTAGCATCCCCGAACCGACGCATGAGGCCGATTGTCACGCCCATCATAATCGCCCCCATCACCTGTCTTAACAACGTCTCGATCCGAATGTCATTTCCGCAAAAAGAAATAAACATAACAAAATACGCAAACGAATTTCGAAAAAATAGAGGGATACAACACGAGGACTTCCCAGAGGGTCACCCATCCTAGTACTACTCACGCCCAAGCACGCTTAACTTCGGAGTTCTGATGGGATCCGGTGCGTTAGTGCTGGTATGATCGCATCCATGTTTCATACCACTGTAAATTCTATTAAACACCTCCTTCTTTCGAACGCCCTAGCCTGCCCCCCACCGACCTAGCCTCCCCGAACCGACGCATGACGCAGATTGTCACGCTCATCTTAATCGCCCCCGTCACCTGTCTTAACGACGTCTCGATCTGAATGTCGTTTCCGCAAAAAGAAATATACATTACAAAATATTCGATCGAATTTCGACAAAAAAAAGGGATGCAACACGAGGACTTCCCAGGGGGTCACCCATCCTAGTACTACTCTCTCCCAAGCACGCCTAACTTCGGAGTTCTGATGGGATCTGGTGCGTTAGTGCTGGTATGATCGCATCAATCTTTCCTATCACTGTAAATTCTATTAAACACATCCTTCTTCCGAGCACCCTAGCCTGCCACCCACCGACCTAGCCTCCCCGAACCAACGCATGAGGCCGATTGTCACACCCATCATAATCGCCCCCGTCACCTGTCTTAACGACGTCTCGATCCGAATGTCGTTTCCCCAAAAAGAAATATACATTACAAAATACGCGACCGAATTTCGACAAAAAAAAGAGATGCAACACGAGGACTTCCCTTGGGGTCATCCATCCTAGTACTACTCTCGGCCAAGCAGGCTTAACTTCGGAGTTCTGATGGGATCCGGTGCGTTAGTGCTGGTATGATCGCATCCATCTTTCCTACCACTGTAAATTCTATTAAACACCCCCTTCCTCCGAACGCCCTAGCCTGCCCCCCAACGACCTAGCCTCCCCGAACCGACGCATGACGCCGATTGTCACGCCAATCTTAATCGCCCCCGTCACCTGTCTTAACGAAGTCTCGATCCGAATATCGTTTCCGCAAAATGAAATATACATTAAAAAATACGCGACCGAATTTCGACAAAAAAAGAGGGATGCAACACATGACTTCCCAGGGGGTCACCCATCCTAGTACTACTCACGCCCAAGCACGCTTAACTCTGGAATTCTGATGGGATCCGGTGCGTTAGTGCTGGTATGATCGCATCCATCTTTCTTACCACTGTAAATTCTATTAAACACCTCCTTCCTCCGAACGCCCTAGACTGCCACCCACCGACCTATCCTCCACGAACCGACGCATGACGCCGATTGTCACGCCAATCTGAATCGCCCCCGTTACCTGTCTTATCGACGTCTCGATCCGAATGTCGTTTCCGCAAAAAATAAATATACATTACAAAATACGCGATCGAATTTCGACAAAAAAGAGGGATGCAACACGAGGACTTCCCAGGGGGTCACCCATCCTAGTACTACTCTCTCCCAAGCACGCCTAACTTCGGAGTTCTGATGGGATCCGGTGCGTTAGTGCTGGTATGATCGCATCAATCTTTCCTATCACTGTAAATTCTATTAAACACCTCCTTCTTCCGAGCACCCTAGCCTGCCACCCACCGACCTAGCCTCCCCGAACAAACGCATGAGGCCGATTGTCACACCCATCATAAGCGCCCCCGTCACCTGTCTTAACGACGTCTCGATCCGAATGTCGTTTCCCCAAAAAGAACTATACATTACAAAATACGCGACCGAATTTCGACAAAAAAAAGAGATGCAACACGAGGATTTCCCTTGGGGTCATCCATCCTAGTACTACTCTCGGCCAAGCAGGCTTAACTTCGAAGTTCTGATGGGATCCGGTGCGTTAGTGCTGGTATGATCGCATCAATCTTTCCTACCACTGTAAATTCTATTAAACACCTCCTTCTTCCGAGCGCCCTAGCCTGCCACCCACCGACCTAGACTCCCCGAATCGACGCATGAGACCGATTGTCACGCCCATCATAAGCGCCCCCGTCACCTGTCTTAACGACGTCTCGATCCGAATGTCGTTTCCCCAAAAAGAAATATACATTACAAAATACGCGACCGAATTTCGACAAAAAAAAGAGGGATGCAACACGAGGACTTCCCAGGGGGTCACCCATCCTAGTATTACTCTCGCCCAAGCACGCTTAACTTCGGAATTCAGATGGGATTCGGTGCATTAGTGCTGGTATGATCGCATCCATCTTTCCTACCACTGTAAATTCTATTAAACACCTCCTTTCTCCGAACGCCCTAGCCTGCCACCCACCGACCTAGAATCCCCGAACCGACGCATGACGCCGATTGTCACGCCAGTCTTAATCGCCCCCGTCACCTGTCTTAACGACGTCTCGATCCGAATGTCGTTTCCGTAAAAAGAAATATACATTACAAAATACGCGACCGAATTTCGACAAAAAAAGAGGGATGCAACACGTGGACTTCGCAGGGGGTCACCCATCCTAGTACTACTCTTGCCCAAGCACGCTTAACTTCGAAGTTCTGATGGGATCCGGTGCGTTAGTGCTGGTATGATCGCATCCATGTTTCCTACCACTGTAAATTCTATTAAACACCTCCTTCTTCCGAACGCCCTAGCCTGCCCCCCACCGACCTAGCCTCCCCGAACCGTCGCATGACGCAGATTGTCACGCTCATCTTAATCGCCCCCGTCATCTGTCTTAACGACGACTCGATCCGAATGTCGTTTCCGCAAAAAGAAATATAAATTACAAAATTCTTGATCGAATTTCGACAAAAAAGAGGGATGCAACACGAGGACTTCCCAGGGGGTCACCCATCCTAATGCTACTCTCGCCCAAGCACGCTTAACTTCGGAGTTCTGATGGGATCCGGTGCGTTAGTGCTGGTATGATCGCATCCATGTTTCCTACCACGGTAAATTTTATTAAACACCTCCTTCTTCTGAACGCCCTAGCCTGCCACCCACCGACCTAGCCTCTCCGGACCGACGCATGACGCAGATTGTCACGCTCATCTTAATCGCCCCCATCACCTGTCTTAACGACGTCTCGATACGAATGTCGTTTCCGCAAAAAGAAATAAACATAACAAAATACGCGATCGAATTTCGACAAAAAAGAAGGATGCAACACGAGGACTTCCCAGGGGGTCACCCATCCTAGTACTACTCTCGCCCAAGCACGCTTAACTTCGGAGTTCTGATGGGATCCGGTGCGTTAGTGCTGGTATGATCGCATCCATCTTTCCTACCACTGTAAATTCTATTAAACACCTCCTTCCTCCGAACGCCCTAGACTGCCACCCACCGACCTAGCCTCCCCGAACAGACGTATGACGCCGATTGTCGCGCCAATCTGAATCGCCCCCGTCACCTGTCTTATCGACGTCTCGATCCGAATGTCGTTTCCGCAAAAAGAAATATACATTACAAAATATGCGATCGAATTTCGACAAAAAAGAGTGATGCAACACGAGGACTTCCCAGGGGGTCACTCATCCTAGTACTACTCTCGCCCAAGCACGCTTAACTTCGGAGTTCTGATGGGATACGGTGCGTTAGTGCTGGTATGATCGCATCTATCTTTCCTACCACTGTAAATTATATTAAACACCTCCTTCCTCCGTACGCCCTAGCCTGCCCCCCAACGACCTAGCCTCCCCGAACCGACGCATGACGCCGATTGTCACGCCAATCTGAATCGCCCCCGTCACCTGTCTTATCGACGTCTCGATCCGAATGTCGTTTCCGCAAAAAGAAATATACATTACAAAATACGCGATCGAATTTCGACAAAAAAGAGGGATGCAACACGAGGACTTCCCAGGGGGTCACTCATCCTAGTACTACTCTCGCCCAAGCACGCTTAACTTCGGAGGCCTGATGGGATCCGGTGCATTAGTGCTGGTATGATCGCATCAATCTTTCCTACCATTGTAAATTCTATTAAACACCTCCTTCTTCCAAGCGCCCTAGCCTGCCACCCACCGACCTAGCCTCCCCGAACCGATGCATGAGGCCGATTGTCACGCCCATCATAATCGCCCCCGTCACCTGTCTTAACGACGTCTCGATCCGAATGTCGTTTTCGCAAAAAGAAATAAACATAACAAAATACGCAACCGAATTTCGACAAAAAAAAGGGATGCAACACGAGGACTTCCCAGGTGGTCACTCATCCTAGTACTACTCTCGCCCAAGCACGCTTAACTTCGGAGTTCTGATGGGATCCTGTGCATTAGTGCTGGTATGATCGCATCAATCTTTCCTACCACTGTAAATTATATTAAACACCTCCTTCTTCCGAGCGCCCTAGCCTGCCACCCACCGACCTAGCCTCCCCGAACCGACGCATGAGGCCGATTGTCACGCCCATCATAATCGCCCCCGTCACCTGTCTTAACGACGTCTCGATCCGAATGTCGTTTCCCCAAAAAGAAATATACATTACTTAATACGCGACCGAATTTCGACAAAAAAAAGAGATGCAACACGAGGATTTCCCTTGGGGTCACCCATCCTAGTACTACTCTCAGCCAAGCACGCTTAACTTCGGAGTTCTAATGGGATCCGATGCGTTAGTGCTGGTATGATCGCATCCATCTTTCCTACCACTGTAAATTCTATTAAACACCCCTTCCTCCGAACGCCCTAGCCTGCCCCCCAATGACCTAGCCTCTCCGAACCGACGAATGACGTCGATTGTCACGCCAATCTTAATCGCCCCCGTCACCTGTCTTAACGACGTCTCGATCCGAATGTCGTTTCCGCAAAAAGAAATATACATTACAAAATACGCGACCGAATTTCGACAAAAAAAGAGGGATGCAACACGAGGACTTCCCAGGGGGTCACCCATTCTAGTACTACTCTGGCCCAAGCACGCTTAACTTCGGAGTTCTGATAGGATCCGGTGCGTTAGTGCTGGTATGATCGCATCCATCTTTCCTACCACTGTAAATTCTATTAAACACCCCCTTCCTCCGAACGCCCTAGCCTGCCACCCAACGACCTAGCTTCCCCGAACCGACGCATGACGCCGATTGTCACGCCAATCTTAATCGCCCCCGTCACCTGTCTTAACGACGTCTCGATCCGAATGTCGTTTCCGCAAAAAGAAATATACATTACAAAATACGCGACCGAATTTCGACAAAAAAAGAGGCATGCAACACGTGGACTTCCCACGGGGTCACCCATCCTAGTACTACTCTCGCCCAAGCACGCTTAACTTCGGAGTTCTGATGGGATCCCGTGCGTTAGTGCTGGTATGATCGCATCCATTTTTCCTACCACTGTAAATTCTATTAAACACCTCCTTCCTCTGAACGCCCTAGCCTGCCCCCCACCGACCTAGCCTCCCCGAACCGACGCATGACGCAGATTGTCACGCTCATCTTAATCGCCCCCGTCACCTGTCTTAACGACGTGTCGATCTGAATGTCGTTTCCGCAAAAAGAAATATACATTACAAAATATTCGATTGAATTTCGACAAAAAAGAGGGATACAACACGAGGACTTCCGAGGGGGTCACCCATCCTAGTACTACTCTCGCCCAAGCACGCTTAACTTCGGAGTTCTGATGGGATCCGGTGCGTTAGTGCTGGTATGATCGCATCCATCTTTCTTACCACTGTAAATTCTATTAAACACCTCCTTCTTCCGAACGCCCTATCCTGCCCCCCAACGACCTAGCCTCCCCGAACCGGCGCATGAGGCCGATTGTCACGCCAATCTTAATCGCCCACGTCACCTGTCTTATCGACGTCTCGATCCGAATGTCGTTTCCGCAAAATGAAATATACATTAAAAAATACGCGACCGAATTTCGACAAAAAAAGAGGGATGCAACACGTGGACTTCCTAGGGGGTCACCCATCCTAGTACTACTCTCGCCCAAGCACGCTTAACTTCGGAGTTCTGATGGGATCTGGTGCGTTAGTGCAGGTATGATAGCATCCATCTTTCTTACCACTGTAAATTCTATTAAACACCTCCTTCTTCCGAACGCCCTAGCCTGCCCCCTAACGACCTAGCCTCCCCGAACCGACGCATGACGCAGATTGTCACACTCATCTTAATCGCCCCCGTCATCTGTCTTAACGACGTCTCGATCCGAATGTCGTTTCCGCAAAAAGAAATATACATTACAAAATTCTTGATCGAATTTCGACAAAAAAGAGGGATGCAACACGAGGACTTCCCAAGGGGTCACCCATCCTAGTACTACTCTCGCCCAAGCACGCTTAACTTCGGAGTTCTGATGGGATCCGGTGCGTTAGTGCTGGTATGATCGCATCCATCTTTCCTACCACTGTAAATTCTATTAAACACCTCCTTCTTCCGAACGCCCTAGCCTGCCCCCCACCGACCTAGCCTCCCCGAACCGACGCATGACGCAGATTGTCACGCTCATCTTAATCGCCCCCGTCACCTGTCTTAACGACGTCTCGATCTGAATGTCGTTTCCGCAAAAAGAAATATACATTAGAAAATACTCGATCGAATTTCGACAAAAAAGAGGGATGCAACACGAGGACTTCCCAGGGGGTCACCCATCCTAGTACTACTCTCGCCCAGGCACGCTTAACTTCGGAGTTCTGATGGGATCCGGTGCGTTAGTGCTGGTATGATCGCATCCATCTTTCCTACCACGGTAAATTTTATTAAACACCTCCTTCTTCTGAACGCCCTAGCCTGAACCCACCGACCTAGCCTCTCCGGACCGACGCATGACGCAGATTGTCACGCTCATCTTAATCGCCCCCGTCACCTGTCTTAACGACGTCTCGATACGAATGTCGTTTCCACAAAAAGAAATATACATAATAAAATACGCGACCGAATTTCGACAAAAAAGAAGGATGCAACACGAGGACTTCCCAGGGGGTCACCCAACCTAGTACTACTCTCGCCCAAGCACGCTTAACTTCGGAGTTCTGATGGGATCCGGTGCGTTAGTACTGGTATGATCGCATCCATCTTTCCTACCACTGTAAATTCTATTAAACACCTCCTTCTCGAACGCCCTAGCCTGCCCCTAAGACCTAGCCATCCGAACGACGGCATTGACGCTGATTGTCCGCCCATCCTGAATCGCCCCCGTCACCTGTCTTAACCGGACGTTTGAATCCGAATGTTCGTTTCCGCAAAAAGAAATATACATTACAATACGCTGACGAATTTGGATTAAAAAAAGAGGCATTGCAACACGAGGCTTTCCCATGGGGTCACCATCCTAGTCTCACTCTGCAAAGCAACGCCTTAAATTCGGGTCTGATGGGAATCCGGTGCGGTTAGTGCTGGTATGATCGATCCATCTTTCCTACCACTGTACTTCTATTAAACAACTCCTTCCTCCGTACGCCCTAGCCTGCCCCCTAACGACCTAGCCATCCTGAACCGACGCATGACGCCGATTGTCAGGCCCATCTGAATCGCCCCCGTCACCTGTCTCAACGACGTCTCGATCCGAATGTCGTTTCCGCAAAAAGAAATATACATAACAAAATACGAGACCAAATTTCGACAAAAAAGAGGGATGCAACACGAGGACTTCCCAGGGGGTCACCCAACCTAGTACTACTCTCGCCCAAGCACGCTTAACTTCGGAGTTCTGATTGGATCCGGTGCGTTAGTGCTGGTATGATCGCATCCATGTTTCCTACAACTGTAAATTCTATTAAACACCTCCGTCCTCCGAACGCCCTAGCCTGCCCCCCACCGACCTAGCCTCCCCGAACCGACGCATGACGCAGATGGTCACGCTCATCTTAATCGCCCCCTTCACCTGTCTTGTCGACGTCTCGATCCGAATGTCGTTTCCGCAAAAAGAAATATACATTACAAAATACTCGATCGAATTTCGACAAAAAAGAGGGATGCAACACGAGGAATTCCCATGGGGTCATCCATCCTAGTACAACTCTCGCCCAAGCACGCTTAACT
>JAGDQO010000312.1:0-336965 GCA_018342035.1 Solanum appendiculatum
TGGTATGTGAAGTTATGTTTAGCTTGGATTGGAAACCCAGTTGTGCCTTTCCAAGGATATCAATATTTATTATTGTATAGTGGGATTTATGCATAGAACCGAGTGGATGGGTGACAAGTCCCCATATGTCCTATACCTATGTGCCCCCATAGGTGGTCTTTAACAGGCCCATATTATATCAGCTTAGCTAGTGGATCCACGTAGGCTATGGTTCAGGATTCTACCTTGGCAAGTAGAATGGCCCTTTTTCGGTGTAGGGTAGACACCATATTCCATGTTGAGTTATTCCATGGTCTACAGATCAGTTTAGTCTTTTCCCACAACACAGCTTGCACAATGGTGCATGGGTTACTAAAAGTAAAGTAAAGAAAAGAAGAGTAATAGAATGATGATTTAGCTTGCTTTGGCCATGGTTTATGCTCTATGCTATTTGCTTATATTCCTTGTCAAGTTTAGGTTGGCCAATTGCATGTCATGTTTATATCTCAGTTTCTAGCATGTTTTATGAGTTTATATGCATTGCTATCATACTTAGTACTTTATTGTGCTAACACATACTCTTCCCTACATCAACTTCTTTTGTGTAGGACGTGGCAGTTCTCCTACTCGTGGCTAGAGCATTGACTTAGAGTTGCGAAGAAGGCTTGGTGAGTCCTCATCAATCCAAGGACATAGCCTTGTTGGATTTTACTTTGATGTCTTTCCTTATGTTGGATATTGTATTGGGCTGCGTCTCTATCAGTTTTATTCATATTCTATGCTATTAGTAGGCTTTGAGACATAAGTTGTAGACTTCCGCTATTTTGAGTAAAGTTTTGATATAAAAATGCTCTTTTGAACTCTTACTTCTCTATTATCTTATATGTGATGTATGCTAAGGGCTTGTATGAGGCCTTTTGGGGTCTTGTACACCGTGTTACATCTAGGGGCTACCCTATGTCGTGACAAACTTGGTATTCAACGCACAATGTTTTAGAAAGATTAGAGGATGTCTCATAAGCCGTATCGAGTAGAATCTTGTTCATGAGTGTGAAACGCGCCACACTTATGAATGAGAGGCTACAAGATGTTTAGGAAACTTCACTTCTTTTGTTACTCTTGAGTCGTGCCATATAGTTTAACTCTATATCTCTCTCCTAATCACCTATCCTATGTGTTTTAGGATATGACATCTCGAAGGGCATACACTACTAGGAATGCAACAGAGAATGAAGGGCAAGGAGCTCCTCAAGCTCCGGCCGACCCTTTGGTTGAGCAAGTGACCCCTGCAGAATTTAGGGCTGCCTTCCAAGCTTTGGCCCAAGCTGTGACGGCCCAAGCCAATAGAGAAGTGGTGATTCCCATGAACCCAAATATGGGTACGGCGGCGTCGAGAGTGAGAGACTTTACAAGGATGAATCCTCTAGAATTTCATGGCTCTAAGGTGGAAGATGATCCTAAGAGTTTATCGATGAAGTTTATAAAGTGTTGATGATAATGGGTGTGACACAAGAAGAGAAGGCGGAGTTGGCCGCTTATCAACTTAAAGGTGTTGCCCAAACTTGGTATAATCAATGGAAGAGTGAAAGGGCTCATGATGAAGGTCCCATAGGATGGGAGAGGTTTAAGAGTGCTTTCCTCGATCGATTCTTCCCTCTTGAGAAGAGAGAGGCTAAGATGCTTGAGTTTATTAATCTTCGTCAAGGGAGTATGAGTGTGAAAGAATATGCATTGAAATTCACACAATTGGCTTGATATGTTCCGTCCATAGTTTCCGACCCAAGGGCAAGAATGAGCAAATTTGTGTCGAGAGTGTCCGATATGTTGGTGAAAGAGTGCCGCACCGCCATGCTTGTGCATGACATGGATATTTCTCACCTCATGGTTTATGCTGAACAAATTGAAGAAGAAAAGCTTAAAGAGAGATCTAGAGAGATTAAGCGGGCTAGAACCGGAGATGACAACTTTTCTCATGCAAAATCTGATGGGCGTTCAAGATTTCACCAAAGGTTCTCTAATCAAGGTTCTTCCAAGGCTCCTCCAAGATCCAACAATGATGGTGCCAAACCCTAAGCCTCAAGGAGGGAACGGTGGTGGATCTTCTTTGCCTAGTTGTACTAAATGTGGGAGCAGGCATGAAGGCAAACTTGTGGTAAGGCTGGTCACAAGATGAGAGATTGCCCATCTCTCGTGGAAAAAGGAAGAGAGGGTAAGAAAGCTGCCCCAAGTAGTTCGGGTTCAAGTGCTCCTAAGCAAAACAAATTTTATGCAGTTCAGGCTCGTCTTGAGCAAGAGAGCTCACCCGATGTGGTCACCGGTACGTTGAAATTTTTCCATTTTGATGTCTATGCCTTGTTGGATCCCGGTGCTCATTGTCCTTTGTGACGCCCTATGTGGCCATGTGGTTCGATATTGTTTCGGATATGTTGCTAGATCCTATCCTTGTTTCTACTTCGATAGGAAAGTCTATCTTAGCTAAGAGGGTTTATGAAGGTTCCTCCATTTTCTTATCCCATAAAGTTACTCTTGTCGATCTCATAGAGCTAGATATGCTAGATTTCGATGTCATTCTTGGGATGGATTGGTTGCATGCTTTTTATGCCCTTATTGATTGTAGGACCAGAGTGGTTCAGTTTTAGTTCCCTAATGAGCCTATCCTAGAGTGGAAGGGGGGAAATTCTATGTTTTGAGGCCAAAACGTTTCTTATCTAAAGGCTAGAAAGATGATCTCTAAGGGTTGCATTTATCATCTAGTTAGGGTAAGGGGTGTAGATTTTGAAACCCCTACTCTTGAGTTGGTCCCCGTTGCTAGTGAGTTTCCGAAAGTGTTTCCCGATGACTTCCCCTGTATTCCTCCCGAAAGGGAAATAGACTTCGGCATTGACCTTTTCCTAGATATGCAACCTATCTCTATTACTCCTTATAGAATGGCTCCGGCGGAACTTAAAGAGTTGAAAGAGCAACTAAAAAACTTGTTGAATAAGGGTTTCATCCGACCTAGTGTTTCCCTATAGGGTGGTCCGGTATTGTTCGTGAGAAAGAAAGATGGTTCACTCCGTATGTGCATCGACTATCGCCAATTGAATAAGGTTACCATTAAGAATATGTATCATTTGCCAATGATAGATGATTTATTTGACCAACTTTAAGGGGCTAGTTATTTCTCGAAGATCGACCTTCGTTCGGGTTATCACCAATTGAGGGTGAAAGAAGATGATATCCCGAAAATGGCTTTCCGGACAAGGTATGGTCATTATGAGTTCTTGGTTATGTCGTTTGGATTGACAAATGCTCCGACCACATTTATGGACTTGATGAACAAGGTGTTTAAGCAATACCTCGACATGTTCGTGATTGTGTTTATAGATGATATCTTAATATACTCAAGGAATGAGGATGATCATGCTAGTCATTTGAGGGTTGTATTGCAAGTCCTCAAGGATCAACAACTCTTTGCAAAGTTTAGCAAGTGTGAATTTTGGTTGAGATCCGTGGCTTTTCTTGGTCACATTATTTCCGGTAAGGGTGTTGAGGTAGATCCTAAGAAGACCGAAGAGGTCAAGAATTTGCCTAGACCTTTATCACCTTCAGACATTCATAGTTTCTTGGGTTTAGCCGGTTATTATAGGAGGTTTGTTGAGGGGTTTTCCTCAATTGCTTCTCCGTTGACTGCTTTGACTCAAAAGAAAGCTAAGTTTGTGTGGTCCGAGGCTTGTGGAAGGAGTTTTCACGAATTGAAAGACAAACTTATTTCGGCCTCGATATTGACTCTATCGGAAGGAACTAATGGTTTTGTAGTGTATTGTGATGCCTCAAGGATTGGGCTAGGGTGTGTTCTTATGCAAAACGGAAAGGTGATTGCCTATGCTTCGCGGCAACTAAAGGTGCATGAGAAGAACTATCCCACTCATGACTTAGAGTTGGCAGCGTTGCTGTTTGCTTTGAAAATACGATGACATTACTTGTATAGAGTACATGTAGATGTCTTCACCGATTATAAGAGTCTCCAGTATGTGTTTAAGCAGAAAGATTTGAATCTCCGCCAAAGGAGATGGCTTGAATTGCTGAAAGATTATGATATGAGTGTTCTCTATCACCCTGGCAAGGCTAATGTGGTGGCGGATGCTCTTAGTAGATTGTCTATGGGCAGTGTTGCACATATTGAGGATGGCAAGAAAGAATTGGTTCGTGATTTTCATAGTTTAGCCCGATTGGGTGTTCGGTTGATAGATTACGCTAAGGGTGGAGTTACCGTTCACAATGGTTCCGAATCCTCTTTTGTGCATGATGTAAAGCTAAGCAAGACCTTGATCCTAATTTGGTGGAATTGAAAGAAGCGGTTCTCAAGAAGTCCGTAGAGGTTCTCTCCCAAGGGGGAGATGGTGTACTTCGTTACTGTCACGACCCAAGCCTAGGGCCTAGATGTGACCGGCGAATGGGGAACCCGAAGGAACCCCAAACAAGCCTCATAGCGTATCATTACACATCCTTGGTCGCAGAAGCAATTAAATGACCATAAGCGATAAGCATAGTCAAGGGGAAATCGGGACTAAGGGAGCAAGAAGAAAAAAAGAAATGATACATAAATACCATAGATGAGTCAAGCTCAAGCATAATACACAACTTGTCCAACACCACCTCTAAACATGAGTACTTAGCGGGGGCCAAGACAAACTACCGGGCTCACCCTCATAGTCAAAACATAACTAAAGAGGAAAAGTTCTATACATAACAAAAGATCATGAGCAACGTCCCAGAAATGGAGGACTCACCAATAACCACTATAGAAACTCGTACTAGCCACGCGGAGGAGGATGGTCAAGCGGTGCTCCGGTCCCTACATGGTGACATCATGTAGGCATAGAGTATGCGTTAGTACATTTGAATGTACTAAGTATATGGGATGCAATGCAATGCTACATTAGATGGACATCATAGGAAAAATGCGTAATCATACCCAATAGATAGCATATTAATGAAATGATATGTATAATGATGCTTACATAAAAATCATATTTAGTGGGACGTAGTACATGTGTGGCGAGTGACCATCAATATAGTATTTCCAAGGCCTACCACCCCCTTGGAGAGGCGAAAGAGGTACAAACCCCTCAATATGGTTACACGGGCCTACCACCCCCCGAGCTAGGGACCAAGGTACAAACCCCTCGATACGGTTATACGGGCCTACTACCCCCCGTACTAGGCAACCAAGGTACCAACCCCTCGATACGGTTATACGGCCTACTAACCCCCCGTACGCAACCAAGGTACCAACCCCCGATACGTTATACGGGCCTACTACCCCCCGTACTAGGCAACCAAGGTACCAACCCCTCGATACGGTTATACGGGCCTACTACCCCCCGTACTAGGCTTGGTCGACTCACAACACTTATATAAAGAAGAAAAGTCAAATACAATGTGTCTCATTTCATCATCATTTCAGTAATTACATAACCATCCGACCATAGGACGTACCTTGGACCTTCCCTTTCCTAAGAATTCTATAAATGGGCATTTTAATCAACACAAAGGTGGGCAATTGTCAGTAAAGAAATCATGTATTTCATAGAATACTAAGTCCCACCAATTCCCAAATCCATATAAATCAGCCGCACCAATCCCACATACATATTAATATCAAAAACTTCATAATTTGATCATGGAAGCATGTAAACCATAAACATCACATAAAAATTCCATTTCATGATAATATGCAAAAAGGACCATAATAGGGTGTGTAGTAGTAATTCCATAATCAAGAGTTCATAATTGATCATGAGGACCCATAAATTTGAAGTAGAAATAGAGGATAAATGGTTGGACTTGTGGAAAGGAAGGTTTCCACAATCAAACCCACATACCTCAACTTTGGAGAATCCTTGATGAAGATTGGAATGGAGAATCGAAGCTTGAGATTGAGTCTTGAATCCGGAATTAGAGCTTGAGATGTTTGAATTTGGTTGAAGATCTTGGGAATTTTTGGAGAGGGCTTAGAGAGTGTTTTTGGAGTTAAGAAAAAAATGACTAAGTATGGGACATATCCCCTTTTTATAAAAAAAAAGTCTCCAACCCGCCTAAAAAAAAAGCTCACTGGAAATTGCAAATCTGCACAGACAGGTTTTACGAAAATGGTCATAACTCCCTCATCCTAACTCAGACTAAGGTGAAACCAAGTGAGTTGGAAAGCTAACTCAAAGAGCTTTAATTTGATAGGTTGCAGCCCTTCCAGTTCCTTGTGTGCTAAGAAATATGCCCCTTTAAAGTTGACCCTCCAAATCGCAATTTTTGCGATTTTCGAATTTTGATACGGTTGCTCTAAAATTCGGGTTAGACCCATCTCCCACTCAATTTGATCCCACAAATAAGAATATGAAGTCGAATTTCCGAAATCATGCACGGATTTTGAGATATATGGAAATTACAATTATAGGTGTTTCCGAAGCACATTTTCGGGCATTTTGGGGTCGTTTCAATATCTCCCCCTTGGGAACATTCGTCCCCGAATGTTAAAGAAACGTACATGAGAGACACAAACATGGCAATTTCAGCCCACATAAGGATGCAACAATGCACTTACACCTTATTTCCAAAACCTCAATATAGTTGTAAAACCACAATGAACTTGTCAACTTAAACATGAATGTATGCAATGACATGGAGGCTGAACTTAAGACCTGAGATTTTATAAAGGGCTTAGATCAATACCTTAGGCTTGAGTGGAGTGGAAAAGATAAGGATATCGCCTTTGCATGTCCGCTTCGGCCTCCCAAGTAGCACTTTCAACTTGTTGATTTCTCCAAAGGACTTAATGGAAGCCACATCTTTGTTTCTCAACCTCTTCACTTGTCTATCTAAAATCTGGACTGGAACCTCTTCATAGGTCAAATTATCTTCAACAACACCCACAACATCAAGAGACACAATGGCATTCGGATCACCCACACACTTCCTCAACATAGACACATGAAATACCGGATGAACCAAATCCATCTCGCTAGGCAATTCCAACTCATAAGCTACCTTTCCAATTCTCCTCATCACCTTATAAGAACCCACGTATCTTGGGCTCAACTTGCCCTTCTTACCAAAACGAACCACACCCTTCATGGGTGTCACCTTCAAATAAACCCAATCACCAACTCGGAATTCAAGAGCCCTTCTCCTCGCATCGGCATAGGACTTTTGGCGACTTGCCATCTTCAACCTTTCTCTAATCATCCTAACCTTCTCAAGACCTCCATAACTAGGTCTGGTCCTAACAAGGCCACCTCACCAACCTCAAACCACCCAACCGGTTGATCTACAACGCCTCCCATAGAGACAGCCTCAAAGGAGCCATCACGCTGATGCTAGAATGATAGCTATTGTTATAGGCAAACTCAATCAATGGAAGATGATCATCCCAACTACCCTTAAGCTCCAATACACAAGCCCTAAGCATATCCTCAAGTGTTTGGATAGTCCCTTCGGCTTGTCCATCCGTTTGCGGGTGAAAGGCCGTAGAAAGCTTGACTCTCGTACCTAGACCCCTTTGGAAAGACTTCCAAAAGTGTGAAGTAAATTGAGTACCACGGTCCGATATGATGGATAGAGGAATCCCATGCAACCTTACCCAGTCATGAATATATAACCTTGCATAATCTTCCGCCCCATATGTTGTCTTTACTCGGTAGAAAAAATGAGCCGAATTGTCATCCTATCAACCACAACCCAAATAGAATTCAAAACCTTTTCTAGTCTTGGGTAAACCAACTACAAAATCCATATTAATTTCTTCCCACTCAGTAAGTGAATCTCTATGTCTTGGGTTAGAAGACCACACCCGGCCTTGAATGTCGGCCTTGACTTGTGACAAACTATGACAACCGGAGACGAATTTTGGCAATGTCCTTCTTTCAATGCCTCCCACCAATACACATCCCCTCAAATCTCTATACATTTTGGTGGAACCGGGTGTGATGGAGTAGGAAGAATTATGAGCCTCCTCAAGAATTTTCTCCCTCAAACCATCAACACAAGGCACACACAACCTACCTGGGTACCTAAGGGCACCATCTCCCCCTTGGGAGAAAACTTCCACCTTGCTCTCTTTCACCAAGGCCTTCAATTCAAACAAGGAAGAATCAAGATCTTGTTTTGCCATCACCTCATCAACCAAGGAAGACCTAGCACCATCAACAACGACCACACCACCATTACTAACCTCTTCCAACCTAACCCCCAACCTAGCCAACCGATGTACCTCCCTAGCCATTTCCCTATCACCAATATCAACATGAGCTAGGCTATCCATAGACACCCTACTCAAAGCATCCGCCACCACATTAGCTTTACCGGGATGATAATGCACACTCATATCATAATCTTTAAGAAATTCTAGCCACCTTCTTTGTCTCAAGTTGAGATCTTTTTGGGTGAAGACATATTGGAGGCTCTTATGATCGGTGAACACATCGACATGTACCCCATACAAATAATGACGCCAAATCTTTAAAGCAAACACCACAGCGGCTAATTCAAGATCATGCGTAGGATAGTTCTTTTCATGCACTTTGAGTTGTCTAGAAGCATAGGCTATCACCTTACCATTTTTCATTAGGACACAACCCAAGCCAACTCTAGAAGCATCACAATACACAACAAATCCCTCAAGCCCATCGCGGTAGTGACAATTAGGAGCGGAACACAAGTTTATCTTTCAAGTTTGAAAACTCCTTTCGCACTCGTGCGGTCCCACTCAAACTTAGCCTTCTTTTGTGTCAACTTTAGTCATGGGAGAAGCAATAGAAGAAAACCCATTCAAAATCTTTTTCCCGGTTTTAGAACCCCGCTAAGCCCAAGAAGCTCCTAATATCCGACGGGGTCAATGGCCTAGGCAAATTTCTAATCACATCGGTCTTCTTAGGGTCTACCTTAATACCATCCCCCGACACCACATGACCTAGGAAGGCAACCTCCCTCAACCAAAATTCACACTTTTCATACTTGGCATACAACTTCTCCTCTCTTAATCTTTGCAACACAACCCTCAAGTGACCCGTATGTTCTTCCTCGCTATGCGAATAGATTAAAATATCATCAATGAAGACCACAACAAAGGAATCAAGTTAGGGTTTTAAAAACCCTAATCATTCAGTTTCATGAAGTAGCCGGTGCATTGGTCAACGCCAAAGGACAACCCACAAATTCCATAATGTCCATACCTAAGTCCGAAGTGCTGTCTTGGGAATGTCACCCCTCTCCCTCACCTTCACTTGATGATACCCGACCGAAGATCAATCTTAGAGAAGTGGCTAGCCCCTTGCCAATGGTCGAACATAGTCATCAATCCTAATAAGAGGATATATTATTCTTGACGGACCCCTATGAGTATTGACCGTAGATCGATACACATCCTAAGGGACCCATCTTTCTTCTTCACAAACAACACCGGTCACCCCTTGGTGATTGGCTAGGCCTAATTAAAACCCTTCTCCAACAAGTCCTAATTGTTCTTTCAACTCCTTTTAACGCCGCCGGGGCCATACGGTAAGGGGGAATAGAAATGGGTTGAGTATCGGGGAGGAGGTCTATGCCAAAATCTATTTCCCTTTCGGGAGGAACACCGGGAAGGTCATTAGGAAAGACATCAAGGAATTCATTTACGACCGGAACCGACTCTATAAGAAGGGTTTTGGACCCCACATCCCTAACCCTCACGAGGTGATAGAGACACCCCTTAGAGATCAACTTACGGGCTTTAATGCAAGAGATGAATCTACCCTTGACTACCACATTTTGGCTTTCCCACTCAAGAATGGGTTCACTTGGGAATTGAAACTTGACCCTACGGGTTCTACAATCAATAGAAGCATAGTATGCATGCAACCAATCCATCCCAAGAACAACATCAAAATCGACCATGTTCAATTCAACAAGATCATAAGGCAATATTTTATGCAAGATGCAAATAGGACAATTTCTATAGACCTTTCTAGCAACAATATATGCACCAATAGGAGTAGACACCTTATATGACTCACGCAACAAGTCGGGCTCAACATGAAACTTTTTGGCAACAAAGGGGGTGACAAAAGAAAGAGGGGCACCCGGATCAATTAGTGCATATACATCCAAGTCAAAGATTTTCAACATACCGGTAACGACATCGGGGACTTCATCGACCCCTTGCCTCCCATGCAAAGCATAACAAAGAACAACCGTTAGGGAAGAACTTAATTCAACTCTACAGCACGACTTAGAACATGGAGAAGGGAAACATTTCCTAAAACGTCTCATAGCCTCCTACTCATAGTTGTGGTGCACAACACAACCATGAATCGGACTCTAATCAACGCGGTGAGTTGGACTCCGAGGATCATTCAACCTAGTGCTCTGATACCAAGTTTGTCACGACCCAAGCCTAGGGCCTAGATGTGACCGGCGAATGGGAACCCGAAGGAACCCCAAACAAGCCTCATAGCGTATCATTACACATCCTTGGTCGCGGAAGCAATTAAATGACCATAAGCGATAAGCATAATCAAGGGGGAAATCGGGACTAAGGGAGCAAGAGAAAAAAAAGAAATGATACATAAATACCATAGATGAGTCAAGCTCAAGCATAATACACAACTTGTCCAACACCACCTCTAAACATGAGTACTTAGCGGGGGCCAAGACAAACTACCGGGCTCACCCTCATAGTCAAAACATAACTAGAAAGGAAAAGTTTTATACATAGCAAAAGATCATGAGCAACGTCCCCGAAATGGAGGACTCACCAATAACCACTATAGAAAATCGTACTAGCCACGCGGAGGAGGATGGTCAAGCGGTGCTCCGGTCCCTACATGGTGACATCATGTAGGCATAGAGTATGCGTTAGTACATTTGAATGTACTAAGTATATGGGATGCAATGCAATGCTACATTAGATGGACATCATAGAAAAAAATGCGTAATCATACCCAATAGATAGCATATTAATGAAATGATATGTATAATGATGCTTACATAAAAATCATATTTAGTGGGACGTAGTACATGTGTGGCAAGTGACCATCAATATAGTATTTCCAAGGCCTACCACCCCCTTGGAGAGGCGAAAGAGGTACAAACCCCTCAATATGGTTACACGGGCCTACCACCCCCCGAGCTAGGGACCAAGGTACAAACCCCTCGATATGGTTATACGGGCCTACTACCCCCCGTACTAGGCAACCAAGGTACCAACCCCTCGATACGGTTATACGGGCCTACTACCCCCCGTACTAGGCAACCAAGGTACCAACCCCTCGATACGGTTATACGGGCCTACTACCCCCCGTACTAGGCTTGGTCGACTCACAACACTTATTTAGGGAAAATCATATACATGTGTCCATTTCATCATCATTTCAGTAATTACATAACCATCCGACTCATAGGACGTACCTTGGACCTTCCCTTTCCTAAGAATTCTATAAATGGGCATTTTATCAAACACAAGGTGGGCAATTGTTCATGTAAATGAAATCATGTATTTCAAGAATACTAAGTCCAACCAATTCCAAAATCCATATAAATCAGCCCACCAACAACATACATATATATATCAACCTTCATAATTTGATCATGGAAGCATGTAAACCATAAACATCACATAATAATTCCATTTCATGATAATATGCAAAATGGACCATAATAGGGTGTGTAGTAGTAATTCCATAATTCAAGAGTTCATAAATAATCATAAGGACCCATAAACTTGAAGTAGAAATAGAGGATAAATGGTTGGACTTGTGGAAAGGAAGGTTTCCACAATCAAACCCACATACCTCAACTTTGGAGAATCCTTGATGAAGATTGGAATGGAGAATCGAAGCTTGAGATTGAGTCTTGAATCCGGAATTAGAGCTTGAGATGTTTGAATTTGGTTGAAGATCTTGGTGGAATTTTTGGAGAGGGCTTAGAGAGTGTTTTTGGAGTTAAGAAAAATGACTAAGTATGGGACATATCCCCTTTTTATAAAAAAACGTCTCCAACCCGCCTAAAAAAAAAGCTCACTGGAAATTGCAAATCTGCACAGACAGGTTTTACGAAAATGGTCATAACTCCCTCATCCTAACTCGGACTAAGGTGAAACCAAGTGCGTTGGAAAGCTAACTCAAAGAGCTTTAATTTGATAGGTTGCAGCCCTTCCAGTTCCTTGTGTGCTAAGAGATATTCCCCTTTAAAGTTGACCCTCCAAATCGCAATTTTTGCGATTTTCGAATTTTGATACGGTTGCTCTAAAATTCGGGTTAGACCCATTTCCCACTCAATTTGACCCCACAAATAAGAATATGAAGTCGAATTTCCGAAATCATGCACGGATTTTGAGATATATGGAAATTACAATTATAGGTGTTTCCGAAGCACATTTTCGGGCATTTTTGGGGTCGTTTCAGAATCAGTGTGGGTAAGTGATTTTAACCCTAAGCTTTGATTACCCATTGTTGTAAACATGATTTTAGTTTGAGATTGGGTTTTTAAAGTGAGATTTTGGGGGTTTTGATAGAACTCCGATTTTTTTATAAAATGGAAATGGTGGACTGATTTGAACTCCATTTTTCAAATGGTTTTCTCTATTGGGTTGCTAATGCCTTGAGCGACCTTTTCATGTAAGAAATTCCGGATTCAAAAATCCGTTTTGGAAATTGAAGTTTTGGGTTGTTTTACATTTTCTTTCAAAAATTGTGGTTCATAATTTGAGTAGATTGTGGTGCTTTGGATTGCTCTTGGAAAGGAAAAGCTCCGGTTGTGGTTTGAGCGTGTTTTGATTAAGGCAAGTGGACCTTTAAAACTTTGTGAACCTTGTTAAATTTCTGAATTTCTTCCTTGATTGAGTTGGGGAGTAATGGATGAAATCTTGTATGAAATCAATTTAATTTGATTGATGGTGTAATAAAAAAGCTTTTGTGCTAATGTTGTGAACTAAGTGGAGTTGGGTGATCTTATGTGTTGTGTTGTGATTGGAAAAGGGCTATGAAAGCCTTGATGAAATTGTGAAATTGATGAATATGTCTTTGCTCATTGTGGATTATGGGACTAGACTTGAAACTCTTGCTTAGTGATTAATCCTACTTGTGATTAAAGGAGTAGTGAATCGGAGACTAGGCAATTGATCTTATTGTAAATGATGTAATTGATAATGTTGATATATTGTTGATAGTGTGACATGATTTGCATTGATACGAATTGCGTTATGATTATGAACACTATTGTTTTCTCATTATTTGTGTGAACATGCTTATGTGCATTGGTTCTGAAACACTATGATGAGACACTTTGATGATTATGCCGATGGGAAATGGTTCCGGCAAGTGATGATTTATGCCGATGGGAAATGATTTCGGCGAGTGATGATTATGTCGATGGAAAATGGTTGCGGCGATTGATGATTATGCCAATGGGAAATGGTTCCGCCGGATACATGGTCTATGCTTGGCCCCCATGGGCTTCGGTCTGAGATTCAACAGATGTGCATTGTAGGACAGACATGCATCATGCTACTTGACATTGCATTGCATTTCATATTCCTTTTTCTTGACATTGTGGGGTTGTGTTTTTGTACCGTGATATTGTATTTGAGGTATTCGATGCGTATTGTTCTATTGTTGATAATTGTGGACTGTTGATGGTCTATGTGCGATATAACTGTGTAGATTAGGTTGGGCTGATTTTTGTGCAGGTTGCAGTAGTGGATGTTCAGTTGGAAGGAAAGGGGTTCGTGAGTTTAGTTAGATTGACCTGGTTTTATTGGTTGACTTACTGGGTACCGTGTTTTTGGTACTCTCCCTTATTTCTACACCTGTGTAGGTTGCGAGCCCGGACCGTGATTTTGATCTCTCTCTTCTTTCTCCCGAGGCTTCCGTTTACACTTGAGAGGTAGCTATTCGATGTCGGCGATCCCTCTAGATCCTTTTTCTATACTTTGTTCTATTTGTGACACAAAGACATTGAGACTTGTATTTATCTATTTAACTTCTGTATTGGCGATTTGTACATGTGAAAACCAATCTCGGGTTGGTTTTGTTTAAGTTGAAAGACTTCCGCTTGGTTATTTCTCTTCTTTATTTATGTCTTTTCCGTTTGATGGGTTTTGGGCTGACTTGTCCTGGTGGGATAGGACAAGTGACATCACACCCGATTTTGGGTCGTGAAATATACTTATGTAAACGCAAAAATTTATTCGTAAAATTGGCGTGTAAATTTTGTTGATGTATAAAGTAACTGTAGCATGTATACATAATCTTTATAATGTATACATAAGAATATTACCAACAATTATAGGTATAACTATAATGAATACAAGAATGAGATTAATACGATACATCTATAAATAAAATTTTATTCATAAATTGTACATGTGATTTTGTTTATGTATACAGTAACTGTAGTATGTATACATTTGTTCGTATTCATCTTTGTATTCATTGGTCTGTATTCACTTAATAAATTTGTATACATTTATTTAAATTGAGATTGACATTCGTTGGTATACATTGGTTTGTATTCATCAAAATCAGCATTCTAATTTTTTACGAGAATATTATGAGAACATTTCTTACTCATGAAATTCTAAACAAAAATTTTGAATACTATAACTTGATTTTTTTCCAAAAAAATGTTTAAACACTTTAATTCAACAAAACATGAAATTTCAAAAATAATTGGGTAAGAAACGCTACATAATTATATATTTAAAGAAATTTTTGAGAGGACCAATGAATAAACATACAAATATATCTGATTTGCATAAATAGAGTGAATTAAGGAGAAGAAGAGAAAATTTGGAAGAGAAGAAAACATACATATGATAAGGATTTAAGAAAGAAAAAAAACAAAAAAAGGGAAGAATAACCTAAATTTTCACAAAAACAAAACTGAGAAAACTTCAATTCCACAAATCATGAAATTCAACAATTAATTGGACAAGAATAAGATTATACATAAAAGATGATTTTTAAAAGAATCCATGCATAAACATATTGTTATATCTGATTTTCATAGACAAAGTGAACTAAGGAGAAGAACAGAAAATTTGGGAGAGAAACAAATATACGTATGAAAAGAATTCTAGAAAAAAAAAGACAAAAAAGAGAACTCTATTTTAAAGCGGTTAACAAAAAAAAAGATAGAGATAAAAAAGGAAAAATAAAACAATAATTTTTTCCTTTTCAAGAAAACAAAGGAGCAATCAGACGTGTTGTCACGCCCCGAGCCTACACCCTAGACGTGGCCGGCACTCAAGAACCATTTCTGATCCCCAATCGAACCCCTTGGCCTTGCTGACTACTTAGCGAAAGATTTACTCAAGCGGTAACAAGCTTAGAAATAAAATTTAGAACATTCAAACTCCAACAATTACTTAACTCAAACTGTCTGAAATTAATAAAGTTCAATAATGATAATATTTTGTGAAACAGTCTCAAAACATCTTAACAAAAGAAAAAAATACAGAGAGACTCCTCAACTCTAACTATCTATGAAGCCTCTAAATACTAAGATAGATGTCGGGACTGGACCCTCACAACTTAACAAAACAAGAAATATAAGTGTGAAGCCCTCTGAAAAGCAAGGAGGCTCACCAAAGCTAGCTGAGTGCAAATGGTATCAACGAAGCACCTGTTGATGACCCTAAACACCTGTATCTGCATCATAAAAAGATGCAGGTCGAATGATATCAGTATATTGAATGCACGAGTATGTAAAATGGCTGAGTAAAACAATAATTGAACTGATAAGGCTAGGAGAATACTCACTTCAACTCAACTCAATGCAAAGCAATAATAAGAGATGACATATTTAAAGTTTTGTAAATAAAAGATACTAACTCAAGGATGTATATAAAAATACAATAAATTACTCTTTACTCTTATTTGGGAGATTCTCTAATTGACAACCATCACTATGAGCTATGTGATGATACAACGTCTCGCCCACGCTGCCAGAACTGTCCTATACCTTGTCGGGGTATAGAACACCTCAACTAAGTGGATCCACTAATCTCTGCCTGAAGGCATTAAGGATTCATCTAAAAAGTATGATCTTGTACCCATGTTGGCTACATGGCTTATGAGGACTTGGAGTTGTCTGAACTCATCCCCATATCGGTGCTCAATACTACTCCCAATAAATATATATACTCATGCTCAAGTAGAAATAATCTTTCTCCGTTTTGAGGTAATTACTCAAAAGATACTCTTTAAGAGGCAATGTCTCAATTATCTCTCGAAACTCCTTTAACTCTTTATGAAAATCAAAGTTCTCTTTCTCACTATAAGAATGATAAATTTGGAAAGTTCCCTTAAACTTTACTCAAAATGTCTCTTTAAACCTTCCTCAAAACTCCTCTTTACTTTCTCAGAAAACAATTTAAGATAATTGTTCGGTTAAAAAGATTCTCAATAATAACTCAATGACTACTCAAATAATAGGGTTCATGCTGAAAATTAGACATGAACAATCAGCTCAAAAATCTTAAAGCATAATATATAGCATCTCAAAAATTAAGAATAGCAACTCGAAACTCAATGACAAAACTCATCTCAAGAATTATCAAAACTAAGGATGTAACCCTAGATTATTCTTTACTGATAGAGAGTAGATGTAGGGCGTGAGGACGAACTCAATCCATAACTATGATAGCCTTACATACCTGGGAAGAACGAAATTCTTGGTGAAATCGGAAGAACGATTGAGAACGCTCACTTTTCTCCTCTTGAATCCTTGCTCCAAGTCGTTGAAGTGTTAAAGAACGTAAAATAATATTATAACACTGCTTAGACCCTTAATTAGGTGTAAAACATCATGGATTAGGCTTAGAAGGGGTGGGAAAAGACTGAACTACCCCTCTTTAAAAGCTGATAAAAATTATCCACGAGACCATCTACGATTCGTGGTTTGATCTACGAACCGTAGATCCCATCCGTGGAATTGATACCAAATTTTTAAGGCTCAAAAGTCCACTTACGGGTCCAAACGATGGCCCGTTGGTTGGATATGTAGGTCTTGAGTCTCAAAAGTTGACTCTCAGTACTTAACCGACGACTTGACAGGTCGATTTGTCGTTCAACCGACGGACCGTAGGTTGGATCCGTCGCTCACAAACTCATAAATTCTGATATGGCAGTCTCTGGTAAAATGGCCATAATTTTTTACTCCAAACTCGAAAAAAGGCAAACTCGGTGGCGTTGGAAAGAGGACTCAAAGACCTTCAATTTGATATATCACGAGCCACATAATTCATTATGTGATGGGAGATATGATCATTTAAAGTGAATCTAAGTAGAATCTTATGTCAAAACTTAATCGATAATGAAGCTTTCAACTCAACTTTGTGTTAGGGGGTTCTTGTGACTTTAAGTCATATCCAAATCCATTCGAACACCAAATAAATGACCTTTTCACATATGAGCAATTTAAGAATCACCCGATATGATTTTTACATGCAATTAAAGAATGGTTTGGGCCTTAGTTTAGAAATTTTTGAAGTGTTACACGTGTTTAGAGAAAAATAAGGGGAACAAAAATATATTTTTCAAGAATAAGAAAAATGACTATTGAATGCCAAATAAATAAAACAAAATCTTTTTTTGCTAAAAAATTAAAAATGAGCTATTTATTGCCAATTTAGTCTATAGATTGTCATGATGTGTCATTTTCTCGTCCTTCTTACTTATGGCCCAAGTTTAGTTGTGGCCCAAATTTACTTGTGACCCAAGTAATATCATAAATAATATTTAATGAAGAATAGATCTCATTTGTACATTGGTTACTTGATGAACGTATCTGATAAAGTGACAACCTCTATAAATTGGTCCTCCTTCCACCCATTAGGATTACCACATATTCTCTTCATTAATTCCATCGCTAACGGCTGTGGTAACGTAAGGTTACACCAAGGAGGTAGAAAACAATTTACGACTAAAGTTTCCGTTTCTCTCTATGATGATGTCTTCCTCATCAGGTATGTGCCCTTAACGATCTCTATGTAAGATTATCGTGTTCAAGATCCTGATGTGTATTAAAGTATTTAATCTTACATGTGAACTTCAAGCGTGGATTGTTTGAACGGATAATCTTCGTATATCTTCCACATTAGCCTTGGTAAAGTGATAAAGAGTAGTCACTATCCATCACCTTATAAAATTCAGCAATGATTTCCTCTCCCTAAGAATGAATTGAGTAAAATCTTGATTAATTGCTCGACTAATTGATGGGGTATGTAACTTACCTTATTTTGGAGGCCTATATAATAGTTAACCTTTTTTTCATGATGCTAGAGGAATTTCTTGCTATTATACATCATTGAGATTGAGTAAAATCTTGATTAATTGCTCGACTAATTGATAGGGTATGTAACTTTCCTTATTTTGGAGGCCTATATAATAGTTAACCTTTTTTTCATGGTGCTAGAGGATTTTCTTGCTATTATACATCATTGAATTGAGTAAAATCTTGATTAATTGCTCGACTAATTGATAGGGTATGTAACTAGCTTTATTTTGGAGGCCTATTTTTTTTTTTATAGTTTGTCAGTAACCAAAGTGGCCAAACCAAAAATGTATAAAAAATTATTCACAAGCACAAAACTTTTATGATATTACGTGTGTATTTATATTCATATAGTTTGTTAATCATCAAAGTGGCCAAACTAGTATGGTTAAGAAAAATATGCATTCATAAAATTGTCATTTATCTATGAAAATTAATGAAATGCCTATATTGAAAATAAATAGATAAATTGACTCTCACTATTGCTAGAACTTAAAATTTTACCCAAAGGTGAATCTATCATTCTACGAATAGCGAACATTATGAGGTAAATTAATATTTTCAGTCAAACATATATTGTATATCCAAAGATGCCGCATATGTTTGATTAAAAATATTTAATTACCTATTAAAGACAAAAATGACATTTAAATTATGATAGTGTGTCGTAGTACCTACCCAAAGAAGAATTACGATATACTTTTATCGTTTTACTAAATTCACATTATTTTCTAATTTGTCAGCATGTATATCTATTTTGCAGTTATTCCTCTTCCTTCGCAGCTTCATCTGTTACTGTGTTCAATGGATTGAACTTCTCTGAATGGCATGAACAAGTCCTGTTCCACTTAGGTGTGATAGATCTTGACTTGACTCTGCTGAATGACAAACCTACTGCCATTACTGATAAGAGCAATGAGGATGAGAATTCATAAATCACGGGAGCGCTCTAACAGATTAAACCTTATGTTCATGCTAATGACTATTGCTAACAACATTAAGAGTACTATTCCACAAACAGAAAGTGTCAGGGAATACATGAAGTTTGTGGAAGAACGTTTTTGTTCTGCTGATAAGTCTCTCGCTGGTACACTAATGGCAAAACTCACGACCATGAAGTTTGATGGGTCACGTAGTATGCAAAATCATATCATCGAGATGACTAACATTGCAGTAAGACTTCAGACCTTGGGGATGAAAGTGGATGACACCTTCTTGGTTCAGTTTATTCTGAACTCATTGCCTCTTGAGTATGGACTATTCCAAATTAATTATAACACTATTAAGGATAAGTGGGATGTTAGTGAATTGTCCAGTATGCTTACTCAATAAGAGTCAAGACTTAAGAAACAAGGAGGTCATTCCATTAACTTCATGGGTCAAGGAGCTGGTAAAGGACTTAAAGTGAATGCCAACAAGTTTAAGAAGAAGAAAGCACTTGCTAAAGTTTCACAGGATGCTCATAAGGAACTCAAGGCTGATATGTGTCGTTTCTGTAGAAAGGAAGGACACTATCAGAAAGATTGCCAGAAACGTAAAGCTTAGTTTGAAAAGAAAGGTACATTTATTACTTTTGTATGTTTCGAACCAAATTTAGTAGAAGTTCCTAATAATACTTGGTGGCTTGATTCTGGTACATCTACTCATGTATCCACTATGTTGCAGGGATTCACTACGATCCAAACCACAAATCCAAGTAAGAATTTCTTGTTCACGGGAAATCGTATGAAGGCTCAAATTGAAGGCATAGGGACTTATCGTTTGATCTTGGAGACTGGACATCACCTAGATCTATTACAGACTCTTTATGTTCCTTCAGTTTCTAGAAATTTGATTTCTCTTTCAAGACTTGATGTTTCTGGATTTGATTTTAAGTTTGGACATGGATGTTTCAATTTATATAAAAATACTTTTTTTATGGTTCTGGTGTTCTTATTGATGGTTTATATAGATTGAAACTCGATAAAAAAAAATTCTGAATCCCTTCTTGTTCTTTATCAAAACTCGATAAATAACAACCTCGATAAACTCGATTATCTAACAACCTCTAATTATAACAAAGACCTTGGCTTCTGTTTGTTGAGCTCTGATTATTTGTGAATTTTTAGTTCGGCAGGTATACGCCTAGCAACATACATGTTTAGTTGCGTCTTCCAATATTGGGGGCAAGACAATATATATTACATTAGTTCATGTGTAAATAAAAGCTAGGTATCTAATATCAATTAAAAACGGTAATAAATACATAGAATTGCATTACTTGTATAATATTTTGACACAAAAATAAAAGTAATGGAAGGATCCCTTAGAATCATATATATAGAATATAGTGGATTAATGTAAATAATAAGTCTTGGTGATTTATTAAGAATTGAACTCCAACACATGTGGAGCAAGTTGTTTTTGAATAACTTTATTAAATGAATCAAAAGATAAATAACATGTCAAAATGATATATTGTGTACTACACAATCAACATGTAATCTACATCATATATATGGTTTTTTGTTTTTTTGGTTAATTAGTTGAGCTGAAAGCTCATTTATTCCAATTTAGAAATCTGTACTAACTGACCCAATCGAGCCAAAAAGAAAAACATCATATATATATGGTGATTTGCACAAAAGAGATATTGTTGCGACGGTATTTATATTTTGCCCCCGTTTTTCTGACCATTTTAAATTTAATGAAAAAATTCTTATTAAATTACCCTTAAGGCAAGCAGTAGAGATGGTAAAGAGAAACCAATAAACATATCAAAATAGTGGACTTTGACAGATAAATCATGATAGATCAGTATGACTTCATGTGATATTTATCAAGTTATCATTTGGATTACTTATAAATCATACAGAATTATCATGCAGATTCAAAGCTACTAACAAAATAAGAGGGGGGAAAATTCAAAATTGTAGCATGCAAGTCATGACAGTTTGGTGTGATTTCATGTTATATTATTCTAGCTATCATGTTGGGTTACTTACAATTATGTCGGTTTGTCATGCATTTCAAAGCTAAAAATAAAAGAGAGGGAAAAAATATATATTAGAACTGTGGCATGCAAGTTATGACAGATCAACGTGGATTCATGCTATATTCAACCTACGTAGTTTTCCTTCATATCACGCTGGTATGACTTCATATTATATTCAACTTAGTTATCATGTTGGTGTTAGAGTTTTGTCCTGATTTTCTTATCATATTTGAATTTTACTTTTCTCTTGAAGGAAAGTTAAAGTATTACCATAAATGTTTTAACTTTTTCTGAAAAAAAATATAATTCTCTTCCACATTTGGTTATTCTTTCCTTAGAGGAAAAGTTTGGAGATCTATAAATTGAAGATCCCTATTCTCATAGCATAACACAAGAACATCCACGATGTAGTCGTTTAGAGAGTTTTGTTTATGGAGAGATTTTTTCCAAACATATTTATGTTATTTTCAATATTAGTTTATAATATGTAGGCCGCTTGGCCAAACCATATTAATAATATGTTTTAAATATACTTTATTTGTCATCTGATTTATCAACTATATGACTTGCAATTGTAAGCTTCCCTATGACGCCCTAATCACTTTCGAATCTAACCGTTGGATTACTCATAAATCATGTCAGATCATCATGATTTTAAACCAACAAATAAAAAAAGAAAAAAATTAAAATACATTTCAGAACTATAGCTTCATGCTCGTTGTCCTCCTATTGGACTACTCGTCAATCATACCGAATCGTCATGCATGATTTCAAAGTACATAAAAAGGAGGAAAAAGTATATTTCAAAACACTAAATAATTTGTAATATTTGAGTGAAATAATATTACGGAACAATTTCTATATATCGTTACTGAAATAAATTTATATAAGAAATTCTTTTTTTGGAATGAAATGTATTTATTTAGAAGATTATTTTAACATGAGTGAAATAGATCTATTCAAAAAATTAATTTCTCATACACCACAACTAGAATAGGTTTATTAAAAGTATCATGAGTGAAATACTATCCCAAAAAAATAAATTAAAATTATTACATGCAAATCATAAAAAAGTATAACTTTATACTATATTCAATTTAATTATTTTATTAAATTACTCACAAATCATATTGAATCGTCACAAAATAAAGTGTACGTGTGTAGTCATGCAACACACAGACTAATAATGTGTTGGCAAATATATTTTTGTCTTGCTCTAATTAAAAACAAAGCACTATGATTTTTTGAGATATAAGAAAACAATTAATTTAGGCCTTACATCTTGTGTTCAAAAATAAACCAACATGTCCCATCAATATTTATTGTTGAATATAGACTTGAAAGCTCCAAAACTTTCCATTTTTTCTCATTTGTAATACCCTACCAAACTTCGAAAATGAAACTCTAACTGACAAAATTAAATAGATACTTATATAATATCCCAAAGCCATTGCCGACACTTTTACTTCATATAGTTAAGTTTACATATTTTACATGTGTATTGTATTAATTAATAATAAATATATATAAAAATAAATTATTATTTGTATGTTATATTATTAAGTATATTTAAAGAGGAATATATTACTTACCATAAATAATTAAGGAGCAAATTTAAATATTGTAAATAAAATTTCACCATTGATATTAATATATCAAAATTATGTTGGTACTGACATGAAAACACACTATAAACAATCAGGTAAAGAAAAAATGAACTACATTGTATATGAGCATAATAATATAATATAACTATCTGTAACAAATTAGTAACAGAAAAAATTATGATAAAGCAGAAGATGACAATCTAAAAATTGCGGTGGAAGAAAATTGAAAAATATCTATCAACATACTAACAACATGATATTTTGCCACTAAATCAGTATCATGACATCGATATTTATTTCAAAATATATTTTCACATACCCTTGACGCAAGGACATGAAAAAATATTCACTACACGTAGAGCCTCTTTGAATTGAATTATTTTAAGTGTTTTTAAAAAACAATGTTTATATTTTGATTTATGACTTTTGTCTTATAAGTCAAACAAGGCTCGCAGACTTGAAGAAGAATCGATTTCCATATGGATTCCTGGGATTCATCGATCTTTTCTTGAAACATAGAATGAGAAGTCAGAAAATTGGAATTAATTTCGTAAGGAAGAGAAGAAGAAGAATAACATGTATTTATACGGTATAATGAAAGGATGATGTTTATATAAAATAAAATTTTAATGCATAAAGTCTTAATTACGAGGCATTCATACATATTTCGAATATAATGATAGATTTGATTGTAAAATTTTAAATATTAAAATATAGTAAACAACAGCTTTGTTTATTATAGAATCTTTTAATGAAAGAATAAAAAGTTCAAATAATATTTCTAAGAATCTTTGTGATTTTAAAGTAATATAGATTTGATTTATTTCTAAAGGGTGAATTTTAGAAGAGTTTAACTCTTATGTATTAAAATAAAAAAGTTTATATAATTAAAAATATTATTTTATAATTTTAAGTAAATCTCTGTTATAAGTAAAATTGGCATCCAATAAAAATGATAATTAACTTCTTATGATTAGGTAAACTATATTAACTTAGGTGGGAAACTTCACACTATATAGAGTAATTTTTAAATAAAATTGGCATCCAATAAAAATGATAATTAACTTCTTATAATTAGGTAAACTATATTAACTTACGTGGGAAACTTCACACCATATTGAGCAATTTTTAAATAGGAATATTACGTAAGTAGACATGTGATATATATTTATAATATATCACTATAATTTGGAAGAATTACAATATATATATATATATATATATATATATATATATATATATAAAGCTCAATATGAAAACGATGATATGGCACCTTCCAATGGCCTCGATTAGTATTTATCTATTTTGTCAATTTTTTAAACTTTTATCTCATTTTTAATTACAAGTATTCATGATTAAACAAAATATTTAACTCCTATAATTAAATATATTTATGAATGAAAAACACATTTAACACATATAATTAAGCCACTGATTAAGAAATTGTGTAACTGATATTACAGGATTGGATTATAATTTCTCGCATCACGTAAAGCGGTCATAAAAGTTTTCGGCAAACCCTTTAAAGTAAGCGGTTTAAATGCAATCTGCACCATGCCAATATGCATAAAATTAAACTGATTTTTATATAAATCTATATCACGTTCATTTAATAAACGAATCGTCTGTTCTGACGAATTAAGAGCAATAGATTGTTCAGTTGTTTCTATCAATTACTTAGATGATAGTTTATCAAACCATCCATAGTCATAAATAGTCTTTATTGAGACCTTCGGAATAGTCCATTTGTTTAACAGATCTAAATTCTGAGGTATATCTACCTCTTATAGACGAGTACCTTTAGTACTAGAATCTCCCTGTTCCATAATAACACAAATCAAACGATGTTCATATCTATATTAAATATTTTCACTTCTATAAAACTATGTTTACTCTGAAAATCCCTAGGCTCTGATACCAAATTACAAGATCGGATTATAATTTCTCGCATCACGTAAAGCAGCCATAAAAGTTTTCGGCAAACCCTTTAAAGTAAGTGGTTTAAATGCAATCTGCACCATGCCAATATGCATAAAATTAAACTGATTTTTATATAAATCTATGTTAAATAACTAACTTCTGGGCTGTGTTAACTCTGAAGATATACTAGACTCAATTTAGGTATGAAGAGATAGTTTTGTTCCAATTGTTTTGACTTGGTTTCGAGATGGTGGTACAGTCAGAACTAAGTACTGTTCTTAGTGGCTCCGACTAGCAAAGCTGGGAGATGTAAGTCCCCGTTAAAAGAAGGAGAAAAAGGGGTAGATTAAATTCCGGTCAGAAACTGCTAGTTAATGGGCTACTCCGAACATGTATTTAGATCTTGACAGACCCCTTGCTCGGGTAAAAGGGGACTTAGCCCTGATCCATACAGTCATTACTCTTAAACAAAACTCTCTCTTGTGCTTCGATTGTATGTCCCTTGTACGGGTACAACTACTACGAGATCTAAGTTATCATGGCGGACTACCGCCCGATGATCCGATCCTGTAATTTGGTATCAGAGCCTAGGAATTTTCATAGTAAACATAGTTTTATAGAAGTGAAAAAATATTTAATATAGATATGAACATCATTTGATTTGTGTTATTATGGAACAGGGAGATTCTAGTACTAAAAGTACCCGTCTACAAGAGGTAGATATACCTCAGAATTTAGATCTGTTAAACAAATGGACTATTCCGAAGGTCTCAATAAAGACTGTTTATGACTATGGATGGGTTGATGAACTATCATCTAAGCAATTGATAAAAACAACTGAACAATCTATTGCTCTTAATTCGTCAGAACAGACGATTCGTTTATTAAATGATCGTGATATAGATTTATATAAAAATCAGTTTAATTTTATGCATATTGGCATGGTGCAGATTGCATTTAAACCGCTTACTTTAAAGGGTTTGCCGGAAACTTTTATGGCCGCTTTACGTGATGCGAGAAATTATAATTTTCGTCAATCTTTGATAGGTTCGATAGAATCTACCATTGCATATGGTCCAGTATATTTTAATACTCAGCCTAATTTGCAATTATCTTTATCTGATGTAAATATTCTAGATGCTTTAACATTAAATGTTAAAACTCATGGTTATAATTATGCGCCAGGCTCAGAATTATTATGCTTGTCGTATAGAATTTATTATCGATTGTTATCTACTTTAAATTCAAAGTGTAAGTTATATGACACTTCTCAACAAACGGTGTTGATGGAAACCATCTTTGCGAAGTCAAAGATCACCACCAGAAGAACAATCTTGTGGGATGAAATAGATTTTCCAACAACATGGACTTTAAATTCGGTTATAACTCCAGATCAGCTGACAAATCAGGTCAGTAATACAGAATGTTCTCATGTATCTCAGAATCCAGATGGAAGGATTACGATACAATTTGATAACAGTAATACTGGGAGAATTGATGATAGGTCAACAATTTTTTCTAGACAATCGTTCTCAGATTTGAGAATGAAACGACCGATGGTAAGCCATATTTCTCCAATTGAGCCAGTTTATACTATGGCAAGAAATCGTGCAGCATCTCTTCATACTCTTTCGACAGGAAGACCAGTCGAAAAGGTAAGACCTAAGGAGGTGATAAAGGTAGATCCACAGACTAATATTGTGCAGGTGGTTAATATGCAGGGTGATATTCTCACTGCTTCTCAGATAGGTGATATACCTACGAATTTCGAGATGGGGTTTGATGCTGATAGTGCTTAAATGATGGCATACCAAATTGATTTTAGTCCTGGTTCACAGGCAAGAAAATATATTCAAGAAGAATTTTTCTCAAAGAAATGGAATCAGTTTAAAACTTGGATGTTTAATTCTTATAGCAAAGAAGATTTCAGTAATATTTCTCAAGAGTTTTATGAAGCTTGTGTATTGCATAATCAAATTATGTATTTTGTACCTTGGTTTATAACCACTTATCTCTTCACTTTGTAAAGTTTTCTTGTAAGATACATCTAAATATAAAAAATCTTCAGTCTTTAGAAAGCAAAGGCGGAGTCTAAGCTTAAGGTACCAATATTTTATTTCTCTTTATTTGTTCTAGACCGGACTATGTCCGGCTAAATCAATTCATATCTATGTTAAATAACTAACTTTTGGACTGTGTTAACTATGAAGATATACTAGACTCAATTTAGGTATGAAGAGATAGTTTTGTTCCAATTGTTTTGACTTGGTTTCGAGATGGCGGTACAGTCAGAACTAAGTACTGTTCTTAGTGGCTCCGACTAGCAAAGTTGGGAGATGTAAGTCCCCGTTAAAAGAAGGAGAAAAAGGGGCAGATTAAATCCCGATCAGAAACTGCTAGTTAATGGGCTACTCTGAACATGTATTTAGATCTTGACAGACCCCTTGCTCGGGTAAAAGGGGACTTAGCCCCGATCCATACAGTCATTACTCTTAAACAAAACTCTCTCTTGTGCTTCGATTGTATGTCCCTTGTACGGGTACTACTACTACGAGATCTAAGCTATCATGGCGGACTACCGCCCGATGATCCGATCCTGTAATTTCATATGGTCCAGTATATTTTAATACTCAGCCTAATTTGCAATTATCTTTATCTGATGTAAATATTCTAGATGCTTTAACATTAAATGTTAAAACTCATGGTTATAATTATGCGCCAGGCTCAGAATTATTATGCTTGTCGTAAAGAATTTATTATCGGTTGTTATCTACTTTAAATCCAAAGTTTAAGTTATATGACACTTCTCAACAAACTTGGTATCAGAGCCTAGGGATTTTCATAGTAAACATGATTTTATAGAAGTGAAAATATTTAAAATAGATATGAACATCATTTGATTTGTGCTATTATGGAACATGAAGATTTAGAAGTTTTTTTTTTATTAAGTTTTATTCTCTCTTCACTTTGTAAAGTTTTCTTGTAAGATACATCTAAATATAAAAAATCTTCAGTCTTTTGAAGGCAAAGGCGGAGTCTAAGCTTAAGGTAGCAATATTTTATTTCTCTTTTCTTTTGTTTTCCTAAATATGCCTGTAATTGTGCATATAAAGGATCATTTTCTGGAATATCTTCCAGATGTACTGATGACGATGATTGAGAAATCTTCTCATTTACCAACGTTCTTTTTCCCATTTGTATCACTGGAGAATTATTAGAAGACGATCCATATGAGGATGTCTGGGCGTATGACCGTTGCTGGGAGGATGATCTTCCCCCTCTTCCCCTACCTCTTCCTCTAAAATTAGAGGATTCCATCCTGCATACATAGCAATTTTCAATCTGATAAGTCCTCATAAACGAAGTCATATCTTTCTTCATTGATATCATCATAACTAAATATAGAGAAATCTTCTCTAACGATGTCATCAATTATCTTATCGATTATAACCTCTTTCAAATCTCGAGGTAACTGTATAACTTGAAGAATTGCCATCAAATGATGATTATCTATGAAAACACTTATGTAAGTAGAATTCATTGTAAAAACTCTCTTGATAAGAAATCTGGCAAGGAGTTTCACTTCCTTTTTTATAAAATATTTCAAAATCAAACGGGGCCAGCTGCGCCTGCCACCTAGCAAAAATCAATTTTGAAGCATCATGTTTAAAGTCTTTATTAAACATAAACTTTATAGCTTGAGCATCAGTTTTTATTAAAAACTTTTGATTGTGTAAATCATCTTGAAATTTTAAAACACATTTAACAATTGTAAGCATTTCATGCGCCACAGTAGCATATTTCTTATGGGCTTCAGTCCATTTCCCAGAATGAAATCTAACCAAATATTCTATCTTATCATGAGGATTAATTTGCTTTAAAATTCCCCCATAACCAGTGTTAGACGCATCTGTCTCAATAATTTTTCTGCCAATCAGGGTTAGCCAGAGTAAGACATGGTAACTCATTAACTCTTTGTTTAACAAATTTTACTAAAGCAGTATGCTTATCAGTCCAAGGTTCTTTATAATCCTTTTTTAATCTATCAAATAAAGGAGCCAAATCTCTTGAATTTTTTTTGTAAAACGAAGATATATAATTTAAACTCCCTAAAAATCTTTGTAACTGAGTTCTATCAGAAATAACATCAGGAAATTTTGATGCAAATTCAATGGATCGTTGAATCGGTGTTATCTTGCCTTGGCTGATAAGATGACCCAAAAATCTTACTTCAGTCTGGAATAAACTCATTTTTAGTTTTGATATAACTAAACCATTTTGAATAACGACCTTTTTAAATATATCTAAATGCTTAATATGCATTTCAAAGGTTTTTGAATATACCAAAATATCATCAATATAAACAATAATGAAATCCATATAAGGATTAAAAATATCATTCATAATTTTCTGAAATTCGGATGGGGCATTTTTCAACCCAAATGGCATAACATTCCATTCATATTGTCCGAAAGGGACGTTGAAAGCAGTCCTATATGCATGTTCTTTGAAAATCTGAATTTGCCAGTATCATGACTTCAAATCAAATTTTGAAAATATATTAGCATCATATAACCGAGATAATAAATCCCTTTTATTAGGGATATGATATCTAATCCATTTCAAATATTTGTTAAGAGGTTTATAATTAATCACCAATCTAGGGACGCCTCTTTCTTTCTCAGCTGTGTTATTAACATAAAAAGCTGTACAAGATCAAGGAGATTTAGGTAGATTCACAGACTAATATTGTGCAGGTGGTTAATACGCAGGGTGATATTCTCACTGCTTCTCAGATAGGTGATATATCTACGAATTCCGAGATGGGGTTTGATGCTGATAGTGCTTAAATGATGGCACACCAAATTGATTTTAGTCCTGGTTCACAGGCAAGAAAATATATTCAAGAAGAATTTTTCTCAAAGAAATGGAATCAGTTTAAAACTTGGATGTTTAATTCTTATAGCAAAGAAGATTTAAATAATATTTCTCAAGAGTTTTAAGAAGCTTGTGCATTGCATAATCAAATTATGTATTTTGTACCTTGGTTTATAACCACTTATCTTCCTCTATACATAAATGTTTTGGAAAGATCTTATAAAGATGGGAGTGGAAAAATAGTTAAATCAATTTACCCTCCTCAATTACAGTTTATTTTACCTAATAATACAGGTATTACTTTTGAAACTTTTCAAAGATTTATTGAGAAGGATGTGGCAGCTATTAGTATTAGTGAAATAAATAAATTATTTCTCAAAATAATTATTTGAGTTTATATGTTAAAGTTTTAGGAGAGCACATAAGTTCTCTCGATAAAAAACTTGATGAATTGACTTTTTTGATAAAGGAGATTAGTAAGAGCAAAAAGACATCAGAAATAGCTTCAACTTCTAAAGATATTTCAGATGCTCCAGTTGCCGTTGTTAATATCCAAAGACCTCCTGAGATTCAGGGATTTAAGTTTAAATCTTTAAATGATTTAGAAATACTTCTTGATGCAAAGTTTGAAAAATTAAATCAAAAATTTTCAGAATTGAGTTTAAAACCAATTAACTTTTCAGAAGATTTTGCTGAAAAATTAGAAAATTATGTTGATCATAAAGAAGAAATTTCTTTAGAAATGAATAAATTAAAGGGTTATTTGAAAAATAATAACAGGTACGCTGCTAAGCCGCGAATGGAAACTTATTATTATCCAAGACCAACTCCTCAAGATGTCCTTATTGAGGAACGAGATTGGAATCAGACGAATACATCTTACAGTGGGTCTGTCAAGATCTAAATACATGTTCAGAGTAGCCCCTTTAAAGTAAGCGGTTTAAATGCAATCTGCACCATGCCAATAAGTATAAAATTAAACTGATTTTTATATAAATATATATCACGTTCATTTAATAAATTAGGATACATCATAACACATAATTTTTTTAATTAAATTATTGTTAAATAATATTGGAATTAATCCATTTATTAATTAACTCTATAAAAATGACGGTAACTAAAAGGTGAATGTTAATTTTGCTATTTCAAGATAATTGATTGACTAAAAATCAGTACTAATTACGGAAGTTTAATATTTTTTTCTAATATATTACACTTTTAATTACACCTCTTCTTCTCCCTCAATTATAACTTATATCTTATTTAAACCCATTAAACCTCTTTAATTACGCCCCAAATACTCAACTTAACCATCAATATATTCTGCAATATTTTTCCACAAATTCGAAACAAGAGGAGAAGATAGTCATGATGCTATGCATTCTTTTTTTTCTGATTCTGATTTGAAGGAAGCAAATATAGTTTTATGTCATTTATTCTAAGGCCACCAATTAAAAGTGTCTAGGTTTGAAAAAAAAGAAAAGCTTATGAAGGATATCAATACTCAAATTGAGAACAAAATTTGGCTTTATTTTGATTTATTTTTGGTTGTTGTTGTTTATTTTGATCATAAATACGTAAATGATATTTATCTTTGTCAAAATATTACTATCTTATAAAGTTATTTATCTTTTCAATTTTGAAGGTTGTTTCTTTCTCTACACCATGTTTGTTCACTTCATGGGACTCCTACCGAGAGGAAGATGAAATTCTTGAACAAAGCAGGATCTGTCTAGAGATAAAATTTGGTATTTGTCCGTTAGTTTCTTGCTTAATTTATTTTGGCACATTGTCTTATTAAAGTTTATACAAGTAAAATTTTAATAGTTCTTTGTTATATATTCACCAAAAATGAAATACTTGACTTGCTAATTTTACAGACTCCTATTTAAATATATTTTTTGTACTATATCGATTGAACTTTTTAATGTAAACATAAGAAGAAGTTTACCTTTTATTTATTTATGTATTTATTTATATATGTCAATTAATAGTTACAAGATAAAATTTATATAATTATACATTTAATTTTAGTTTTACATTTTTATTCCCATGTATTCATTGAATTACACTTAATTATCTAAAATTTTAATAAGTTACATCTGTAATATATAATGAGACATACTATATAAAGTTTCTATATGAATACTTATACTTAAACACAAAAATATATATTTTAAATAACCCAATGTATTTATTGGTGTGTGAAATAATGCTAATTGCATGTTGTTTAGGTATTTTTCTTTCACATAAAAAAGAGTGACATTTTCTAAATTCATTATTAAATTAAGATGTATCTTATAATACACAAGAAAATATATGAAATGAAATCAATATATATTAAAAAAGTATATATTTTAATTTATTGCTTAATACTGCATTTTTTATTTGTATCAAACAAAAAAATACAGATAGAACAATTGGTATAATAGTGTTATGATTGGAGTCTATAGAAAGAAAATGTAAAAGTTATTTTTTGAATTTACAAAAATTAAAGCAACAGATTATTTTATTTTATCTTATTTGTTTTGTGTTAAATTTTAAAATTAGGAATTTAAAATACTTTAATAACATATCTTTTTGACTAAGAACTACTATTATTTGTTTTTCTTTTCTTTGGACTTTTCTGTATTTTCTCTTCATTTGTGTGCTATATCAAAAATATTTCAAAAAATTATTTATTTTCTTTAAATATGCAATGTTAAGCTAAAAAGTCATGTTTTTATTTTTTTAATGTAAAATGTAATGATTTTTATTTTTACCACTTTCCATAATTTTTTATTATTATAATCTCAAAAATAATTAATTAGTCATATTCATGATATTATTTGATAATTTATATTATAGTCTCTAACAATAGAGACATTGTAAGACTCTGTTGAAATGAGCACATTAGCATTTTAAGTTATCATGTTTTTATAGCTAGAATATTGTAGCTATTTTCTCTCTTCTCTCCCCCCTCCCCTCTCTCCCCTCTCTCTCTCTTTCTTAGGGATGGCAAACGGGGCGGAGTGGGGGCGGGTCAAACCCGCATAAACCCATAAAGATTTCAATTCGTCCCGCTCCACCCCGCCTTAACTTTTCTTACTTCTTTTGATTAATTTGTCAGTATAATATGTTAATCATATTTTTTTTTTAATTTTGTGCAAATTATTATTGATTAATGTAATCATTATTGTGATTTTTGATAAAAATAAAGTATAACTTATAATAATCCCATAATGTAAGACATAAATTACATTATATCCCTACTCTTTCCTATTTTACAAAAATTCCCTAAAATATTAGCCATCCGGATACATAAGTTTCATCCGGATACATTAATTGTGATACATTATAAAACTTGTCTGTTGCGCTTAATATGGAATATTAACGTAAAATTGATTTTCTTTCCCACAAATCACGCAACTCTGATTAACATCAATCCATTCCAATCTGTAACAGCTTCACAAAATTCAAAATTCTTCTCGATCATCGAAATTCTTTCAATTTTGATTCAAAATAATTCAAAATTCTGAGATTCAAAATTCTTCTCTTAGTTCGTCGAAGATCCTTTCAATTTTGATTCAAAATAATTCAAAATTCTGAGATTCAAAATTCTTCTCTCAGTTCATTGAAGATCCTTTCAATTTTGATTCAAAATTGTTGAAAATTAAGTGATTCAAAATTCTTCTCCTAGTTCATTGAAGATCCTTTCAATTTTGATTCAAAATTATCAAAAATTTTGAGAAGATACATCATGAATATCTTTGCTATTCTTGTTACTATCATCGTTAGGGGTTTGAAGAAGTATTTATGTGATTCGACAAGGAAAGATACCCAACAAAATTAAGAACAAAGTTCTTACTTCATTATGCAAAGTAGACAATCAACCTAAACATGCAGAATCATGTGCATGGAAATTTTGACTAAGCAAATCAAGGATATATATAGGAATACTCTTAGTGCCGTTTTGCTTCCCCAAAATCAATTCTTGTTGTGACTTTGTTATGTTATCAATTCTCTTTGAGAAATTCATTCATCAATGAGAATATAATAATACTCTTAGTGTCGTTTTGCTTCCCCAAAAACACTACATGTAGTGTTAATTTTTAAGAATGTATCATGGCCAAAGATTTTTTTGATTTGTGTTTTCGATTTGGATATATTACTCATGATACATTGCTATTCTTAAAATATTTAGTAAATTGCTAAGTATTATAATCCTACCAGATACATTATAGAAGTAAAGGTTACCCGAACTGTGTTTCCTTTTAGATTTATGCATTAACGTGTAGTCATTATTAGGTAGTAGATACATGTAAATTAATTTTGTATGAATGTATCATTACCAAAGAATGGATATTTAGTAGTAACCTGCAAGAAAATGAGCGTGATACATTACTATTTATCTATCTTGGTAAGTTTGTGAATTATTGTAGCTTATTTCTGAGTGATACATGAGACAGTGTTGATACATAAATCAAATAACAAATTTATACATGAGGTAGTGTTGATACATAACATTTGATACATAAGATACTTTTATGTTACGCTTAAAAAGGAAAAGAAATGTAAAATTAATTATACATAGATACATTGTAGAACTTGATACGTATCAGTAATTTTTTAAAATGAAAAAACTAAAAAAAAAATTAAAAAATTAAAAAATTAAAAACTGAAGTGATGGAAAGAAATCTACCTCTTGAATAACTTGAAATCATTAATTGGAAAGAGAAAAGATTTGAAATTCAAAAATGGATTAATAGAGGTAACTATGGAAGAGATTTGTGGCTTTAAAAAAAGGAAGGAAAATCTTGGATATGAGATTTCAAATTGATGTATCCAGAAAAGGGGATAATGGGAGCAAAATAAGGGATTTTTGATATTTTTTGAAATGGTAGGGAAAATAAGAAAATATGATAAAAAAAAATGTGTATTCAGGTAATTTTTCCAAAAATAAATTATTTTCCCCACATTTTGATTAATCTTGCATAGTATTCATTTTTAAAAGCTTTTGTACGATTTTTTAAAATTTCTTCTCAAATTTTTAAGCTTGTGGAGAGTTTTTTTTCTCCCAGTTTCTTCTCAATTTTTAAGATTGCGTAAAAAAAAATTTCCAACTTCTTCTGAATGTTTTGTTCTTTTAGCTTTAGTTCACATTAGCAGTCATTTTCTTGAATTGAGATTATTAAAATTAATCTCAAATTTACACTAGTGAATTTACTAGATTAATTATTAATGGAAGAGTTTAGTGGATTAACTTAATTATGTTCACATAAATTAGATTATAACATTCAAAAAGGCCACTCACGGAATTTCTTTTTCTTCAAATTTCTCAACTCGCAACCTGTCCCGCCCTGCACAATTTTTTAATAAAAGATTTTGAACCCGCCCCGTACCCGCAAAAGATCAAACCCACCCTGCCCCGCAAATGCTATAACACGTCCCGCCCCATTGCCATCCCTACTCTCTCTCTCTCTCTCTCTCTCTAACTCTACCATCTCTCCCTCGCCTCTCTCCTCTCCTTGCCTCCTCTCCCTGAATACAAATGATAACAATCAATTATACAAATACAAATGATAAGTGACAATTATACAAATCATTTTTAGTGATACAAAATACAAATACATATGTATTCGTTGATATAGCATTGATACAAATGATAACAATAAATTATAGAAATACAAATGTTGAACTTGATATAACATTGATATGATTGTATTCGCTGATACAATTTATTCATTGAGACAAACTGTATTTCGTTAATACAGTATTCACTGATACATATACATACTAATTACATATATACAATTATACAACATCTATACAAATACAATCATTAATACATATGCGTATTAGCAAATATACAAATACAATTCCTCTCTCTCATCTCTCTCGCTCGCCTTTCTCCACTATCTCCCAATCTCGCTCGTCTCCCTCCCCTTCTAACATGTAGCTACTAATTATAATTAGGCAAACTAAAACAATTTTACCTAATTATATTTCTGATCTTAGCTATTTTTAAAATTTCCTCTATTTAAATCCATTTCCTAATTTCTTTTGAAAAGACTAATAGGCTCCATTTATTACTTTTCCATTTATTCTTTTGATGAACAACAAGAATCTTGTATTACGTTACGCAAATCGTAAGAGTCTCCAATTTAAACAATGTTTAGAATTTCAAAATTTCCTCATAATCTTCAGTATTTCTAACTTATAAAAGCAAAGCTTCATGTTAGATATATTTATACTTGGATCTTATTTTCATCTCTACTCGTTTACTGAAATATTCTATCTTATTTAAATTATGGGATTCGTTTTCATTGATAAATCCACCTGACAAGTCACTATTAATAATATAGCAACAATAACATATGGGGTCCGGAGATTATTGTAGAATTCTCACATCTAGGATTAGAGAAATCAAGGATTGTATTGATAATTAAAATTGTTGAGTACATGCTTCTTATATAGGGAGAGAATTGTAGAGTCCTAAGTTAACTATACTTAGAGTCCTACTACAATACCTATTACTATTATAATAATAATGCAATTATAAATAATCTAAACATAGTCGTAATATAATCCTAGTGTAATCTAATCCTAGTCGACTGCAGCTAGTACAAGAAGTAGCAGCCTAGTCGATATAAGTGACCTAAACCTAGAATGACTCTAACTCTGTCGTGCACGTTGATTGGACCAGGTTGCTTAACCTGTTCCATATCTCCAGTTTCCTTTATCTTCAATACTTCCCCTCAAGCTAGAGAGTGAGGAACAGTTACTCTTAGCTTGCTTCGAAAAACCCAGCAAACACTTGTTTTGTCAATGCTTCGGTATGAATTTGATGTCAAGTTTGTTCTTGTGATAGTTTATCTGCAGCTTGATACGAGCAGTCCGACCTGTAAAAACACTTAAAAGCAGTATGGTTATTCCTACCACATATTTGACATGACTCAGTACTATTCCTCTCCTTATTTTCACTTGGAAAATTTTGACAGTTCGGAGAACCTGGTCCATATTGATGGTTTTGAGAACTTGTTCCCTATCCAGCAGGCTTGAAACCTTTTTCTTTGGAGTTGAAGTTGTTGTTTTCACTTCCCCTGCCCCTTTGGGCAGAGAATACCATGTTATGGTTTTGTTGTGGCACCTTTTCTTCATCTTCCCTTATATCAAAACCGTTGAGAGCATTAACAAATTGATTAAGGGTGGGATATGGTGTCTTACCTAATATGGCAATCCTGAAGGTCTTGTATTTGAGACCTAAACCTCTATCAAAATTGATTGCTTTGCTATCATCATCCACAAGTTTGTGAATGGCTGCAAGGCCATCACATATGCCTTTAAATTCCTTGATGTATTCATCAATCTTTTTGGCTCCTAGTCTAATACTTTGTAGTTGTTGTTTAAGCTGAAACTCTTTATCTTTTGTTGATGGAAGATAAGCTTCTTCCAAGCATTCCCACATCTCCTTGACAGTTGAGCAGCCCACAATTAGGTACATGCTTCCTTCTGTCAAGGTGCCTGAGATCCAACTCCTTAGCAACACATCTTTCTCCTCCCAGTCATCAATGCTACCACTATCTTTTGCATCCTTCTCAACCGCTACAACTTTCCCAACAGTTTGTCTAGTGGAACGGGTACTTTTAGTTGGTTCATTCTCTGTGATGATATAGGTTATTCTAATCACCTGAATCAATTGGGATATTTGTGTCCTCCATATGAGATAGTTTGTTGGCTTAAGTTTAATGGAGCAAGCGGCAATGAGTTAGTGAAGTGAGGAGGCCGACATAGTGTTGGTAGAAGGGGTCATTGCAGTTGAACGTGTGGTATTTTTTCTTCCTTATTATTTTTTTGATCAATACTCTGAGAGCAGAAGAGCTTTTATGCTCTGATATCATGTAGAATTCTCACGTCTAGGATTAGAGAAATCAAGGATTGTATTGATGATTAAAATTGTTGAGTACATGCTCCTTATATAAGGAGAGAATTGTAAAGTCTTAAGTTAACTATACTTAGAGTCCTACTACAATACCTATTACTATTATAATAATAATACAATTATAATTAATCTAAACCTCGTCGTAATATAATCCTAGTCGATTTCAGCTAGTACAAGAAGTAGCATCTTAGTCGATATAAGTGACCTAAACCTAGAATGGCTCTAACTCTGTCGTACACGTTGATTGGACCAGGTTGTTTAACCTGTTCCGTATCTTCAGTTTCCTTTATCTTCAATAAGTATAGGATATACATATGTAATGACCCGTCAGGTCGTTTCGAATAGTAGAGCTCCTTCTTTTATAAAAGACCCTTCATGTAAAGTTTTAAATGAGAATGTTGAACTATTCGTTTAACTACGCGTATTTAGTTAACGGATATTTATTAAATAATTAATATAGTTAAATAGTTAATGGGCCAAGTCCATAATTTATTTAAGTAAAAATCACCCCACATATATATTTAAGGGTTAATATTACAGCCTTTATATGTATTTTTTTAATTACTACTTATAAAGTTTTAATTACAAGTATTAACAAATGAGTTTTAATTTATAAATTAATTAATTATATTTTATTAATTAATTTATATAATGTTAATATGTGAGAGAAAGGAAAAATTATAAGAGAGAATAAGTTCATAATTATCAATTACACCTTTCAAGGGATTTCTTTTACCTTATCACAGGTCACACCCCACCCCCACTCCCACATATCCATGTTCTCTTTCCACTCACGTCGATTTTTCTTTCTCTTCCAACTTCTTCATTGTTCTTCTTCTCCATTCAAACGAAAATTGTCGCATATATTAACAAGCCTCAAGTTGATCCTCTCAAAGTTGAATTTATCAATGATGTACCTCAACAAGATCTAAGATCAAAGTATGTATTTCTAAATTATTGTAATTTGTTCATAATTTATTTCACTTTCTTTCTCAAAATGAATTTTTTTCAATGTTTTCTCAATGATTGTGGCCTGTACACATGTCTATTTGCTGAATATATTAGCAATGGAGTTTTTGATATGGGTCACATTGATATTGATGCAAAATACCATCGTCAAAGGTACGCCACAATGCTCTAACAGTATAGAAGAAGCAAGAACGTTGATGGCGCAATTAGTGAGAGCGAAGTAACTAGCACTATTGCTAGCAAATTTGGTGGACCGCGCATAATAAAAGAACATGCTCCGGATACTACCAATTATCATACACCAAGACCAAGGAGATCAGTTGTCAGATAGATGATCGGCTTAGACTTTCAATCCATGTTTAGATTTTAGAATGCTATTTATTTTTTGCTTTAGGTTTTGACAAGAATATATACTATGCATTATTATTACTATGCATTATTAAGCAAATTTTATTAATTTTCGTCCATGATATTTGGAAATTAAAAGTATGTTTTATGTTGAGTATAAAAGCATACATTGTCAGACTTAATTAAATTCAAATGGATAAAAGTTGGACACCTGTTGAGTACTAATTTCATACAATATTAGTCTTAGTTTTTCAACTTGGATACCAATTGTATACAAATTGGATATCAGCAATAATCAGTTTTAGATTAGAATTTTAGTTTTGTAAAAGACTGCATATACAAAGTAGTAAAAATTAAATATTTTGAAATTCTATTTAGATACTAATTGTATACATTGTTACAATTAGGCTTTCGAAATGCATACCAATTAGATACCATTTTGATACAAATAGACTTAATTGTTCCAATTGGATACCCAGTTTGGATACCAGTTTGATACCAATTAGATACCAACTAGATATAAATAGACTTAATTTTTCCAGTTGAATACCAATTGGATACATGTCACGCCCCGAGCCTACACCCTGGACGTGGCCGGCACTTGAGAACCATTACTGATCCCCAAGTAAACCCTTGGCCTGGCTCACTACTCAGCGGAAGACTTAACTCGAGCCTAAAAGGCTCCTATCATAGCATGAATAAACTCATAAACTCAAATGAAAGATTAAATTAGTTAAATGCTGAAAATACACTGAAACCATCAGAAAGACTCAAACATGGGAAGATACGAACAAGTATGGGGGAACTCATCAATTTTACACCTGTCTATGAAGCCTCTAAATAACTCAGACGGGTGTCGGGACAGACCCCACAACACCTCAACAAACTAAAACAACTGAATAAAAAGACGGATCCTTCGAAAGTACTAGGAGGCTCACCACAACTACTATCTGGAGTGCAAACAGTATCAACGAAGCACCTGTTGATGACCCTGAACACCTGTATCTGCATCATGAAAAGATGCAGGTCGAATGACATCAGTACATTGAATGCACTGGTATGTAAAACAGCTGAGTAAAGCAATAACATAAAAGATGGGCTCAAGGAATACTCACCTCAACTAAACTCAATGCAAAAATAAACTCTGAAGTAACTCAAGTAAAGCTTTAAAGTACAGATGTTATCTCAAGAATATAAGTAATTATCATAAATTAAGTTTTTACTCTTATTTGAGAGATTCTCTAACCGACAACCATCACTCTGAGCTAAATGATGATACAACGTCTCACCCACGCTGCCAGAACGGTCCTATACCTTGCCGGAGTATAGGACATCCTCAACTAAGTGGATCCACTAAGCTCTGCCCGAAGGCATAAAGAAATCATCTAAAAAGTATGAATCTTTTACCCATGTTGGCATACATGGTTTATGGAGAGTTTGAGTTGTCCAAACTCATCCCCATATCGGTGCTCAATACTACTCCCAATAAATATACTCATGCTCAAGTAAGTAAAAATATAATTCTTTCTCTGTTTTTGAGGTAATTACTCAAAAGATACTCTTTAAGAAACAGTGCCTCAACTCCTCTTCTCAAAACTCTCTTAGTTATTTTCTCAAAATAAAAGTCCTCTTTCTCACTCAAAAATGATAGTTGGGAAATCAAAGTTTCATTTACTAGTTACTCAAACTGCCTCTTTAACTCTACTCACAACTCCCCTCTATTTTGCTCAAAAGAAACAAATTTAAATTAATGGTTCAGTTTAAAAGACTCTCAAAATAATTCAGTAAATGTTCAATTCATAGGGTTCTTTGTAGAAAATTAAATATGGATAGCCAACTCAACAATTAGGGTTCATACCATAATCTAAGCATGAACCATAGCAAGATAATTACTCAAAGATATGGATACAATTCTCAAGAATTTAACTAGAATTCAATGGAATAGGCAGACATTTGAATTCTTCAATAACTTGGAATGAAACCCTAAAATTCATAATTCTTAATTTCTGATGAAATTTGGCGTGTGGACGCACTAGCCCAACACTAAGGAAAGCCTTACATACCTGAAAAGAACAAGATTCTTGGCAAAACTCGAAGGATCTTGAAGAATGTTGGAAACCCTAGTTGTTCTCCTCTACGAACTTTGCTCTGAATCTTCTAAGTGTTAAAGAACGTAAAAGAATAATTTAACACTGTTTAGACCCTTAATTAGGTGTAAAAATGTCGTAGATTAGGCTTAGAAGGGGTGGGAAAAGACTAAACTACCCCTCTTTAAAAGCTGATAAAAACTGTCCGCGGGACCATCTACGGCTCGTGGTTTGATCTACAGACCGTAGATCCCATCCGTGGAATTGATATTGAATTTTTCAGCTCAAAATTTCATCCTATGGGTCCAATCTACGACCCGTCGAAGTTTCTACGAACCGTAGATCCAATCCGTAGATTGAATACAAAATTTCAAGCTTAAAAATCCATTTACGGGTCCAATCTACGGCCCGTAGAAGGTCTTACGGCTCGTAGAATGGATCCGTAGAAAAGGGAACCCAAAATTGAGTCTCTGAACTCTTTTTGACGGTTTGACAGTACGGGTCGTCGATTCATTGACGGCCCGAAGATAGGAGCCGTCGTTTACAAACTTAGAAAATTCTGATATGACAGTCTCTGGTAAAATGGCCATAACGTTTTACTCCAAGCTTGAAAAAAGGCAAAGTTGGTGGCTTTGGAAAGAGGACTCAAAGACCTTTAATTTGATAGGTCATGGGCTACCTAATTCATTATGTTCTAGAAGATATGATTGTTTGAATTTGACCTAAGTAGAATCTTATGTCAAGACTTAGTCGAAAAATGAAGTTTTCAACCCAACTTTGTGCTAGGGGGTCCTTGCGACCTTAAGTCATATTCAAATCCATTCTAACACAAAAGAAATGACCTTTTCTAATATGAGAAATTTACAAATCCCCCGATACGATTTCTACATGCAAACAAAGAATGGTCCGGGCCTTAGCTTAGAAATTTTCAGAGTGTTACAATACAAATAGCATACAATCATATTTTCAGCGTGATATCAATTAGATACGAATTGCATACGTGGTTAGACTTAATAATTTCAATTGGATATCAATTGGATATCAAATGGATACCAATTGCCTACACTGGTGAACTTAATTTTTTTCAGTAGATACCAATTGGATATCATATGGATACCAAATGGTTACCAACAGTAATCAGTTTTAGTTTTTGAGTCTACATTTGAAAAAACACTGCATAAACATAAGAGTAAGTAGTACACATAATAAATGTTCTAAAATCAAAATTATTTAAGTTAAAAGATCAATATATTCAAACGGATATGTTTGGCACAATTAAACAACTAAATTAAATTAAAAATAAATTATGACTAATTTTTAGTAGGGTAATTTGAACATGTCTTCATGTTGTGCCCCTCCCGACGATATGTGTTATACGTAACTTTAGACCTCTTGAATTTCACATCAGTAAATCCCTTCCAGTGTAGGGCTGCGTATCGATCGGTTCTGTTCGGTTTTGAAGTTTATCGGTTTGACTTATTGGTTATCGATTTGTAGAGATGCTAAACCGTTAAAGAACCATTAACATATTGACTTATCGGTTATTAGTTTATCGGTTATTAATCGTTATCGGTTCGGTTATCGGTTTAACCGTTAAGATTTGACACCAAAAAAATCATTAAAAATCACTTAGAAACAAGGTGACAAATCAAATTAACCATGCACATGAGTTCACAAATAACATCTTGCTAAAAAACTTTTACATTGTAGAATACCCAAGAATTTGAGACAGCCAAAAATAAAAGTAGGAAACTAAACTCTAAGTCAAGAACTTTATATACAAAATGATAAAAATATAATTATTTAATTTATTATCGGGTTATCGGTTAATCCGTTAAGAAAAAATCTCAAACCGTTAAGAACCGATAACCCGATAACAAAAAAAATCAAAACCGCTAAACCAATAACCCATTACTTATAAACCAATAACTTTTTTTTCGATTCGGGTTATTAGTTTCGGTTCGATTTTGAACAGCCCTATTCCAGTGTTTAAGTTATGGTCTTCCTGCCTTTCTTTTAGAACCAGGCGACAACAATTTGGGCCACGAGACATAACTTGGTATATCGCATGTACTCTCGCATGGGAGAGATTCAACAGGAATTGCTTATGCGTCTTCAAAAGTTTTCAAGTTATAAAAGGAAGAGCAATCAGTTGAAATCAAAATTGAATACCATTCACTAATCTAACAAAATTACATAGAATTATCTATATACACAATATAAAAATACATTCAAAATAAATACTAACATGAACATTATTTAAATACTAACCTGAATATTTTTATATCAATTTCATACCAAGACTAACAACTGATTCATACAAAATTCATACCACGAAGTGTATCAAATTCAAAATAAACATTAACCTAAACATTTGAAATAAACACTAACATGAATATTTCTATACGCATTTCTTACCAAGACTAAACGCTAGTTTATATAAGAATCATACCAAGAAGAGTATCAAATTCAAACAAGTTAATTGTAAACATTCTTTAATTGTAAACGAACAGTATATCAATTCCATTGCTTTTATATTCAAATTTCTAAATGAAATTCATGCTAGAAGTAAGCAATTCGCATTTAAAAATTGAACATTATACATTAACAAATTTGTTGAAATAAAAATTGATTACTATTCACTAAATCAAACAAAATTACATAGTTTTATTGATATACACAATACAAAAACAAATTTAAAATAAACACTAACCTGAACAATCCCATTTACCACCATGCTTTTTTTTAATATTGATAAGAAACCTTCCATCACAGAGAAAGATAATGGCGAAACAAAAAAATCGTGAGAGAAAATAATGGCGACTACTATTTTGAGCGATGATAGAGAAAGATACGAATATTGAGTAAAAAATAACCGAATTACGTTTTGATAGACAATTAACCAGTGAGAGAAAAAGTCAGTACCTATTTTGAGCTAAACAAGGAAAACAAATATTTTTTTATCATAGCTCTCCTAATTTTATGCCTATTATTAATTACCATTACTATTATTAATTTATATTCCATTTTTTTTACTTTTTTTTAATTTAACAAATGTTGTAGCCCGTAATTTTTTAATGTTAAAACTTGAAACATAAAGAATAATGTTATAACTAATAATAATTAATCTTATATTTTTCAATTATAAATTTTTCACTTTATTTAACACTCTTTATGACTTGGCCCATATAATTAAAATAAATTAGTGGGCTCTATTTCAAAAAAAAAAAAAAAAAGGAGGGGGAAGGAGAAGAAAAGGTTACCTGCGCCGTCGCACAATTGCCATAATCCAGGTAACCGTTCCAAATTTGATGTTGTTGAAATTAATGATTTATTTTCCAATTAATGTCATATAGTATAGATTAATGATTGTATCAAATCATTGAGTAATGTTTGGAAGTGATGAAAGGGGGCATTTGTTCACGATTGTCGCCACTGGTTTAGTAACTAGTGGCTTCAATTTCAATTAATATTAATTGTTTATCATATTATAAATTTAATTTTTGATATATTGAGATTGATAATTAAATATTAGGTGTATTGTATTATATAAATATCAAATTTATGATATTTTGATAAATTGAGATTTAACCTTAAGCTTAAAATTTAAGAATATGAGACTTGACATATTAGTTGGCACCAAGATTAGGAGCTTGATTATAGATTAGGGTGAGTTTTGGATCTAGGCTAGACCTATAGTAATATGGGTGTCTATGGACTCACTTGCTTACGAATATTGCATATTTGATAAATTGGGAACGTTCTGAAGCTTTACGAAAGGAAAAGGCAAAATCTTAAGGATTCGTGATACGTGTTCGGCATTCAAGGTATGTTAAGACTTTCAGACTTCGTTGAAGGACGTTTTCCTAATTAAAGATTAAAAATTGAAATAGACAATGGGTAAGGACGAAATATGGGGGTCTCTTACCAATGGTGTGACGGGCATTGGTACGAGTACAGGTGTTATAAAGGGAAAGTTTATTACTATAGAATGTGGATTGTAATCCGAGAATGCCAAAGCATATGGGCATTAGCTCATGTATTATTGACTTGATTTCTTTTGTGTGATTGTGTTTCTTTATTGAACCCGTATAATTATGATAGTTGAGGTCAATGTTTTAAAAGACTCTGTTTGGACTCGCCTCGCGGCTCACCCTGGGGCGGGGCTCTAGCAAAACGCCCCGAGACTGAAGTGCGGGGCTTAGTTCTATAAGACTTACGCCCTAAGCGCCCGACTGTACGCACTAAGCACGCCCAACGCTTGGGGCTCGCCTAGTAGATCTTACACAAATTATGTGTTAAAATCTTTAGTTAACATTGTTGATCCTCATAATTCTTGAATAAATGAATGATACTTAATAATTTTTTAATCTATAGAGATAAGAAAATTGAGAGTAACCCAATAACAAGTTGTAGTATCACATCTTTACTATTTGGTAGCATTGCGAAGGTGATTATAACATTTCTTTTTAAAATACGTAGTGAAATTTTACTTATACACTTATAATTGGTCTTCATGGTTTTGTCATATGTCTCAATATTAACATATTTTATTTAGCTATTTGAAAGTAATTTTATTTTTATTCATGATGGAGTGATGTTTTTATTATAATAGTAGTAAGTTTTATTGATTATTTTCTTTTGGAGAGGTAATTGTATAATATGATAAAAAAATATTTTTAGAAATAGTGATTCTTTTATTATTAGAAAGTTAAGATATTAAATTATTTATACTTATATAATCATGTTAGAGGTTTTACTTTCTATGAGTTTCCTTAATCATGTTTGTAATTATTTCAAACTATTGATGTATTATCATATTATACTATATTGTAAATTAAAAATTTAAAGATCCATAGGGCTTACGCACCACTTCTCGAGGCTTACGCCTCTCCCTATACTAAGTAAAATGCTCCGCCTCACGCCTTCACCTTTTAAAACATCGGTTGAGGTGATTATATATCATACCGATAATTGATTGATTTAGATGCATCATCACCCCTTTTATTGAAATCATATTATACACATGCATTAACATGAGATTGAGTATAAGTTGGGCATGTGGAGATCGTCTGTGCTGGGGATTGTGAGATGTTATGATTATTAGTTGGGCACTTAGAGATCGTTCGTACTGGGGATTGTTTGATTTTATGATAGTGCGTTGAGATCGTCCGCACAGACACGTGAAGATCGTCCTTGTCGGTATATGGACCTCGTGAGTCTCTCATGAATCACGAACTCTCGATGTATTTCTGAGAAGTGTCGTGTATATACGGTTGAGAGAGTACTTGGCATCTGAGGCAAATCATTTCATGGTGTCGCATTGCATTGCATCCCATTACACCCTTCATTCTTGTTGATATATGCTTATTTGGTGGTTGGACATTTCGTGATAATTGATTACCCCTATTTGATGAAACTTGGCTGGTAAGTATAATGTAGACTTGTATAAGTAAAAGGATAATTTTCTTATATGTACTCCTGTCACTACTTCTTCGTTGTCGTCTATGAGATATACTGGGTACACGTGATTTCGTACTCATACTACATGTGTTGCACTCTTTGTGGTGCAGATTTGATTCCAAATACAAGCACACCTCATGGAGCTTTTTGAGTTCGAGCTTGGAGTATCTTGGAGTTGTGGTGAGCTGCTTGGCTGTTCCGCAGCCCACACCTCCCTCTATCTTATTATTTATTCTATTGTTTTAGTATTCAGATAGGATATTTCTTACGTTTAAACTTGTCATATTAGTTTCAAACTTATACCGTATTTTAGAAGCTCTTGTACTTATGACACCAAAATCTTGAGTGGTATTTTAGCTTTCCGCATTTCATACTTATGAAAGACTTAGTGCTTGAGGTATTCCACTTGTTGTTTATCTTTCTAATTATTAGTTAAATTGGTAAAATTAGTAGGTTGGCTTACCTATCAGTTGGGAACATAGGTGCCATCACGACATGTGAATTTTGGGTCGTGACAACACAGATCTTATTCCTATCTTTTTTTAGGATAAAAAGGATGTTTTCGAAAGCCCATCAGCTCAAAAGGCAAGTATTTGACGCATGGTTGTAAGAAATGAGACAGTAAAGTACCAAAATACAAAACAAATGCAGCAATAGATAGCAATACATATCAAAGAATAAGAAACTATGTAATAATTAAATTTCTATTATATTGAACAGCCAAGAGTGGGACGACCAATGACAATTTTGTAATATTAATTTTATTTAAGGGCAAAGTTATTTATATGATTAATGATCAAATAATAATTTCTAGAAGAATTCAATTTTCTTTTTCAAGAGTCACAAAAAGTCTTATTTCATGTGTGGCCCCACAAACTCATTTCTTTTTTCATACTCCTCCCCCCTCATGGTATGTAATGTATATTTTACTCTTGACAATTCAAATCTTTCATTTATGTAATACTGCTAGAATATATTCAATATAATCCTACAATCTTCCATGTAAGTAATATCTTTCTAAATTATATAGTATTTCCTTTTTTCACATAAGTGTTCATATAATTTTATTTAAGTTCGTTAATATAAGTATAATAATTATTTTTATGAATTTGCCGTATAATTTTATGTTATTTTATATAATTTATACTTTAATATTATATACATGTGTGTGGGTAGGTATATTTAGATTTATCTCTCTCTTAAATCCTCGATATCATAAAAATACAAAATAAATTTCGGTTATCATCCATGAAATATTTGCTAAATCAATGGGAAATTTATTTAATAAAATTAATTTACAAATAAAATTAATTATTTTACTTATTTATTTATTATAATATGTCATAACTTATATACTATATCAGTATTTGTGACTTAGATAATAAAATAAAAAATATCATAATTCTAAAGAGGTAAAGAAGTAGATAGTTGATAGATAATTTAAGAATTAAAAAAATCATGACGAATATTATTTAGTAAAAATATGGCAAAAATAATTAATTCATAAGTGTAGTTCGAGAAAATACATAACTAATTAACAAAATAAATTTGAAATAGAATAAATACGAGATCAAGAAATTAATCTAATATATAATTATAATCGTATACATAGAAAAAATCAACAAAAGATAAGCTATGGATTGAACTTCATATAGTAGTGAGATGCATATTTAGTAAATTATATAACTAATCTAACATTAAGTAGTTAATTATGCTACATGACTATAGTTTTAGTTAATTATAGAAAATGGATATTGTTTTATAAAAATGGTTATGTGGGGTCCATCTATTTGTATGGGATTGTGTAGAATCTCATTATCCCTTTTATACAAATCTACTCATTACCTCTCTCTAACCCTTCCCTTTTATACAAATCTACTCATTACCTCTCTCTAACCCACTCACTATTTTTCTCCTTAATCAGGTCATTACCCTATAAATTTCTCAACTATTCAAAAATCAAATTTTGAAAATTTTGAATCAACCTCCTATTCGTCCAAAATCAATCCAGGTAATCTCCTTCTTTTTTTCTTTTTTTTTTAACTTCCATCATTTTTTCAATTTTTTTTATTTGTGTAACTTTTCATTTTCCCCAAATTTTTCATCGTTCCACAGCCAAAATCTCGAATCCGTTCGATTCCATCGTTCTAATCATGGAGGAACAATATTCATCGTTCTAAACATGGAAGAACAATCTCTATCGTTCTAATCATGGAGGAACAATCTCCATCTTTTTCATTGGAATTAACTCAAGATTTTGAAGGAATTGCAAGTTCCATTGCCAAATCTAAAGTTATTGATTCAAATATATATAGGAGAGAAGGATACCAGATTTAAGTTTCGCAATGACCTCATCCGGATGCAACAAATCTGTGTTAAAAGCTCCAAAGAAAAAAAAAGAGGGAAAAAGAGTTAATGATTCTGCCTTGATGATTCTTGGAAAAAAGTACAAGAAACATCTACTAGAAGCAAAAGATTTTGAGGTATAATCATGCTTTAGTTTTTCTCGATTTGTATATGTATGATTTAAGTTGTATATGAGATAATAAATTGATTGTACTTTTAGTTAATTGTATATGCTACATAATTAATAACAAAACGAGAGGATGAAGACGTTGAGATATTTTTATTTTTTCTTTTTACGTTATTTGTATATGTATATTTAAGTTCAATAAGTTGTTTGTGTATAAGCATTTAATTGTATTGTATTATATGTCTTACTTGTACATTTTACATAATATCAAGACACAAAATGTATAAGTCAACAATTATACAAAATTAAATATAGAAATTATCTAACATACAAATCAATCCATGATATATACATATTGATGTAAGTCAAATACGAATATTATTCAAATATACATATTGATATAAGTCAAATACGAATATTATTCAAATATACATATTTGTTGTCTTAAAATATAGAACAAATTATATACAAACTATATAATATACAATACGTTTAGAAACATATACAAATACATAAACACAAAAAACAAACTTAATCTGCAGATCTATACTAATTATATACATATACAATTACTACGCAGAAACCACTATGGATTTTCATCATAATCGTGAAGTACTCATAATCGAACTATACAAATCAATCAACTACTTCATATACAATTTTAATATGCTTAAAATCAATATTTTGTTATTAATTCATAACTATACAATCCAAACTGATATAGTGAAATACAAGACGTTCAATTTTGAAATTGAAATTGATTTGGAGGGAGAATCTGAAATTTTTGAATTTTGAATTTTTATTTTGTTAAGAAATTTTACTTGAAGAAGAAGACTTATTTGGTAAGGTATTCTAATTAGATTCAATAACCTTTAATTAAGAGATACTTTTCCATAATTATACCAGAAATTGCCACATATTTAGTTTACTAAATTTAAACACCATTTTGTATAATTAATTAAAAACAATCGAAATATACAAATGAGATTTGTTTTAGCTATTTAAACTATAGCTATGTTGCGTTAATAGGCAAACTCTAGTTAAGCAAGCCTATTATGTTTCATACAGTAGCTATTTATGAAGTTTTCCCTTTTAATTTTTACTACTTACAAACTTAGATTCTAATAAATTAGTGTCATTCGATGATAGTAAGAAGCAGATTAAATTTTAGATTATGAATGCTTTACAACTTCTAATTCAACTGTGATAATTAGTTTCCCTATATTGAACATTACAAGATATTTGGTACAATAATCATATCCTAATTACACTTTATCTCTTACTTTTCTTATGTTTACACAGAGATGATAAATGATTTTTAGAATCATGGGTTCTTTTAATCTAGGTTGTTGATCATAATTTGATGGACATCCACGATTGAGTATGGTGTTTGATTTAGGGAAGATGAACAACTACGATTAAAGATGAGGTTTTTGAGATTTGGATCAGATGGGCTACAATTGAAATAAAAATTTGAACAAATAAGGCTAGAAATACAATAAATTGAATAGAAGAGGTTGTAATTTAAATAATTTGGAGGAACATTAAATGAATTGCTACTTAATTGATAAAATACTACACATATTAAATAACTTTCATACAAAATAAACACACTTAAATATTATAGACGTTTAAATAAATAAGTAAAATATTTTTTTCAAATTTAGAAACCAATAAATATAATATTAACGAATATTCCCTCCATCTCATATTAGTTGGTCAGTTGGTCAATTATTTGCCGGGAATGGCAAATATATTAACGAACAAGAATTCAAACTTTTAATGAAATAAGGTGTTCATATTTTCATAAAACTAGTCATTCAATTTATATATATATATATATGTAACTAGTCATTCAATTATATATAATTCAATATTATTTAATGTAAAAAAATCATTACATCTTATTATATAATGAGAAAAATTCTTTCAAATTAATAAAATGATAGTCATTTGTTGCAATACAATACATTGGTTACTCTTCTTAAAAATCTTATTGATGAATAATAATTTTAAAATAGTTTAATTCAAAGTTCTAAAATATTAAATTAAGTTTTAGTATCATTTAACTAAAAACATAAAATTTACTTAGCTCTAGTGTTATAAACAAGAAAACGTTGTGAGAGTTTAATTAATAAATACTTTCTCCGTTACTTTTACTTGTCACTGTTTAACTTACTACATTCATTAAGAAAATAATTATAGATATAGATATTTGAACAACTTATCCTTATTAATTGATATTTAGTATTAGGTCTTGGAAAATGATTTGGACAATTCGTATTTAATGCTAAGGGTAAAATATGGAAAAAGTTAATTCTCTTTTCTTAATATGTCAAAAGTGACAAATAAAAATGAAATTTTATTTTAGAAATAAGTAACTAGTAAAAGTAAACGGAGGGTGTAATTTCCTTTAAATAGTTGTTGTTTATCTTTTTTCCTTCTCTTGAATTGTTTGTAAGAAACTAGTTCTTGATAGTATAAATATTTATTCATAAAATTCTTCCCCTTATTATCATTTGGGAAATGTGAAGATCTAGATGCAGCTCGAAATATAATGCGAAAACTCCATCCATCCAAAGATCAAAAGCTCTCATCACTTTCAACATCACCCAATAATTGAGCTACAATTCAAGAAGATCACTATGGGAAACAGTTTGGAAGATGTATGCAGACTATATGAAACAACATTTTAGAAACCTCTTCTATTATGGTTACTTGGATCAAACCTCCTCTACTCTTTGTAAAGCTTAGCAGTGATGAATCGTACATCAATGAAAATTATGGGTAGAGGTATAAGTACTAGTGCATTGTTACTTGTCTTAAGTGGTGCATTGATAATGGCTTCAACATGATTATTTGTGAAACTGACTCTTTGATGGTATATAACTTTGTAAATGGCAACTGAAAAATTCCGTGGAGGATTGAAGATACTATTGAAGGAATCAAAAAATTAGTTACTAACTATGACATTGTTATTCGATATTGTTTTAGAGAAGCTAACAAAGTTGCTGATAAATTGGTTACTACAAGTCATAATCAAGAAAACAATTCTATGTACAATACTTTTCCTGAATTACCTAGGAAAGTTCAAGGCTTGTTAAATATTGATAGATGAAAATTACCTTAATTCAGAGTCAAGAAGAAGACACCGAGTATGCTCACTCATGAGCCCCCTTAGATCTTCAATTTTATTTGTCACTTCTGGTTCTATTCTGCTAAGTAGGTAGAAAGGCTTTTTAGCCAAGCTATGATCTCACATCTTGTAGCAAAGGGTCTGATATAACCCCACTTTTGAATTTACAAACAAAAAAAAAAAACTCCTTCTACAACTCTTCTTCTAAGTGGCAATAAAAATCTCATTCGATAAAATAAAATAAATATTCGAGTAATGTGAGAGTCACAAAGCATGATGATTTTGGGCTCCTCATAAGGAGTATATTTTTTAAACCAATCTTTGTCATAATAGACATGACGGTTTGCACCAGAATCAACCCACCATTCATCAACACTCTCAACCATGTTTATGTCTGTAATAACCGCCACAAAAGGTTCTTCGGTAACGTTTGTCTGAGGTGTAGAACCACATTTTCGAAATCTGCAAAATCGAGCAATATGCTCACTCTTGTCACAGACAAAAAACGGTCCCTTATCTTGAACTTGTTGATTTTGTGCTTGGTTATTTCCATCATTATTTTTCTTGGAAGGTCTACCATTATTTTTCTTGAAATTTTTCTTCTTAAGCTTCATAGAAGTATTTTTGTGAGATTTAGGAGTAGCATTATTTGAAGTAATTAAATTTACCTTCGTTGTGTGATGTTGCTATCTTCTGATTGAAAAAGTGCATCTTGGCCCCTTGCCTCTTCTTCCATGTGGATTTTCATTATCAACGTTTTAAGAGAGGTTTCCTTTTGTTTGTGGCGCATAGTGTTTTGAAATTCCTTCCAAGAAGGTGGAAGTTTATCTACGATGCCACAAACAATAAGGTTATCTCCAATTTTGATCTCCTCAGACCTGGGCTCTCCAACAATCATTATAAAATCTTGAGCTTGGTCTACCACCGATTTATTGTCCACCATTTGGAAACGAAAAAATTTACTAGCCGCATATTTTTTCGCTCTACCTTCCTCAGTATCATACTTACTCTGCACTCCTTTCCAAATTTTCTTTGCACTAGAGTAAGTTCTATCATAATAATCATAAAAATTATCAGACAGACAATTAAAAATATAATATTGACATTTATAGGAATCGCCATCGTACTTTTTCACTTTCTCATGATGAGAAATAAGTTCGTCATCATCCATGGAGGTGTCATCAACTTTATTTGGATTCTTCTCAGTTAACACATAAGAAACATTGAGAAGACTTAAGTAGAAAAGTACTTTATCGTTCCATCTCTTGAAATGGCTACCATTGATTCGAAATGACTTGTTAAGATCTCCCATCTTGACATCCGCGGATTTTTCAATTGTAGCCATTGTGAATCTCCTTAAAATTGTTGGTGAAAATTACAAGATTACAAATTACAATTGAAAATAAAATCTCTTAGGCTGAGGCGCGAATATCTCACTCTCTTTAAGGAGATTCAAGCCCGCTGTAGCAAATATTTTCACCAGTCCAGCAGTAGTCATCTTGACTTGTCCCCTCCAGGATACAACAGTCTAATCACAAAGAATAACTCAACAAACTCTGGACAAGAGTTGACTCCAAAGCTCTACAAAAAAAAAACACCTCCTTTCAACTAATAAGAACTCTCTTTTTTACTAACTTGTATGCATTCTCTATTTTCTTGTGTTCAAAACAAATGAAGACCACCAGTATTTATAGTTGAAGAAGTCTTCCTAGCAATGAATAGGAAGATAATGAGATAGTAAACAGTGAAAATAAGTGACCTAGAGGTTGCATAGATTAGAAAGAATAATGAAGGAATAAAGAATGAAATAAAGGTGAGGGTAACAAATGCCATCAATGGCTGATGAGGAAGCTGCCCCCAACGTCAATCACAAATGAATGAGGGCAATTAAGCCTCACTGACCAAGGAGGAAATGTACCATAAAGAAAGGATTGTAACTTTCTAATACATAAAACTGCCCACTAACAGACATAGTGACAATACAAATGATGCATTTTATTATTATTAATATGCAAAACCAACACTCAGCCTCCATTTCTTTCTATCTAACATCATGTCCTTAGTTAGTTGAAGTTGTGTATTGTCCTGCTTAATCACCTCTCATTTGTTTTTCTTCAGTCTACCTCTGCCTCTCCTAACTCATCTACAACCAAGCTCTCTCAACTTCTAACTGGTGTATCCTCGTACATCTTTTTCACATGTCCGAACTATCTCTGTCTCATTTTCCTCATCTTGTTCACCATTGATGTCACTCCCATCTTGCCTCATAAACTTCGTTTCTAATCATATCTCGACAAGTGTTCCCACACATCCGTTTGAGCATTCGTATTCTTACTACCTTCATCTTTTGAATATGGATATTCTTGACGAGACGACACTCTGTCACATATAATAATGTTGGTTGAACTATCACTCTATAGAACATACCTTTAAGCCTTGGCGACACATTCTTATCGCACAGTATACTAGATATGAGCTTTCATTCCACCTACCCCACACGAATACCATGTGTGATATGATCATCAATCTCTTGTATTTTTAGGTTATGGATCCAATATACTTGAAGCTTCCTATCATGGGTATGACTTATTCCTCAATCTTTCACTTCCACCTTTGTCTCCTACTTTACATCACTGAACTTGCACACCAAGTACTCTATTTTTTAATTCTACTTATCCTGAAATTTTTAGAGTCTAAGGTCCTTCTCCATACATCTAGCATATCATTCATTCCAATGCATATCTCTTCAATCTATACTATACTATTGGCGAATAACATACACCACGATACCTTCCCTTAAATCATCTATCACTAAGGAAAATAGGAACAGACTAATGATTGATCCTTAGTGTAATCCCATCATAATCAAAAAGTGTTATGAGTCATCGCCTGCTGTCCTAACCAGAATCTTGGCTCAATCGTATATGTCCTTAATATACTTAATTGTAAGACACAAGGATAGTTCTAGATTCCATACATCTCCTAAGGACCTCCCTTGGAAGTTGGAAGTCTATCATTTGTCTTCTCTAGGTTAATGAACATCATGTGTAAGTCTCTCGTTTTGTCCCTATACTACTTAAACAATCTCCTTAAGATGAATGACTTTTGTAGTCGACCCCCTCAGCAGGAATCCAAATAGGTTCTCAGAGACAGGCATACCCCTTTTCATCCTTATTTTGGACCACTTTCCCTTAGAATTTTGTAGTGTGGCATATATTAACTTGGTTCCCCTAAAGTTATTGTAGTTTTGCATATCACTCTTGCTCTGGCATTTTACCGTCCTAAATATGACATTAAATAACCCAATCTACCATTTCATACTTGTCTTGCTTGTGATCATTCAAAAATCCACTGAAATCTCATCTATCTCAATCGCGTTTCTCCTCCTCATCTCACTAATAGCCTCATGAACCTCTGCAACCTTTATGCACCTACGATATTCAAAATCTCTACGACTCTCGGAATGACCAACTCTCCCAGCACGAAATTCCTATCTCATTTTTCATTCAAGAGCTTATGAAAATAGATTTGTCATCTCGGTGTGATGTGTGCCTTATTTACCAATACTTGAACATTATTTTTCTTAATGCACTTCACTTTATCCAGGTTAAGGATCCTTCTCTCTCACCTTAGCGAGTCTATACAAGGGATAATATTTTGGAGGAAGAATCTTGACAAAACAATCTTGCAATACTTACATACACCTCGAGCACCATTCTTAAAAAGAAAATAGTTTATTTGAGCCTTAGCCACCACACTATCAAGAACTAAATAGACAGAGCAAGAACTACTAAAAATAACAGTGGCTAAATCAAGAACTACAAACATGGGCTGAATAAGAACTAGAAAATAAAGGTTGCACAAGAACTAAAAGTAAAGGCTCAATGAACAATATAGGCATAACAAGAACTAAATAAATAGAATATATAACTAAATAAATGGCGGCTAGATGAACTAATCCAAGTTATGGATACACATATGCATCTTTGTTAGAAAGATAAAAGTGTGCATATTCAGCAACAATTGTTTCTTAATATTTTTCGAATTGAAGAATCATAAGCACTTGGTAATTTAATTCTATGTTATAAAGTTAGCTACATTCCCCACCATAAGTATTTTTCATTCTTTTGCCCACTTACAAAATGTATAGTAAAAAATGGTACTTATTTTCATATCTTATCAAATTTGGCCTTTATCAAAGATGTTACTTTATATTTGGTCAGTTTATAACTCCTAAAGCGTTAAATTATTATGGGAATTTTCTTTTCAGAAATAGGGACGGCAGTCATCATAATGTTGACAAAGAGAAACCAAAAAGAAGAAACAAACAAAGAGCAAATCTGGATTATATATTAGAAAATATATGGAGAAAGAAAAGGCTGGCACCTGCCTTTTTATTATTCTTATTCCTTTAATCAACATAAATTACTATTATTATTGTGCAGCATGTACAGATGGATTCAAAACTTCTCACAATTCCCATTACAAAGAAAATTTAATAAAAAAGACCTCTTTTTTCCTATTGATTTTTTCTTCCACTTTCTATTTTCCAACTCTCTTATCTACAACCCTCCCTCCTATAACTTCACATTCCTAACTGTCTTCAATCAAAGTGGATCTTCAATGTATGCTTACAAATTTTACAAAAACTTATTTTAACTTTGAGCCCAGACTCATACTTCTTCAGAAAATCTGGTTTTAATTGGTTTTAACTTCAACCCCATACTTTCTGGCGAGAAAAGCTCCGGAGAGATGCTGGTTGGACTTAAAGGGCTTCTTGGGCTGACATTGCACTGAGATGGCCGATAAAATCCAAATCCCATTAGAAAATATTCCAGTGGGATCAACATTGCATCTGGCTGCTCTTCAGTCACCATTGAACCACATGCTTGAACCTGAATAACACACACAACTTATTACCTTATAATCCTTCACTAGCATGACATAGAGGAAACAAGTTTGCCACAAACCTCAACTAGCGCACTGAACCTTCTATCTAACTTTGATGTCATATGGAGAGCCTCAGAATGAAAAGGACAGTTCTCTCCAACAAATATTAAAGAACGACATTTTAGTTTCCGCAAGCCTTGGGTTATGTCTGGTCTCCTGTCAGATAAATAAAACAAGTTTACTCAATCTATGTATCAAAACATGGAACTAAAGTTAGGTATGTAAATGGAGAACAGGAGAAGGATAGAAGCTAGACCATTATCCCCTAGTTCTAAAGGCTCCGATTAGTCCTAAGGGTAGAAGCTAGCCCATTATCCCCTAGTTCTAAAGGCTACGATTAGTCGTAAGGGTTGGCTCCAGACCTATTTCTCAGTCATCAACCAAAAAAGGAAAAAGAGTATCAAAAGAAGGAACTGACCAGGGAAGTAGGTCCATGGCATGAATGGAAAAATCCCTCGGTTAAACTCCAATGCTCTAGAGAAGGAGGAAATTTACTATCTGAGATTAGACTAGCATGCTCCACAGGAAGCTAGACTTGGTAGAATGATCTCTTCGTTTATCATAGGTTATCAGATACATGGTTGTTCTAAAATTCTATACAGCCACTATAGTAGCAAGCTAAGTTGCTCGAACTCGGGTGCGGGTGTCCGATACAGGTGCGGTGCGGGGATTCGCCTAAAAATAATTAAAATATCTAAAAATAGAGTTATAAAACCTAAATTATGAGATATTATGTGGAGAACTTGAGGAGAATCTTGGATAGAGATTATAAGAAAAGGAGTGACAGATATTTCTATATAAAAGGTATTCCATTTTCTTCAATTTCATCATAGCTTTTGTATTGATTACATAAATCATTAAAACTGTCCAGACTTTCCCATCGATTTTGGTCAAAGTACCCAAAATCAGTTGACCACAGACACGAATCCCACACCCACACCCACACCCCTGTCGTGTCGACACGGGTGCGGCACCAAAAGTGAAGAGTCCGAATAACTTAGGTAGCAAGTAGCAACCTTATGCTATACTGAGCTGGGAGCAGGAAAATAGAACATCCTATTAGTGTTGAGAGAGAAGGAGAACCACCCATGACCCAACCCACCTACTTAAGGTGAAAAGTACTGCTCCCCACAACAAACAAGAAGAAATGAGGAGAAGGAAGAGAAGAAAACAGCAGAGATCCCCTTGAAATATCTTTTTGCTGAAGGACTTACTCATTGATAGCTTCGAGCAACCGCAATACATTTGGACTCTGTCTCTCACCTAGCAACTGCAACAAAAATCATACATTTTGTTGAATCAGACAAATGACTAACATTGTCAACAGAGTAATGTAATATGCAAGCATCTTTATTGCAAAGCATCATACAGGAAATAAAGGACTCCAAAAAATTAAATACTAACTCTTCGGCATGCTTGAACTACATCCGATTCTGGAACTTCAACACTGCCGCGGACTTCCTGCCACATCATTAAGCATCCAGTTGAACTCTCCACTAATTATAAGAAAACGAGTATATAAGTGGTGGAGAAGAGCAGAAAGGAACCTTGCTAAAGTACCGCAACAGCAGTAACTCCTTCACCAATGTACACATGCCACAAAAGTAAAGCAGATTTGTCATCACCTGCCATATTGCACAATAAGATGCAAGACACCATAATTTCAGGTCATCTAGAGGAGCAAGAATCATAATTTACAAATTCATCCTCACATATCTTGAACTATAGGAGAAAGCATTGAAAATGCACCTTATTACACAACCATTCTGTCCAAGAGGGTGCTTTGCACAAGGGGGAAACGAGTATCAAACCCATAACCCTTTGTGTGTATTTTATCTAGAGTGAGAAAAACATTAAAATCTCATCACCAAATGACCATATCAGGAAAATTTAAATAAATCAGCAAACAGAAATAATACAAACACTTACCGCAAACAAGGTAAGAATATATGCTCCAGCTGTTACACCCATACACATTACTTTACCAAGCCTGAAGAGGGAAGATAAGGGGTAAAATCAGTTTCAACTTCTCATTAAAACAAGCTAAGCCTATCAAGAAGATTCTACAAAACACACGACAGCTCTTAATGTCATATTGAAGTAAAGAGTCATGCATAATCGTTTTGCCAACCGCTTGATTGTGCAACACAAGAATGAGATATAGAACTGCAGAACTGAGAGTGCTGCAAAATGCCTATGCCGAAGAGGCAGCGTATTATAAGGTTAAAACAGTAAAGCAGATGCCAAAAAGGAAAGCTCATGATAAATACCTGAAGTAATCAAGCACCTCCACAATCTGGTCTGCTAAATCATCAACCGATAAGACAGGATCATCAAGACTCATGACAGCAGCTCCCAACTGCAAAAACTCTTGACGAATATACAGGGTAAGCAACATTGCGAATAGAAGCATTAACCAAACAATCCACGTGCTACTGTAATGCAATTAATTAGAGTTCAAGTCACAGACCTCATGACCAGGAGGACTTATGTGGTAAATACAGAAGTTATGGAGCATCAATGAAAATGCTTCTGGACAATAGAATACTCCTTGGAAACAGGACATATCTGTTCAATGACATAGATGCAAGACAGAAAGAGAATTTAGTATTAGATGGTAAACGAACCACAAAAGCATCAAACATCCTAGATGCCACTAAAAAGTTGAGATGTTGGAATTTCAATAGATAGACCGTGATCCAAATATTTTAATTGTTTTCACCCAAACTGGGCAACTATCAGACCTATTTAAGCTTTGCAGAGAAAAAGAAAGCCTGGAACAGACCAAATCAATTTGATTTCAGTTAGCATATACTTCTTATTAGAAAAAACATATATAATCATGACTGTAATAGATGACAAAATAAACTGACTTAAGCAATTGAACTGTAAGAGATGACAAAATAAACTGGTTTTACTTACAATTTAAAGCTAAATCGGGATAGGTGATAAGAGCCGGCTTGTCCTGGTCTCCAAAAACAGCAACAGAGACATAACCACGGCCAGTTTTTACAAGGTGCTCCTGAGGAGAAAAATTAGCAAAAACATGATAAGTTTGACAAAGAAAAGTATACCTAGATATCATCAAGTAAAACTATAAAGTACAAAGCTTCTGAGTTCTAAAAGTAATTCCAGTCTTTCCGCATTCATTATTTTTGATAGGACCAATTTACACTCTCTTCTTTTTCTCATTTCTTTACATTTCCAACATTTGATTTGGCCATCTAAAGTTGTGTCATATTAGAGGCAAGGAGAACATTTTGGAGACACTTGATGATTTTTCAAACTTTTCAAAGCAATTTATAAATGAAAATATGTTTTGAGCCTAACCGAGACTGAAAAAAAATCGTGTAAAGTTGATATACGGTTAACAAAAGGAGGTCCCATTTTTGAAACTTTTCTAATTAAAACTGGAGTGTGATATGCAAATTTCGAAAGGATAGGAAAACAAACACACAAACCTTCTAAACTAGGTCAAAAATGCATACTCAGAAAGTAGGACAAAAAGAACACATGAACCTTATAAACTATAACAAACTGCATATATCAGGAAAAAAAACTACTATAACAAACTGCATATATCAGGGAAAAAAAGATTCGGACAAATAAAACATGATCAATATAAACTAGCTACCGAATACGCAATGATGCCTTGTTTTGCAATATACCCAATGGCGTAAACCTTTAGAAGATGAAAAGCAGTTAAAATCAAATAGAAGTGCAAAGTTCGTTGAGGCTTAAAGTGCAAAGTGGAATTAGCGTGTTGGCTTGAATAAAGAAAAAGTATAATAAAAAAAATATATGTAACTCAACTAAAAATGACTGCCCAAAAGCAACTGTTTGAACAAAGAATTGTATAACTATAATTAAGCAGGATATATGAAGTAAAAATTATATCAATAAAGTTAAAAACTATTTTAAACTTCTTATTTAGATGAAAAGATGTAGTTTTATGTTTTTATGGACCTAGTTGTTTTATACAAAATTCAACTTTCTTATTCCTGATAACTAAAAACTCATCTGTATCGTTTTGTTCTACGATTTGCAACCAGTTTACCAACAATATTTATTTCTAGTAGACACAGCCCGTGGGTGATCAGGCACAAGCCTTGACACCTTAGCACCTACACTAAAGGGCTATTTAAGCAAAGTGAAGCACACAACCTAGCTTTATATGAACAACCCTTTTGACATGATTTTAGGGGAAATACTTTACTATCACTTCTATTTTTTGCTCGGAATAACATCGTCGATAATGATCAAGAATGATGAAATCCAAAAAGGAAAGTTTGACTATCAATTCATTTATAATGGGAACAAGTTAACATGAAACCATTTGCTAGGTTTGCTTCTTTAAATGAACTTCAGGTCTTCCGCGCACCTCAAATGAATCATGTGAAAAGGGTTGCTCATTTGAATGCTGGATAATTTGAGATAAAACAATTTTAAAAGCCTACAACTCAAAACCAATCCAGTAATCAAATTGCTTCCAGAAAAGCAATTTCCTGCAGCTAAAAAGGAACCCTCAACCGTAACAAACCAGATAAAACGAGACTTTTATAGCAACAAAAACTCCTAATTAAAGAAGCATCATACTGATACTGAAATTGCAGTACAACGTATCCAAGCCACATTAAGATAAAAACACCATAACTTCCAATTGCAACAACAAATTATCATAAAAAAAAAGTTTAAAAAGCATTTGCTCTATCCACGCGCTAAATCAAAATGTTGCTTAATCAACTCAAAGTTAGGTGAAAATTAATCAGGAAACATTTAAAAACCAAAAAAAAACTAAACAAAATGCTACCATATCTAATACACTTAATTAACGTATGCTTAGCAAATGATTACAAAATGCGAGTGTCGGTGACGGAAAATAAACCTTTCCGGCAACGGAGATTGTTTCCATATCCACCGAAACGGAGTCGCTCGAGTCTCCCATTGGCCGCACTTCTCTCTCTCTCTCTCTCTTTTACTTTCTCTCTCTAAAACTCCCTCTTTTTTTCTCTCTCTAAAACTCTCTCCTCTCTTCACTTTGTTGATGAAGAAGCATTGGAATTAGGATCACTTGCTTATATACCAATCTTTCTCCCTTACCAAAAATATAATTTTTGTATATATCTATTATACTATAACTTTTTTTTTCCAAATTATAATTAATTATGGTCCCATTTTTATTTTATTTATTTATTTTTTAGAGACGTCATTTTCGGCCACCGAGTTAATTCAGAACTTCACCGGGTCACCGACGATCTTTTTAAATAAAAAAAAAAAACTCACGAGTGCTCCCTATAGTACCGACGCATTAACTAGAGTGAATGGTTAAAAGTTAACCATGGTTAGAGACCGACAGTATTCGACTTAAATACCCCTTTCATGGTTTGCTGTCCATATCATTTGACATTGAGAATGGCTCATATTTGATACTATTATGCTTTTTTTTAATTTCTTATTTTCCTTTTTGACATAATTGAGATGAAAACATGTAACCACCATTTAAGGTGACATAACGAAAAGCTCCAAAAAAGAAAAAAAATACTTACAAGCGGCTAGTTAGTTCTTTACTTTCATAACTTCCTGTTTTTAATTATTAATCCGAGTTTACTGCTTAATACCATCAAAGTATATATATATACTCTGATGGTATCAAAGAGGAAGAGGCAGTGTTTCAATAAAAACACTACTCAATTACTCATCGAGTATATATATATTCTAATAGCATCAAGGAGGAAAATGCACTGTTTCATGAAAAGACGATTCAATTATTGTTTTATACCATCAGAGTATATAGATACCATCAAAGTATATATATACCATCAGCAGTGATTTAGTAAATAGAACAAGGGGCAGTCCGATAAACAGCTTGAGTTGTGGATCCAATCAGAATAAATATATTAGGTTGGGTCCAATTTGAGTAAATACTTTATCTAATGAATTTAATTTGTATAGTTTTCCCTTAAAATGATATGCATTGCGTGATTTCTAAAAAGAATAATAAAAAATTTACAAAAATATCTTCTAAAAATATGATGAAAAAAATATTAAAAAATACATTGTATTGCTAATAGAATGATTTTCATGTATTAAGTACTAGAAATACACAATTGATTAATGCATTGTTTTTTTAAATGTAGTATACAAAATGATCCCTCGGTGTTTATTTAAATGATTGGTTTTAGTTCTAGAAATAGTATGTCTTTTACACGTACAAATAACTTCATTGTCAAAATCAATTATTATCCGACACGTATTCCATAAATATTTTTCATTAAAAACAATTAAGTAATTGTATTATCACTTTAATTTGTGAATTTTTCGGTACTTTTTTTGTCATAAATACCTTTACTTTTTGGTCAAAATCAATTAAATATTGAAGGATTTTTTGGGGTCCTTTGGTTCGAGAGTGACAATTTTAGAATAAAATATAAAATTATTGTATCACATTTTATTATATTAACTTTTGAATTATTTGTACCACAAATCAACAATTACGGTATTAATTAACACCGCTTAATGTGGTTTAGAATTCTTGAGATTTTTTATCTCAGGTTAAACTATTAAAATGATGTTAAAATACTAAATGATAAGCATGCATTTCACTAAAGATAAAATAAAAATTTTAAAGTTAAGTTATTTTTAATTATAGAAATATAATATCTTATTTTTGAAATAAATTAAAATGAAAAGTATGTTACATAAATTAAAATGAATAAAATATCATATTATAATTCACGTATAACTTGTTCACCATCTAAATGAACTGATAAGGTCAAATTACTGATTTGGTACATATTGTTGTTGGAAAATTATATGCACAGCGGAAGCATATCAGAATCATACAACTTACATGAATAATAGATAACCCATAGTTTATGCTATAATCCATAAAATCATGCGAGAGCACATAAATTTTCTGAAATTTAATTCAAGAATTACCTCTTGAAGCGTGAGCAGATACCTTCAAGCAAATCCACAAGCTAGTCCACGAGCTAGACGATAGTTCTGCGGTCTTCTACAGTGATCCCAAGTTCACTACCGAACTCTCTCAATACTTGAGTGGGCAAGTATTGTATGGAAAACTTCTATCTTTTCAAGAGTTAGAAGAATCTCTATTTATAGAGATTTCTTCCTAGTCCAAGGAGGAGAAGAAAAAGACATGTACTTCCCCCTTTACTTAGAATAGAGAAAGATATATACTTCTCCCTTTCCTTAGAATAGAAAAAGACATGTACTTCTCCCATTCCTTAGAACAGAGAAAGACATATACTTCTCCCTTTTTCCCTTAGAATAGAATTCAGAGTTCTAGTTAAATATAGGCATGGTAGGAACCACATAATTAATTACTGAGGCTTCTATTATGGAAATAATTCCAAATAAATAATTTGAATTATTCTTACCATAATAAATTACAAATCATTCCACTAGAAATTCGTATTTGCACTCCTCTATTTATATTTCGAAATTCCCCATTAAACACTTATGTAATTCCCCATGTTAAGATTACAGATACTAATCAATGAATTAAATTACTGACGAATTTAATTCAAAGATTAACTTCCTTTAGAGCACTGCTTAACTTATTTCATGTGTCGGATTCATAAATCCACTTTCAAGGTTTGACACGATGAAAACTTATAAGCTTCTCAAAAAGGCATATCATCAATCTGTATATCGAGATATGGATTCCGTCAACTAACTTATTATTTCACCAATATATATTATTATCATTCAATCTACCAGGCATATTGACTCAGCTCAGAATCTTGTCTTTTAATAAATCAAAACGATAATTAACATATACAAATCATAATAGTTATATCAGGATTAAGAATATAAGTACATTTAATAGTTTAGAGAATGTGCTTTTGTCAGTCAGTCTAAAGCAACTATCTCTACTCGGTCTCGTTTAATACATACAAAATGCACTAGCACAAGAAGTTGGAACTACACTATTCCCATAATCAAGATAAACTACATATAATCTTGTGCTACAATCGTACTGATGGCTTGTCCAATTCCCATCTTAGATTGTGAACAAAAAACTTTTACTTATAAGAACCGGTGATTTAATCCTCTGTGTATAAGTTAAAACTCTATACACTAAATCATCTACTATATAAGTAAACAGATACCATAAATGAATATATAATCAATTAAAAATGAATAATAATTATTCTATAATAAATACTATACCTAAACACATGGTTAATAGTATATATCCCAACAATTGTAGTGTTAAAATCTAAATTTAACTTTTTGAAAAAAAATATATATAATTCTAGCTCTTAAGAATGTGCTCAAGTCAATAAAATAGTTGAGAATCACAAAATTTCAAATTCCAGCAAAATCAAAAAATACTTTGTTCTATTTATTTAAATCTTGATGGATATAATTATCTAAAACATATTTTTCTAATATTAATTTTTCATATGATATTATATTATATGTTTTATATAATAATATTTTTCTATAATAACAAACGATGTCATTGTATAGAGGTTTAAAGGTACTATTGAGATTTCAAATTTCAACTCTTATGTAATTAGTTGTAACTTGTATGAGTAATGTTAAAAATTGTTGGTCATTATTGATTGTTCACAACATGAATTTATTATTGTAAATTAAAGGGCACCTTCAATCTTATAATATTTCACAATCAATTTTTTCTTTCACTCACACTCAAACGACTTTAAAAAAATTTCACGTTTGCTCTTACTCTTTTTCATCTTGCTTTTTGCTTGAGCACCTCACTTGCTCTCACTTCTTGAGCACAATTGTATCACAAATGACCATTTTTTTTATTTATAAGTAATGATGAAAGGATTTCGTGGAGACAATACTTGTCCACTATTGACTTGGCACACCCCTTAAGAAACAATAAATAGAATGGTGCTTTTACTATATTACTCTTTGAATATAATAAATACAATGTATTGAAAAATGTAATAGAGAAATGACTATAATTAATGATAAGGGTAGATTAGGAACTAAGTGTAAAATTATCCATTGATTTCATAAAATGGACAAGTATTGTTGGACATCCCAAAACAGTATAGTGGACAAGTATTGTTGGACGGAGGGAGAAAGAATTATATTTTTTTAAAAAAAAATTGAACTCACTAAAATTCTTCTGGACTTCTCACTTTCAAAATATTCATTGTAGAGTTTAATTAATTTTTATGAGGTTTTGAATATTTTAAATTTTTACTCAACCTTTGTCTAATTCCAAAGAGTTTAAAGTAGATTTCAGACTTCAATAAGTTTTCCTTAATGAAAGCGGGGATTTCTGCCTAGTATTAGGTGTCAGGTGAAGGGACAGATACGTCTTCTTTCTATCAGATTTGTCTCATTAATATGAAAACTGGCTAGTCACAGAGAGGTGTTGACACACTAGCTTAAGGAAAGCAGTTCGTTCAGGATGTTAAACTTGGTATTCAATCAAAAAACCTTTATTTTTAAAATATTTTGATTAAATTGACGATTTTTTAACAAGTCCATCCTGTTATTTTGCAATGACAACTTTACCTCGCAAGTCATGATAAGAATGTTAAGCAAAACTCTCTTAGATTTGTGTTCTAGTGACTTTTGAATAAAGGTGAATAAAAGGTGAAGAAAGTAATTTCCTTTTATCTTAAAAATGCTTTTAAAATAGGGGTCAAGAGCTCTTTTATTTTTATTGTTAAAATTAAAGTCTGAAATATTGTAGGTAAAATGATTTTAAATGTCCTTGAATTATGAGAAATTGAACAAAAATGTTATAGCAGTCAATAGTTTGATTAAAAAACGTCTCTATTGTTGCTTAATGGGTCAAAAATAACATTTTTTAAATAAATGTATTATTTCGATATTTTCTTTTTAAACATATTCTTTTCCTAATAATAATTTTTTTTAATTAGAAAATATCTATCCTATTCCAATTCAAAAAAAAGAGTGACTAAGAAAAACAATTATTTTCTATTTTATTGGAATTTTTTTATCGTTATCGAAATGAAATATTTAATGGGGTTATTATATTCTTATAAATACGATCCATATTATTAGTTAAAATGGTACATGTAGGTATTCTATTTTTATTGATAAAATGAGATTAAGAAGAAAAAAAATTATTATTTATTACTTATTTTTTAGTTAAAGTTTTTTTTTTAAAAAAAATAGGGTCATTAAAATTAATATTTTTATTAAGAATAAAATATGTTTAAAAAATAAAGAAATAAATATTTATTTTTAAAAAAATGTATTTTTGACTCATAAGTAACAATATGAAAATTCTTGGGGCAAACTATTATTGATAGAGACATTTTAAAATCAAACTATTAACTGAAGATATTATTGTTAAATTTCACATAATTCAAGAATATATTTTTTTACCCTTTTTTGAATATTGTATTATGTATAGGAGTAAAACAATTATGAATTGTAACAACAGCCACAAAGAAAACATTCAGATTATGCAGTGCCATAGAGTATGGTATCAGAAAATTCAAACAAATAATATTCCTAATAAAACACTTCAAATCAATACATACACTCGTAAACCTCATATTAAAATCAATTTATACTTTATCATAATCCAACCATATGTGTAAAAAAGATGAAAAGCAAACATAACGGAGTAGAATTCTAATTTTTCCACTCGCTCAACCAATCTAAATTCAAACTATTCAAGAGAAAGTACTCTCTATAAAAAAAAAGACATTAATAATAAAATGAGCTAAAGCCTATTTGAATTAATTTATTTTGAATAATTTTGGTCAAAATAGTTAGCATAGTGTTTGAATAAAAGTTAAAAAATACTTTTAATTATTTGTTTTTAAATTAAAATATGTAAAAAAAAAATTAAAAATTATGACATATTTTTTTCAAGTTTTTTGAGACTTAGAATTTTGAATGATCCAATAAAGGTTATAGTCCATAGATATTAGTAACTCTAATAAAGCTCAATTCAAAATCAAATCAAATTAATACTAATGCTAACAAAATAAATTAATTCAACATTGAGAATGACAATAATGTTGAATATTTGTTCTTTAATTTTACATTTGGTTTAGACATTTAAAATGCATAAGCTAATTTTAATTTTTCTTTAATATTTAATCATGTAATTAATACTTATTAGATTTATTTTAGCATGATTTAGTACTTTTAAATTATGATCATTTTCATTATGACTTATCATTTTGCAATATTTATTTATACGATTTGATTATTATTTTTTATTGAATATTTTAGTGTCATCACTCATTTCATATTTTGTGTTAATTTCTTAAGAAACACCTTAAATAGTTGTATTTTGGTTGGACTAAAGAAATATTTGAATCACAAGTTAATTATATGTTTGTATAAATACTTTACTAGAAAAAGCCAAAAACTCGAAAAAATTCGAGGTTTATTAGTTTGGTTTGATTTAAAAAATTAAAAATTCGACACAAATGATCTGGTTTGGTATTTAAAAAATCCGAACCAACCGAAAAAACCCGTGGTTGAAAATCCTGAAAAAAACCCTAGTTTTATTAGTTTAATTTGATTTATAAATTTTAAAATTTAATACAAATAATTTGATTTGATATTTGAAAAATCCGAACCAACTACACCCCTAATAGTAATGCTTTTCTTTTAAAAAAAAAAGTAACGGAAAGGGAAAAGTTGGGATTTGTGTTATTATTACTGAAAGAAACAAACGTAAAGTCATAAACTTTTGAATGGGCTCCACCTCCAGCTTGGACTGTGGGCCCCTGGGTTATTATTGCTTCAGCTAAATCACATTTCTGCAACGCGTATTTTACGCTCTCTTTTCCCCTTAATTACCTCATAGAGAATCTATTTCCTTTTTCTCCTTTTTCAATACAAGGATAAATTATTATTATTATTATTATTATTATTAAATTAGAATTCATCTTTAAAATTTTCATGTTGAGAGGTAAAATATTGTCTAACAAAAACTATTTATACGAAATCTCTAATGAATAATAAAGGAGAACAAAAGATAATATATAATATAAAAACTCTTCTTGAATTCTCACTATTGTTTCACACTGAGCAAAATCATCTGCAATTTCATTTATTTTTTGCTGTAAATATATAAATTAATTGTCCATTGGAATGCTACATTGAGAATTTGAGATCATGAGGTATAAGGAGAGATTAGCAAAAAATATCTTTACTCCAGGCTTCAAAATTTTGAAGTCCAAAAAATTAATAATTTGGTACATTTTATGGCTAAATTATACTAAGAAAATATTGGAATTAATAGAGGAAAAAAAAAAGGAAAAACAAATAAAATAACTTTCAATAAAAAAAAAGGAAAGAATATTGCCTTTGTAGTTAATAATCGAACAATCGAAGCATAACGATAAATGTATATTAAATTTAGTTTGATTTAATTTTAATGATTTAAAAATCAACTAAATTTATCTGAGAACACCCCTATCCCTCACTTGTAGTGACTAGTGAGAGATCGAATAACATTCCCCCGGGTCACACACACAAGAAAAGAATTTAACAATATTGTTACGATTTATTAAGTTACAAACAATAATAATATATTTTATGTAATTTTATAATTCGGTTTGGAGAGGATAGTATTTATGCATATCTTACTTTTACTTTGAAACGTATTGAGGTTATTTTCGATAGACCCTCACCTCAAGAAAAAACATAGAAAAGTAGTTCAGGAAAGAAATACAAAAGTAAAGAAACCACAACAAAGTACTAAAGATAGCAAGACAACATTTCGAAAAAAGAGCAATAAGTGCAATAAAATAATACTATAATTAAAGTAGAAGAACTAACGTAGAGTAACGAAAATTGAAGACCAAGAAATTACTACGAGTCTATGACTACTAGTATGGAACGGTAAGTGAGACAATGCTCAACTAAATACTAGCTTTTTGCCCTAATTTATATCCAACCATAGCCTTCCGTCTTAAGATCATGTCTTTCATAAGCTGAAATTGCATTTTTTCTATTCTCAGAATTTTCACTAAAGAGATTCAAATATACAAAATAGTTAAGAGAGTTCAATATCTATTATATACATAAAAATATAATTTGACTGTATATATATAATGTAACTTTTTTTTAAAAAAAAGTTCAAATAAACCCTCTTCCAGTGCCCCTAGCTCTGCCCTGCTCCTCTATCTTTAAGCTGTGTGTATTCTTTTAGAATTGGATAATTTTGCATTTCAGCCTTAAAATTTGCTAAAGTATCAGCAGTGTTATCTCTTTTCTATAATAAAAATGCTACACTATAATATACTGAGTTTGAATGATTTGCCTCATCAGTCTGATTTCATCTTCAACTTCCCAAGATATATAGTTTATTTTAAGATAACTCCTTAACCTTAAATGTTCCATGATAAACACAATAAAGTCATTACACAAAAATTAATCTTTAGGCAATTAATTAATGGTAATAATTTAATTGATTCTAATTATATATTTTAGCGACAATTAACACTCTTTGTAAATGTCCATAAGGCCTTACATTGAATCTAATGACTAGGGGTGAACAAAACCGAACCGAAAATCGAACAGAACTGCAAATCGGAAAAAAAAAAAACGACTAGTGGTTTGGTGTGACTTGATTTGGTATGAAAAAAAAAAACCCCGACTATAGTTGGGTTGGTTTGGTTTTAACTAAAAAAAGTCAATCCGAGATCAAACCAACCCACACTATATATATATTTTAAAAAAAAAAATTATTTTATACATAAAAGTCTTTACTTTGATATAATTTATAAATATTTCTTATATTTTTCATAGTTTTTATCTTTTAACATATTATTTCATGTTTGAGACTTAGAATTTTGAATGGTCCAATAAAGATTATAATCCATAGATATTAACAACTTTAATAGAGCTCAAATCAAAATCAATTCAATACTAATTCTAACCAAAAAAAAAAATCAATACTAAAAATAACAATAATATTGAAGATTTGTTGTTTAATTTTATATTGGTTTAGATTATTAAAATATATAACCTAATTTTAGTTTTCTTTAATGTTTAATTAGTCATGTAATTACTACTTATTAGACTTATTTTTAATATGATTTAGTATTTTTAAATTATGATCATTTTTATGACCTATTAATTTTCAATATTTGTTTTATGCGATTTCATTATTATTTTTTGTTAATTTTTTGTGTCATTACTCATCTCATATTTTGTGTTATTTTCTTTTAAAAAATACCTTAGATGATTGTATTTTGGTAGGACTAAAGGTATATTTAAATTGTAAATTAATTATATGTTTGTACTAATACTTTATCGGAAAAAACCCGAGGCTAAAAAATTCGAGTTTTATTAGTTTGATTCGGTTTATAGATTTTAAATTTCGACAATAATAGTTTGGCTTGATATTTGAAAACCCCGACCCAACCCTGTCATGTACACCCCTACCAATGATAATTAACTAATGCCGATAAAGATTTTAGCACTCTTTATTAATGTATATATTAATTACCGCTAAAAGTAATTTATATTATAGTGCATAGATATAAGAATTCGAATAGAAATATTGCATTAACCTAATCAAATGTTCCATAGACATAATTAATAATCAATCATCTAATTTTATTATAGTGCATAGATATAGGATTCATCCCTGCGGCGCTCAGGAAAAAGCTAGAAGAGTGAAAGAAACGAAGAATTACGTATGTTGGATTAGGAAACCCTTTATTTTTATTTTTTGAAATTGGGTGATTTTGGACCGATTCAGATGTAAATATTCCTTTCCCGTTTTTTCCTATTCGATCTTTGTTGGATTATTTCATTTACTTGATAAATAAAAGGCCCTCGAATCCATAAAATTGCTTTTAAAAATACTAAAAAGCTAGAATATAACATCTTAATCAATTAGATAAATAGACTTTTATAACATATTAATTAAGTTCCTAATGCTGGTGAGTCAACATTGATTAACCATAAGTCATAACTATTGGCAATCAGTTGTTGACTCGTGCTATATATTGAAAAAATATTAATATTTCTTAACTAAAAATGATATGCTTGACCAAAATCCCCACACATATTTGATTCATGTGGTTTAAGAAATTTTTATCTGGTTAGTTAACAAGAAAAAAAAGGATAAAATATGATATTAATTACATAAATATTTAACCGTTTATTGGCTGACCAAATCTATGGTCATTTCTCCCCCACCTTTGGCGAAGGGTGTTCCGGTGAACACACTTCGTTAGAAAATTATATTGTGTATAAAGGTTAAATGTTAGTTATTATGAGTGTATATTTGATTTTGCACATCCTTAACATAGGTGAGAAGAAAATTTGCACACCCATCTCGAAATTTCTAGCTCCGCCACTGCAGGTTACCACAAATATAGTTAAGAAATCAGACGAAAATAATTTTCATAATTAGATGAAAATGTTTTCCAAAAACTAACACGAATAATCTCCAAAATATTTTCTCGAAAAAATAATAAAAATGCACAAAAAGATTTCAAACTTATTTTGTGAAAATATTTTTCAATAATTAAATGAAAACCAAATTCTGATGTCAAGCTCGTCCGAGTTGGACAATACCTCAAAAATTGACAAATAACTCCCTCTATTATAATTTTCAACACAATACTTTTTTTAAAAAAAAGAAAAAGATTTAATCGTGTGTTTTTAAATAGGTTATAGTATTCTTTTGATTAGATATAGCCTCTATAACTTTAGATTATTTTTTTTTGGTTTCCCAAATAGTGTTTGGTATCCACGTTGAAGCTCGATTATTTTAGATTCGCGCCACATATGGCCCATTTGGGGGGGAAATACTCCTTATCAAGGATTTTTTTCATAATCAAGGTTCGAACTCAAGATCTCTGATTAAGGGAGAAACAATCCCATTCACTGCACCACATCCTTTGAAATTTATTATTTTAAACATGCATAATAGTTATGTATTATAAGAACATCTTACTAAAGATAAAATGATGAGATTGAGATTAAAAAATCACTATTTTCTCAGTGAAAAATATTCAATGACTATTTCCACAGAAATTTTGATTGAATTGGTGTGAAAAGTACAAAATAGTAATTATTTCATATGAAAAAAAAATAGTAAGCTTCCTACTATTTCACGGGGAATTTGTTTTTCACCATTCATTTACCAACGAATTGATTATGTGAAAAATGATGAAAAAATCATATTGTATAACACAAAATTTTCACTAATTTTTTCTAGGGAAAAGGGTTTGATATACCCCTCAACTTTGCTATTTAGAGTTGATATACCCCTCGTTATAAAAGTGGCCCATATATACCCCTACTCTTATACAAATAGCTCACATATACCATTTTCCTCTAACGGAAGTGGAAAAAATAATTTTAAATTAATTTTTTAAACTTTTTTTAATTTTTTTCTTAAAAAGATAATCCATGTAGGAGTATATTTGATCCTTATCACACGTTTTTTTTCTTTTGAATATTTTTATTCATTGATTAATTTAAATTTATTACTTTTTTATAGTCGTATATTTTTTTTCACTTATTTTCTTGTAAAATATATTATAGATATCCCATATTTTTTTTACATATATAAAAATTAAATTACAATATAGGCATAAAGAAAAATTAAACTTTTTAATCTTTTTCCACCCACACTTCTTTTTTTTATTTCTCTTATTTTTACACTAAAAAATGAAAAAAAATAAAACAAAAAATAAAAAAACTCTAATAAAAATAATCAAAGGAGTCATAAAAATAATTTATGTGTGAAAAAAGATTAAATACATGATTTTTAAAAAAGTTTAAAATTAAAAAAATAAATTTAAAATTATTTTTTTCACTTTACTAACGGTAGGGATATATGTGAGCTACTTTTGTAACGGTAGGGGTGTATATGAGCCATTTTGTAACTGTAGGGGTATATGTGAGCCACTTTTGTAACGAGGGATATATTAACTCTAAATGACAAAATTAAGGGGTAAATCAGGCTCTTTTCCCTTCTTTTTTTTTTCTAAAGGTGGTAAAAATTAATGATTTGATTTTCAAATATATATAAATATGTCAATTCTTTTTAGAACAAATTACTAATATAATTTATATTTTGAATTTGGATAATTGATGATGAGATTGTAGCCATTCAAATTAGGGCTGCGTATCGGTCGGTTCGATTTTGAAGTTTATCGGTTTGGCTTATTGGTTATCGGTTTGTAGAGATGCTAAACCGTTAAAGAACTATTAAGATATTGACTAATCGGTTATTGATCGTTATCGGTTTAACCGTTAAGATTTGACACAAAAAAAAAGTCATTAAAAATCATTTAAAAACAAGGTGACAAACCAAATGAACCATGCACATGAGTTCACAAATAACATCTTGCTAAAAAGCGAACACTTTTACATTGTAGAATACCCAAGAGTTTGAGACAGCCAAAAATAAAAATAGGAAACTAAACTCTAAGTCAAGGACTTTATATACAAAATGATAAAAATATAATTATTTAATTTACTATCGGGTTATCGGTTAATCCGTTAAGAACCGATAACCCGATAACAAAAAAAATCAAAACCGTTCACTACTATAAAAACTGTAAATTACCTGGAGATTTTACTTGGGGATTATTTCCGCAGAAATTTCCTACGAATTTTCATGCGAAAATATGAAATTCCTAAATTTTAGACTTTTTTACCTGCGAAAAATATTTTCCCAGAAAAATTGGTAGGTAAATTTGGCGCCATTTCTGCAAAATTATTACCTGGGGAATTATTTGGGGCAAATAATTTGCAAGCACCATTTTCATAGGTAAATTCGCAGGTAATGAAAAAAAACTATTTTTTTATTTATTTGCAAGAACATTCCTAAATAAACTAATTTTCCGATCCAGCTAGAAATAATTACTGACAAAATTATTTAGAAATAATTTTATATGTGGTATTACCTCGGGATTTATGTTCTACGAATTCTGTTGAGAAATTATTTCTTGAGGATTTACTTGGGAATTTTTTTACTTGTAGAATTTTCTTGGGGATTTTATTGTTGTGAATTTGGTTGGAAATTTTTTGAGGAATGCATACTTGATTTTTTAAAATATAATTTAACGGGAAGTTTTTTTTTGAATCTAAGAACTTATTTTATTTGAAAACTTCGAGGAATATTTTCTTTAAAATATATTTAACCAAATAAAAAATTACAATAATATAAAAAATAACAATGACATTAGAATGAATTTTATTGTTAAATATTTACTCTATTTTTAGATTAAATAAACTATTATAAAATAATATTAATCTAATACGGTGTTGGAACAATTCTACAAATGCCATGATCAATATTTTAAAGGTATAAATAATTAATATTTATTTTCACTGAAAATCAATGATGTGGTTTTTTATTTTAATTTTTTACTTAAAAGATAGAAAGCATTAAAATCATATGGCTAGTTATTTATCCAATAGAAAAATAAATATCATAAATGTAATTAATTTTTATCTAATATTATTTATATTAAATTGTGTATTATTGAATGAGACAAGCATTATATTTAAGTATAGAAAAATTCGATTATATACATTATTAATGTGAAGTTTAATTACCCCCTCATTGATAGAATTATATTAAGTAATAAATAAATAAATTTTACTTGTATATCCAATTTTCCTACCAATTGATTCTTTTTATAATCATTAAAAATGATGTAATATCTCTATATATAGTAAGTTATTAAATGATATTTATTTGCAAATATATAATTAACTATGTTAAAATATAATTATTAAAAGATAAATTAAAATTATAAATACCACAATTACCTAATAAGATATACAATCAATTATTGATTATAATTTTCTTACACTTTAAACTTATAAATTTATTAACATTTTCAAGTATTTATTTATAAAATCTTTGTATGTATAATTTAAATTTTGTCTATGTTTAATATGCTTAGTTATGGACATTATCTCATAGGAAGTATAAGCATAAAATTTTCATGATATGTTGGGTGGTAGTGATTTATTTTAAATATATAAATAGTTGTCAAGTTTCACTTTTTAAAAATCAAATTACATGAACTTTAGCCAATATTTAATTACCATATTGATATGAGATGAATTTAGAGTACTTTTGTTTAATTTATGAAGATCTAAATTTTATTTTAAATACTCAATTAAATTAATTAAAATTAGTTTTAAAAATTAATCAAATTAGAGAAAGACACAAAAAAAAATTAGTGTAGAATGCTAGGACTTAGAATATTGGTAGAATGGAATTTCAAGTAGCAACTATAAATGGGGACTTGGCACGAGTAGGGAAATTAAATTGAATCTCATGGGGATTGTTGGTCACTTAGTAAATTGTGCAATGCGTGGGTAGTTGTGTGAGAAATGTGGATAGGTGTACATATGGGTCCTAGGCCAATTGAGTTCAATGAATAAAATAAATAAATAGGAGATAATAATTAATATTATTTTTAAAAAATTATTTGAATATCTTCCCTCGGTTTTACTTGCGAAAATATTGGTAGGAAAATTCGTTTTTTTTTGTTAATTTTACTAAAAATTTCTGGGATATTTTTTGTATTTTTTTGCAAGAAAATTCGTAAGTAATTTACCTGTGGAATTTAAATCCCTAGGTAAATTAGTTGGGGATTTTGAAATTCGCAGGAAATAATTACCTACGAAGGTAAAACCTTCGGATTCTTTTTTATAGGAAAATCCGCAGGAAACTTATTTTTCTGCAAATTTTCATGCATAATTCCCAGGAAAATCCCTATGTAATTCACACTTTTCTTGTAGTGGTTATAAAAACCGCTAAACCAATAACTCATTACTGATAAACCAATAACTTTTTTCGGTTCGGATTATCGGTTTCGATTCGATTTTGAATAGCCCTAATTCAAATTTGGACATTAATTTTTAGTGAAAAAGGTCCACTTCTACTCTATGTATATATGTTTGGTATGTGTCATTCCCCTATCACCTTAATTGTCTTCCAGAAAATATCCACGCATGTCATTCTCACTTAATTTTCAGCACAAAACACATTTTAATTTTTAAGTCTCTTCTTTTATTTTTATTTGGTAAGAAGTTGCTAACTTGGCAACTTGTTTCTAATTCCATGAAAGCACTTCTTTATCAAATTTCTTGAAATATGATTATAATTTTTGATTTCTTCACATTCACTTCAATGATGTAAACATTATATCATCTCAACACGGAGTACATTTTCTTTTATTCAAATTATAAAATATATCACTTTTTAAAATCTCAATAAGCTATAAAATATCATGCACATTTGAAGTAATGCTGATATAGATAATTAAAGGAAGCATATTTTATATGATTAACTTATTTACTTAATGAATGCGCTTATGGACACACAAGCCTTTTCAAAATATGATCAAGAAGTATCTAAATAGTACTTAATATATACTTTATCACGTCTACGTTTAAGTGTTTAGTTGGAATAAGAACCTATTTGGTAATGCTACTAAAAGTTGCTTATTTTTAGAAATATTTTTTTAAAATAGTTTTTCAGAAAAGTACTTTTGAAAAAAAAATAAATTGTGTTTGGCTAATTCATTTGAAAAGTGTTTTTGATAAGCAAATTATGTTTGACTAATCTTTTTTAAAAAAAACTTTTAAGAGTCAAATTATGAAAAAGGACAAGTATCAATACACTTTTAATTTTGAGAAAAATTATTTTACATATCTATTATAAATTTTTTAAATTAAAATTTTATTTTAATTAAAGTAAAATGTACATATTCAAATTTTCAATCAATATTATATAAAGATAAATAAATATAGTTCATATATAGTTCCAACCTCCCGATTCATCCTATATCATACAGTCGAATAACTTTTATATATTGACGATGTAAAAGTATTTATATAATTAAAAAATATAACTCTATTATATATTATAAATATTAATTGATAATTTGATAAATATAATAACTAAATTGTTATTATAGATTACAATATGTTAATAATATAGAAGAATTATTTATATTAGCAACTTCTCATTCCTCAGATGGTGGGTCAAGATTCTTAATCAACTCTGACCTCATTCATATTGCTGCAGAAAGAGGTAGGTATTAGTCAAAGCTTCATGTTATTTTTTTCTTTGGTACGTTAGGTGGGTTAAAATAACAACAAACTATATAGTGCTAATCAGTAAATATATATATGTCACATCTTGCCTTTCTATTTTGTCTTTGTAATAATTGTGTGTGTCTTTTATTTTCATACTTGATTCTATTATTGCAAACAATACTGCATGTACTTGATATATACATACACACATGACACAAATGAACCAAACAAAACTTGCATTTGATCATCTTACTTTTGGCATATATTATAACAGTGTTTAAAATCGAAACGTAATTGATAATTTAAATCGATAAAATATAATTGAGCAATTGGTATCAAGTTATCAGATCAAAGATTTGATAGTGATTTAGAATTATGAAGTGTCGATTTTGTTTAATATCGGATGAACAGTTAATTCCTAAAAAAAAAAAAAAGTTTATAATATTACCCTTGACTATATAAAGTCATAGAATGATTTTCAATTGTATGATTTCTCTGTTGAAGTTGATTTCTATTTAAAGTCTATTAACTGATAATCCAATCAATTATTGATAAATAACCATTAAGTCAAATCAAATTACCCGATTTCTTATGAGTTTGGTAATGATTTAACATATATATAAAATCGATAATCAATATATAGGCTAAATCATTATTTAAAAATCAAACTGAACCATCCGTTAAACACCCCTAATACATACGTACACATAACATACTAATCGTTGCTTAAAGCAAAGACATGATTAAACAACAGCTCATGGATTATTGGTGGAGAGTTTTCATTGTACCATATATATCAAATCACAATCAATATTTTATAATGCCATCACGTTCTTTAATCTTTTCATTTTATTATTATGATATTCTTATTCCCAACTTAAATACTTGTAAAGGCCACACGTCACTACACAGCTCCTACCAATTAATTTTCTATCCTAATTCGTATTCTCCCAAATTTTATATCTAAGATAAAGAAAATATTTACAATTCTACAAAAATCATGTGGCAGTTTTCCTAAACAGTAAAAAAATTGTAACTTTGAAAATTTTTTCCCATTAAATTTGGGTTCAGACAAATGGTAAATTTGTGTAATTAAATAATTGTATAACAAATGTCTTTTTATATTATATATCAATAAATAAAAAATAAAAATAAAAAAATAAAATATATATATATATAAGTTGGCCGTCGTCCAAATAAACATTAATAATTTACTACATTATTTATTGTAGGTTTTTATCTATTTGTCCCAATGTTTTAGTATCATTAGTTATTCCAAAATAACACTAATAAACAAGTTTTTCATTATACTATTCACTTGATGTTACAATTATAGTTTTGTAGTTAACTTTATCTAGGACTAAATAAGTACGTAATAGAAGAGTACATCACATCAACCAACAAACTCCATTCAACGCGTCCAAATTTTAGTCATACATAATTATAATTTTCATTAGATTTGTTTGGTACATTAAAGTGAAAATATTTATATAAAGTTATCTTGTCTTGATGGCCAATAGATAATAATGACAAGCCATTGATTGTTTGTATCCGCAAACGCAAGAAATTAAAGCACAAGTTTTATGAAAGAGAAAACAAAACTCCTTCTAAAGTTTATATTTTTATTTTTATTATCATTGTGTTCGGGTCAGCTTTCGTGCAGGTACCAAGTAGCTCTGTCCATCAAGGTTAGGACAGATGAGAAGAATCACATAGTGTTTTTTGTTTCCACTGAGTTATGAACCTGAAACCTAAAGATTCTCAACCACTTCATTGATCACTAGGCCACATCCTTAAGTGTCCTTCTAAAGTTTTGCTAGCAATTTTTCATTTTATCTAATTGTACTACTAGAAAATTATTATTTTTCCTTCGTAAAAAAACTCAATAGCTATTTTCACAAGTATTTTGATTGAATTAGTATGAAAATTGTTTTTCATCATGTATTTCTTCAATGAGCTGATTGAGTGGAAAATAAATAGGAAAATATTTTGCAATTGATTCTTAATAAAGCTAACGCAACAACAGCGATCCAACTCATCATCTTATAATTTTGATTCCTAAAGAGAAAAAGAATATATTTTTTTCCAAAAGAGTACTACGTAATATATGATTAGGATGTAATGATGTGATTCTTTCTCCTTTTTTACTTTGCATTTCTTTACTTTCATTACTCTTTAATAATTTTCAATATTTGATTATTCAAGTCATTGATATATTAATCGCACAAAATTCAACTATTATAATGTAATTAGCTCTTAATACTATGAGATTTATGTAATTATACAATAGGAAAAATTACCTAAATACACATCTTATTTTATTATAATTTCAAAATTTCCTACCATTTAAAAGAAATTAAAAAAACCCTCTCGGATACATCACTATCCTCTCGCTGATACATTCCTATCTCCCTCTCGGATACATCCCTCACCTGTGTATTCGGATGTCTACTGATGTATCCGGAAGTGTAGTGATGTATCCAGATATCCTATCCCATCTCTGATACATCCATCCCTTCTCGGATACATCCCTCACCTATGTATCCGGATGTCTGCTGATGTGTCCGGAAGTCCAGTGATGTATTCGGAAGTCTAGTGATGTATCCCAAATCCATAAATTTTAAGGAATTTTTGTAATTTGAAAAAGAATAGAGAAATAATGTAATTAGCTCTTAACACTATGAGATTTAGGTAAATATACATAATAAAACACTTTGTAAAGGCGGATCCAATATATTAATTTGTTTATAAATCAATCCTAACTATATATTTCATGCACTCCAACACCTAGTATATGATAAAAAATGTTGTATGCAATTGTTCATACTCCCTTTATCCCTTTGTACTCATCAAATTTTGATTTGACATACCTATTAAAAAAAATATTGATTGCTATAGTGAGTTTACTATTTTATCCTTACTAATTGATAGGATCCCAAATATCTTTACTCACTACATTTTTTAAAGACATTAACTTAATGTTAATGAATTGAGGGTATAATAAGTTAAAAAATTGTCCTTTCTTGATTTGTCAAAAATGAGAAGTAAAAAAGAAAAATTGGACAAATAAAAAGGGTCAGAGGGAGTATTAAATAACGTAACTTGATCTAGTTATAAGTTATAAAAAATAATAATGGTTATAATAACCTAGCTCTTAAGTTAGTTTACCTCGTATTCCTATAATATAGTAGCTTCATTTCCATTTATCAACATTATAAAAAACAATTGAAAATAAGTTAACCTGCTGAACAATTAATGATGTACACGTGAAATATATTATAACTTTTTTGGTATAAGCAAATCTAGATTGGGAATTTATCACACCTGCCTCCTTGGTAGGCTAACAATCGAAGCAAGTCTCTTAATTAAATTAATTTAATTACTCTACTATCAGGTGCGGATCTAAGGGGTGTGAGGGTGTTCACCTGAAGTCTGAATCCCTCGGCAAAAAGATAATATTATGTATATAAGATAAATTTTTAATTTTTTTACTATGTATATATACATATTTTAAATCCCTTGAACACACGAATAGATGTTAGTTCAATAATTTAGGGATTCAAAATTCATCTTGAGGGTTCAAATTTAAATCGTAGACACTACATTTTCTTTTTTAAAAAAACCCTCAATAAAATTTTTGATTCCGTTACTATCTACTATAGAATTAAGTAAAGTTTTTTGGCTGATGATTTTTTTTTTCGATCGTCCCTTGGCAATTGGAAAGCTGTACCTGTTTAATAGTTAATCCCAACAGAGATGGAATAAAGTAGGCTAAATCGAAATTGGTACACGACCTGATGCATGGTAAAGTGTATAAATAAGCAAGCACTTATGCCCTTCGAATCACATTACTTGCCGTCTTTATTAAAAATAGATAATCTAAAATACTCTTTAACATAACAAACAAAGTGAAGAGCATATACGTATACTCTAATATTATGAATTTTTAGACTATCTTTTTGTTTATTGAAGAGAGAAACATTTTAAATAATTAAAAACAATAAATAAGGATATAATACATAATTTTTTTAAAGAATGTGCAAACTTGGACACTCTTAAGAAAAGCTAAGCCTCTGGCGCTGTGGTAATAGGTGTCCATTTGAATTTAGAAGTTTTGGGTTCAAACATCAAATAACACAATGTTTTTTAATTTTATTTTGACAGCCACACACCATTATTCTTGGACAATATTTTTTAATTTTATTTTGACAGCCACACACCATTATTCTTGGACCTCCGCCGCTGTATATATTAGCACAACTATATAGGGGCGGAGCAGGAGGGGTTCGGATGAAATCCCTTTCACCGTACATTTATATAAAATGTCAACATTTTTTAATGTAGGATACAATGTAATTTATATTTATATATATATATATATATATATATATAGTTGAAGACCATGTCAACTTTTTTTAATGTATGATACAATGTAATTTATATATATATATATATATATATATTTATAGTTGAAGACCATTTAGCTTTTACAAGAAAAAATGTAGAGCATGGTTTGTCAGTCTGATCCAAAATTTGGGCTTTAAAGAAAGAAAGAAACTGGACCAAGTACTAAGGTATTCATTAATGAAATTAATAATGTGTGTGCACATTAAAAAGCTATGTCACAATGATGCAGAGCCATGAGGACCATGACTAGATATGGAAGATTTTACTTTCATAATTGGAAGAGTCATAAACATTTTCAGACAAAAAAAAGTATACAACAAATACACATTCAAAGTTCACACACTAGACATGTTAGCTTCTTCCTTTATTTGACTTTGTAACAAGTCATACTAATTATTTTTTTCGAATCGACGTGAGAACTTTATGATGTGAAAAGTTGCTATGTTCATGCATCCAACTATGATAGGTGGATCGAAATTATTAGATTGATGGGCGTCAAATTCAACACACCTTATATTTAGTTGTGATATGGTTGTGAATAGGGGATACCAAGTGGACGAGTGGAGTTAGATTTGAAAGGGTCATAATGTATCGAGTCAATAGATTAAGGAGAAACTATCTAATTACATAAGTATTTTAATTATATTTTCTAGTTCTCCCTATAGTTTGAAATAGTTATATTTTATTTCACTATTTAATAATGTCATAGCATTATTCAAGTCAAATACAACTGGATACATGTTTTTTGCTATCAGATACACTGAAATAGGGAGAGAGGCGAGCGAGATATGTCTATGTATCCCAAATACACGTGAATTACACCAGATACATGTACATGGTGTGATACATATATATCTTGAATACAAGATACGCAAGTGAGATATGAGAGTGACGAGCGAGATGGGAAGGAGGCGAATGATATTTTTCTATGTATCCCATATACATGTGAATCCACTTAGATACAAATGTATCTAGAACAAATTGCACCTAATTTTGACCCATGTATCTAGAGATACATTTATCTGGACGTATCTGCATGTATCTAGACGCACGAAAATCTGATAAGATTCATAATATTACAAATTAGTGCGTATCTAAGTAATTAACTCTTAAAATAGTGGAATTTCTGTAAGTTATCCATGAATTAATTAGGCTAAAATTGGCTCAAAGATTAATTGGGCTGAAATGAATTGGACTGAAAATAGCTAAAAGTGGGTTGGGCCAACCAGCCCAACTTGAGCTAATTCATTTTGAAGAGATTTTGACCACTAATTAAAAAGAATATTTATCGCTTCTTTCTAGTAGATGGGGTTTTAAGTAATCATCATGCACAATTTTACCTGATGTTATTTTAAATAAAGCAATATGACAATATGACTACTTTTTATACATAATAGAATGTCTAAATTTTTCTTCTTCTATTGAAAACAATTTAAGATTAGACCCATTTTTGTATTAGCCCTTTATTGTGGTGAAACTTCAACATGAAATAGGAAACCATCTTAGGGTGGGGGTACAAAAATCGATTTAATTAATGATAAATCGAATTGAGAAAAATGCTATTAATTTATTGGTATTGGGTTAACATTTAATTTTTTTCATTGAACTATTTGTTGATTTTCGATTTTAAGATTTCAGTTTATGGTTAAATCGATAATCCCATAAAATTATGTTAAAATTGTCTTTTTCATTCCAGCGACAACAATTGGGTGCTAGCTACATCCCACCCTAATTTGGGGGGTGGGGTGGATATGACATTCTTAAGAGAATTAGTCTCTTGTTATTCAAGTAGAATATTATTCGACTTAGATGATGGTGGTTTGATAAACCTTTAGAAACACTCAAGACCCACTTTCTAATCCAACTGGATTTTCTATTGGCAAGTAGATAATGATATGGGCCTAACGAATTTTCACATCATTAACTTCTCAAGTTCAAGGACCTGATAGAGACCAATGATCTTGAAAATGAGCGATGTTGAATTTTTTTAATCTGTCTCTTGCCCCATGGGCAAAATCTTCAAGGTCAAAAGTGTTGTCCATGAGGCAAGCTGAGCCAAAAGTTAAAAGATAATCCACTTCCAAAGACATTCTTGTAAATCACCTGATACAACACAGTGAAACAAGTATAGCTATGTGATGACATGCAATTTTAAGACATTAGCTCTCTAAGGTTTCCATTGTATCCATACATTCCCCAAGAAGAGCACAAAATGAAGGAAAGAACTGCTCTGAGTTAGGGATATACTACTATGCACTGTGCCAACTAGGGTCCAACCAGTACTACATATACATAATTTATGTTTTGGTTATATCACCCCATCACTTCCATATCTTCATCAGAGAAAGGAAGAAACTTCTCTCTGTTTAGGCTTTCATGAACATTATACTTAACAAGCTTGACTGGTGTTCCTCTTATATCTGCGTCCTTCACTAGATCTTTGCGCTTTCTGCTACCATCAATAGGCAATTTATCTTTACAGAAGTAATCATTAGAGAATGTTTTGTCCAATGAATCGTCCATTTCCTCATCCCCAATGCATTTTCCTTGCCTATGCTCTCTCTCTTTAGCAGTCCAGCCTCTGGGCTGAACTTCAGGAAGAAAGCAGTCAGGCCTTGAAATGCGTATTGCTGCCTTGGCATCGAACTTCAGTTTGTCATGATCAAACACCCAGAGACCTTGGTCTTCCAGGACAAAAAGCCACTCTGTGGATACATGCAACTTATCTTAGAAAACACGAACATGACAATGGAGAATAAGTATAATATATTATTCACAAGGTAGATTTGCTATTGATTTTGAAGAGCATCACTATGGTCTGCAATTTTCTAAAACCTCAGCCTCATAGGAAGGAGAAAAATATGAAACTATCGGGTATAAGCAAAATCAAAACTATCTAATGTACTCAAATATAAAACAAAACTAGATAAAAGACATACTTATGAGAGCTTTAGGTGTCATAAGTTTTGGATTACTCAGGTTCTCTTCTGTGCCAGCTCGGATAGAGACCCATTTACGTAACTCACTGGGTAGCTGAGACTCAGAGAAAGCATTTACATAAGCAGTCAGCCTATCTTGATCACATATTTCCCTAAAAGCCAACAATTCCCAAATTTATTAGCAGATAACAAGTTAACAAGCTTCTTTTCAAATTTTAGTGCTGCAATTTTCCCCTACCTAGCAAACTGTATGGCATTATCCGCTACTAAGGACCATAGCAGAACCAAGTTCCTGAAGTAGGATTCCGGTGGCTGAAACCATCTGCCAGAACTTAGAAATGAATGATCAACCAGTATCACAGCATCATACAATAGTTTCTGTAGAACAACTGCATCTTCAGAACTCTGCAACAATGAATATTGAAAACAAAAAGTGAAGAGCTTAGCCTTACAGAAATCAATCTTGATCTGCAAATTTATATTTGTATTAGCAGGGACTGGACACATCCTTAAAACCAGTATAAAACATCAAATGCACACATACAAACAGAGTGGGGAGCTCCGCAGAGCATGGAACTTGTTGGGACATCGTACGTGCTATCCACTCTTAAATCTTTGCGATAATGAAGGTTGTCATGAATACGTACCAATAAGGCAGTGACCACAAGCTTTTTTCCCGAAAGAATTCTGAGAAGCATATCTACAAGAAGTAAAAACTCAAAACCATCAAGAATCAAGTGAAATATTGTCAATATAAAGCTTGAATACATGTCTTGGCTTTCAAATCCCACTTCTAACACTAAAAATACAACTATTTTAAGTATAAAAAGTTCATGCCTCGGCTTAAAAAGAGCAAAGCAAAAAATGCAGCTAATTCAGTTTACTAAGGTTTTATTATGCAATGAAGTCAAAAACTCAAAATAAATTACCTAAGAAAGGATTATAGTAATTGGAGGTTCAAATACTCTCACTTCCAAGTAGTTTCTTATTCATGGTACATGTGGGATAAGTGAGGCTGGCAGATAAAGAAATGATCGATCCACTTTTGCCAAGATTAGTTTTCTGGAAGCACACAACTGCTTTTCTTCACGTAGGTCCCTAACATGATTATTCTGCTGTTTGCTTTTCCAATTCAATTACAAAGTCCCTTGGAATATGCATCCCATTATGATATGTGTACTGTTTAATACATAGCTAAAAGTAGCAATTCCAGGGAATGCAAGTATTGAGATTTCATGGAAAAAATATTGCATCAGTACATAGAAAACTTTATGCATATGCACATGGAAGATTTAAATAGAGAATAAGTTGCTCGAAAACAAATTGCACTTCAAAGAAAATGGAGTTCCGTGAAATGAACTCTTCAAGAATACCTAGCATATCAAAAAGAATTCCAAGAGCAGCTGAACAGCCTTACATCACATGGAGCAGCTTCTTTTCACAAACCATCAACCGAACTCCAAAAAAATCAAAAGAAAAGAAAACTGATGGAAATAATATTGAACAACCTCAGCATTTTATATCTCTTGCTTGAATGAGACAGAGAATATATTGGATGTGCTGTCCTTAGTTTTTCAAAAATAAAAAAAGAATCTCAGCCAAGTCACAACAACACAAGCACAAGAATATTAAAGGTTCCCAACTTTAGTGATAAACAACCAACTTAACTCGCACCCTAAAAGCATGTCACTATTTTTATCCATAAATTCCAGCTGTTACCAGCAAGAGAAATATAAGTCGGACTACCTGCAATGAGACCACATTGACCCCAATACACTGGACCCCTATGCTAACTAACTCCAAAGGGCTTCTTAATATAAGATGAATGTGTAAGGGTGTACAACCAACCATGGGTTATACAGTAAAGGCATCATAGAAAATTAACATCAACTCAAGCAAAAATGAGTAACACGCAAGATCCGATAAAGGGTTGTCCTCAACACAATGGTTTTCTTTTCATTGAAGGAGTGAAAAAAATGGATTTGTTTTCAACATTCCAGCAACATCTACAGCTAATTGATTGGTGAAATAAGGAATTTAGTACGGACAACAACATACCCAGTATAATTCCACAAGTGGGGTCTAGGGAAGGTACGATGTACGCGGACCTTACCTCTTTTGGGGTAGTGAGACTATTTCCGATAAACCCTCGGCTCAAAACAAATGTAAGCAAAGCATGATAGAAAGAAAAAAATTCGACAACAAAATAGCAAGATAAACAAGACAAATGAAACAACAGGTAATATTGAAAATTTAGACAATAAGATCACTCGACTACCTATTACCATTCTACCCTTATTATTGACTACCAAATCTTTCTATCTTGGGTCATGTCCTCAGTAAGGTGAAAATGTGTCATGTCCTGTCTAATCACATCCTCCAGTTCTTCTTCGGCCTACCTATACCTCTCCTAAAACCTACTATAGCCAACCTCTCAAGGAATTTAGTACGGAAAGGCATACAAATACAAGAACAATGATATTTAATTATTCATATGATGCAGACAATATGACGTAATATCATAAGACCTATACGTTTAGAAACTTGGAAAGACATTAGGAAAAAAAAACGCTATAGATTAGTATTATAAGGTTATTGTTATCAGAAAATATAAGCATATTAAGTGGATCAATTTTAGTTAGCCGATGACACAGGTATCCTCCTAAATCCCCATAAAAAACTATGCTAGACTTATTACTGGGCTGCCATTCCTGCCCATCTTCTTACAAAATTTGATATGGATTTTGTTATCTCTTTATGACTGGTCGGAACAGCAAGGTGATGTTACTGTACAGTAATTACATATTAACAGTAAAGTAAAAAAAAACAATGAGCTATGATACATAATCAGGTAATGAAACTTGAACTTTTTCAAGGGGATACAAACTTGAAAGAACTCACCTAAAAATTCAATATTTTGGAACTGCTTGAGAGTCTGAATTGCCCAGTTTCGTGCATCCTTTTGGAACCCCTCATTTACAAACCTCATATTAAACTTCAAAGACAAAGCAAGCAAGAACACCTCACACATTACAATCCCAGCTAGATCCCTGGTCCCGCACCTACTTTTCTGACCCTTGTGAACCTCAACACTAACAATTGGAAAGAAAACTCCTAAGTTCTCCTCAAGTTTAGCACACTTCCCAACCAAATCAACCATCCAAACCCCAGCCAATTCCTCAAAACAGACAATATCCTCATCAATCACATTTCCATTTTCGGGCACAACCAAACATAGACATATATAATCAACAATTTTCTCTACCAACTCCCTAATTTCACTAGTCAAGCACAACCCATTACGCGAAAACTCACAAACGATATCATACAAAACGTAGATTAACGGGGCAAGCAATGCAATCTTTTTCGTCCCATTACACGAACCCGAACACGAAATTAGTAACTGAAACAAGTCTTTAGCAACAATGGTTTTGCTAAAACCAGCTGATTTTGAAGAGTGAAAAGTGACAGCAGAGTAAAACCATGTAATTTCAAGAGGTGGGCCAGGCATTGTTTGGACTAAACGAAAGAAAATAGACTCAAAAACAGAGAAATCGGAACTTCCATTTCGGTATGAGGCCAAGAAGTGATTGATTGATTCTGTCAACATGGGCTCGAAGCCCTTTGTTGATGAACACATCGAAAGAGATTTTTGAGGTTGTAAATGAAAGCTAAAATGGGGTTTTCTCAAGCTTGAATTTGATGGGATTTAGGGTTTAACAGTAACCTCAAAACCCTAGCTAAAAGGAGTTGATGGAGGTGGGAATATTTGGGGTCAATTTGTAACGGACATTTTGTTTTTTGAATTTGGTTTTGGGACTTGTATTATTGGATGGATAAGCGGGAATAAAAGAAATAGCACCAACTCCATATTTCCTTTTCTAAAACATGAGAAAATAGTCTCGCCAACCTATTCGTCAATTCTCAACTATACACTTATATTCTATAGAAATCTTATTACCCCTTAGGATCGTTTGGTTTGAAGCTAAGTTATGTTGAGATTAGTTATGATGGAATAAGTTATGCTGATATTGGTTGTGTGGTTTGTCATATTCAAATAATATGCATGCCATAATTTCTAAGCATAAATTATTTGTTTACAAAAATACCCTCCATTTTATTTAGTTTTTTTATAATTTCTTTGCAAGCTTAAATATTTTTGTGTGTGCATTCTCATAATTATACAATGTATTTTTAAATATTGATGTTATTGTTGATGTCGCTTCATTTAAGCATCACTTATATATTGTAAATATTAAGTTATCTTTCTTTTAATTGATATATAAAATACAAATTTTCAAGTGATTAAAAGACTATTTAATTAAAAAATATATAATTCAATAGTGGAGTGAATATTTAAGAGATATCAAAATATAAATAAACATAAGAATTGGTCAAATAAATTCAACGTATAATATACTTATAAATAAAAACTATATTTATATAGTGTAATTTTCAATGGAAAAATATATAATCATAAAAATAATAACGAGTAGTGAATGTTATTATAAATGATATTAAAAATTATTTGAATATACATGTATGTAAGAGGTCGTTTGATTTGAATACAAGTTATGATGAAATTAGTTATGATATGATTAGTTATGATGAGATAAGTTATCCTGAGATTGTTTTTTATTTACTGTTTGGTTTGTTATATTAAAACAAATAAGCATTGCATATTTTTTTAAGAATAATTTGTTTATTTACAAAAATACCCTCTATCTTATTTAACTTTTTATATATATATTATTTTTTAGAGCTTTAGTTATTCACTTTTTTTTAAAAATCAATTGAATCTTAATTGTTTAAGTTTTGCATTCCACATGAATCAAATTTCTTACTATCATAAGTAAGAAATTAGATAAAAACAAATGAATCAAAATTGGAGTAAAAACTACACCAAATCAACATCCTAAATGGACAAAAATGCATCAAAATAACCAAAAAAAAATTGGACCAAAACTCCATAGAAAGTGCATCAAGACAGCAACAAAAATTTGATCAAAATGCTCCAAATCAATTGCAAAAACTACACTAAAACAACATAAACTGGACAAAACGGTAAAAATTGCATCAAAACTACACTGAAACAACAAAATTGGACGAAAACTGCATCAAAATAACCAAAAAAGTTGAATCAAAACTGCAGCAAAAAATGCACCAAACCAGCAACAAAAACTGCACTAAACGACCATCAAAACTGAAAAAAAAATTTCAGCAAAAACTCCATCAAAAACTTGACCAAAATTGTAGCAATATCTACACTAAACCAATAGCCAAAACTAATCAAAATTGCACTAAAACAACGGCTAAAACTAGAGCAAGCGGCAAATACTACACAAAAATAATAATAAAAAGATTTGAAGGTTATTTTTGTCATTTTAATCATTTTATCCCAGGACAAATTATTCTGGTATTGTTATTCCACCAAGAGGAAAGGATAACTTATACCAGGACTATTTATTAATCTTGGGATAAGTTATCCCATACTCCGTAATCAAACAATAAATAAAGAGGTATAAAAGTTATCTCATGACTATTTTCTTTTATCCATCACACCAAACGACCCCTAAAAGTGATGTACAAAAGAGGGTTTAATGGGGGTACTTTTGTTATTTTACATTTTTATTCCGGGGTTAGTATTCCATCCACAAGTAGGGATAACTTATCCCAGTCATAATTATTAATCCTGGGATAAGTTATCCCACACTTTGTAACCAAACAAAAAATTGAGAGGTACTAAAAACTTATTACATAATTATTTTTTTTAATCCATCACACCAAACGACCCTTAAAGGATTTAAAATTGAAATTCATTACATCTTAAATGGTGGTATGACATAGAGAGTGAATACACTCTCTCAAGGAAAGTGAGAGGCAGGGGTGTGCAAAAATCGAACCGACCGATAAATCGAATCCGAAAAAGAGTTATTGATTTATTGCTATTGGGTTAACAAATTTTGTAATGATTTTATAAAAAATAATTATCGGGTAATCGATTCGGTATTGATTTTTAATATTGTGTTATTGGGTAAATCGATAACCCATTAAGACTATAGTAATTTACTACTTTTACCAATACATAAATATTAAAATATTAATCTTAATACCTTACTAGTTACTGTCTTTGTCCTTAGCCTTCAATTCACAATTCACTGTGACTTTGAGTTCACAACTTCACATTATATAAAATGTCAAAACATAAAGTAAGAACCCTATTCCTCTTAATTTCTCTTTGTGTTACACTTGTATAGTTCTTTTCATGTTTGTTATTATTGTTTCTATTTTATGAGCATTTATAAAGTTACATTATTGTCTTGTCGCGTCAAATAATTTATTAATGAAGTCATATATTTGTTTTATAAGTATTTTCTTATTGGTTAAACCGAAAACCGGACGATTAAGGACAAAAATCGATAAACCAAAAATCGCTAAAAAATATCTTATTGGTTTAGCGTATTTAAAAACCAAAAACCGATAAATCGAACCGAACGATGCACACCCGAGAGGCAACATAAATATTGTAAAAGTTATTTTTATACTAATATTTTTTTTATTAAATATAAGTAGTTTTCTATCTTTTTTATTTCTCTTCTCTCTCACACTCTCTTTCTCGTACATCCTCTGCTATTGGCCTATTACCATAGTTGGAGTCTCAATGGATGTTTGACAAATTTCTAGTAATTAATGTATTCTATGAATAAATAATTTTTTTAATAGAATTGTTTCGAAAATATCTAACAAATTAAATCCTTTTTAAAAAACATATTAATTGACTCAAATGGTGATATGTGTTAAGGGGGATACTTATTCTTAATAAGTCATAGCATTTTAATTTCAACGACAATAGCTTTTATTTTAGGTATAAAACATTTAATCCGAAGTTGCTGGGCTTATTTCAATGTATAGTTCTTGTTTGAACACATCAAATACAATTAGTGGGTGAAAATTGATTGAGAAAGAAAGGAAAATGAAGAAGGAGAATATATATATATATATATAGTTAATTGGTGAAATACACGTGTCAAACGCGTGTACTTCACCATAAGATAAATAAGTGGTTGTAACGTTTTAGGGTTGAATTAATTTCGCTTTTAAAATAGTGCAGGGGTAAGAGGAATTACCTCTCTGGAAGTATAAGTGTGTAGTTGAGAATTGACGAATAGGTTGATGGGGATTTTGACTATTTTCTCTCTAAAACAAAAAAGAGTTAAAATGCCCTTAACATATTAACAATGGTTTGAAAATACCCTTCTTTTTACCTATGAATCAAAATTATCCTTAACGTTTTTCTTAGGTTTAAAAATGTCGTTTTTAATGGAACGATGACATGTCATTAGTGGGGTCTTCTAATTAACCAAGTGACATTAGTTTGTTGGTCCACATTGATTTTTTCCAAAATTATCACCATAATTCACAAAATTCAAACAACAGATAAGTTACTAAATTGCATTGCAACTTCCAATCAGTTCTTGTCCCAAGATATATAGACTTAAAGCTTTTTCTTGGAGAGTTTAAGCAATCTCTTGAATATTTTTTTTCTTCAAATAGCTTAATGAGTATATTTAAATGACTAAATCTAATTACAAATAATGAACTTGACTAACAGAAATCACACTGAATGACATTTTGGCATGGAGTTGAATTTGTGTAAAATGGAATAGGTTGAAAATGGAGGTGTAAAATGAAAAGGAATTAATGAGTTGGATTATTTTAGAAGAGTTTGCTTGTTGGTTTTTGTTAAGGACAAGTCGGCTTTTAATGGTGGGGTTAAAAGTCCATGTGGACCAATAAATTAACGTCACTTGTTTAATTAGAAGACACACTAATGACATGTCATCATTCAATTAAAAAGGGATATTTTTGAACATAAAGAAAATGTTAAGGCAATTTTGATCCAATAGATGGAAGGAGGACACTTAAAAATCATTTTCAATAAGTTAAGAATATTTTAAACCATTTTCCTTTTCTGAAAAGATTGGTTAACATCAAAATTTTACCAGATTTAAAATATATCTCTACAAAATGAGTTCAATCCATCTTCAAGCTTTCGTTAGAATATCTTGGAGACTATTTACCCTAAATTCTAACTCACGCCTATAAAGGGACACATATTACCTTGAAGAGTTACCTCAAATATCTAATAAACTTTTGGTTATTCAGAAAGAGATCAATACATCACATCTCAAAGTCTCATAAACTCCTAGATTTTCTCAAAGAGATCAAGATATTGAATATTGCCTTCCTTAAATCGATACCCGATGTTCTTTGTCAAGACCCGAGCCTACACCCTGGACGCGGCCGGCACTCGAGAACCATTGCTGGTCCCTAAGCGAACCCTCATCCTGGTTGACTACAAGCGGGAGACTAACTCAAGCATATGCAAGCATCAAACTGAAAGAAACATTTAACATCAGTTTACTGAATCTCAAACTCTCTGAATATATTGAATATGAAACATAAGTTTTAAATAAAATATCTGAAACTGAAAGACTCTCCGAAACTGTCTAACTATGAAGCCTTACTGTATAAAGATGAGTATTGGAATAAGACCTACGACACTTCAAAAAGCTACTACTAACAACTCATAAAAATTGGAGTCCTCCGGAAGCAAGGAGGCCTCACTCAAAAGCTGACGAGCAGATGAAGTGATCTTAATGAAATTCCTGTTCATGATCCAAAACACTTATATTTGCATCATGAAAAGATGGAGGTCGAATGACATCAGTACATTAAATGTACGAGTGTGTAATATAGCTGAGGAAAATAAATAACTGAACTGAAGAAGTTGAAGAAAGATACTCAAATGAATGTAAAGAAATAAAGGAGTGAAATCATTTAAAATTTACAAATACTTACTCATCTCTGAACTCAACATATTAAGTGATATGATAAAAATACAATTTTAACTCTATTTGGGAGATTCTCTAACCAACAACTATCACTATGAGCAACGTGATGATACAACGTCTCACCTCTCGTTGTCAGAACTATCCTACACCTTAGAACATCTCAACTAAGTGGATCCACTAAAGCTCTGCTCGAAAGCAATAAGGAGTCGTGTAAAAAGTACGATCCTTTATCCATGTTGGCTACATGGTTTATGAGGAATGTGAGTTATCTGAACTCATTCCCTATATTGGTGCTCAATACTACTCCCAATAAATATATACTCATGCTCAAATGTATAAAATATAATCTTTCTCAATTTGAGGTAACTGCTCAAAATATCCTTTTAAAAGAGGTAACAACTTTGAAATATCTCTGAACTCATTAACTCAATTAGAAATCAAAGTTTCTCTTTTCTCAATATAAAAAGTGTTACCTTTTGGGAATATTTTGTTCCCTTATACTCTTAATCAATTCATCTTTGAAAACTCTTTCTCAAAACTCATCTTTTGCTCTCATAAATCAATTTAAAGACAAAACATTTGCTTTGAAAAGATTCTCAAATTCAACTCAACATTAGGGTTCATGCTGAAATCTAGATATGAACAAATAACATCAAGGATCTCAATACAATGATAAATAACTCAATACTCAAGAATGAACTCATAACTCAACAATATAACTCATCTCAAGAATACTTAAAATCAAGGATAAAACCCTAGATTACTCTTTTACTGAATTTAGACATATGTAGGGCGTGAGGACGAACTAGTCCTACACTATGATAGCCTTACATACATGATTATGAAGTTATTAGACCGAAAACTTTGGTGTCTTGTGAACTTGACGTGTCAAGGATTGAGTGTTGATTCTACAAACTCAAATTATTATTATTTATTTCTATTGGACTTTCTGGATCTCTTATTATTAATCTACACCCAACTGGTTAGTTATATTAAACAAAGTATTTAATATTATATATGGTAGTTCTATGTACATTCAAAATCTGTATTATTTAAATATTTGAAAAGTTCTAACGCCTTAAGCATTCTGTGGGAAAACATCGAGTTATGTCCTCTTAATTTGTGTATGTTATATCCATTAATAGTTTGTTGGATTTCTTTTCTAGTTATGAGTTCTAAATCTTATTGAACATTTTTTAAGTGCTATGATAAGATCTCAGGAACTTTCTTTCTATTGTATGATTTAAATGTGTCGAAGAATTTTCTTGGGCATGGAGAAATCATAGCAGGGCTGCTTGATTTTCGTAATATTAGTTTAGCATTTTCATATATTTCATGTCAATTTGGGCTGTAATAAATATTGTATAAATATTTGGAATTTTAATAGACTTTCTCCTTGATATTTGGGTCTTATGATTTTTAACAGATGCACTGCTTTTATGTACGGTTCATGAGTCGCTCATACAACCCTTTCTCAGTTTCATTTATTGCATCTGTTGTTGAGTGGCAATAGGTCTACGAAATGCCCTGGGGAGCCTATAAGGCGGCTAGCAAAACAATATCAATGCTTTTATGTTTATTGCATACAATGATAAGCTTCGACAACCCGCAGATTAAATTTTTGATTTATTGATTAGTGCATCTATAGTTAAGTAGTAGCAGGTCTATGAAATATCCTTAGGAGCCCACGGGGAGGCCAACGAGGTTATTTCAAGGCTTTTTACTTTTATGCATTGGCCACTTCTGTATTGCATCATCTTGCATTGTATGTTTGTCTGTGATAGCCTTTTATTGACATAAATTATTCATCATTATTATTATCTTCAGTATTAGTGTTTTAGAGAATATTTTGAGTCAACTCTCATTTTAAGTGTTAGCACTACTGTACCTCTCTTATTTATATAGTCTCTTTTTGAGCTCGGTCGGCCTATAACACCTACTGAGTATCCATATTTTGGTACTCATACAACACTTCTACATACTTTTCTGATCCAATTCTAAGTACGATCCACATTTGCTGATTCTGAATCTCCCGAGGCCATTGCTATTGGATCGTGGTGAGCTTTTGGCATTAAGAGATTTGCACTATCTATGTATAATGTATTTTGATTAGACATATATGTTGTATATAGTAATTTTCTGTACTAAGGCGCTCTTGTACTGATTACACCAGGTCCGGGATTTGATTCTAAATATATTCGTCTTGCCTGGTCACCTTTGGGCCTTTATTGTATATTTTGTACCATTATGTACATATATATGATGTAGACATATTCTATGTCTTATTATTGCTTTCACGCTAGTTACTTCTAGATTTATTTATCACGTGTTGTTTGAGTTTTTGTCACGACCCGAGCCTACACCAGGACATGACTGGCACTCGAGAACCATTGCTGGTCCCCAAGCAAACCCTCATCCTGGCTGACTACAAGCGGAAGACTAATTCCATCATCAAACCGAGGGACCTGCTAAATCAATAGAGTATTAAATTTCAAAACTCTCTCAATATACTAAGTATTAAACATAAGTTTTAAAGAAAACCTCTGAACATGAAAGACTATCCAAAACTGTCTATCTATGAAGCCTTTACTGTACAAAGATGAGTGTCGGGACAAGACCCACAACTCCTCAAGAGAACTACTACTAACAACTTATAAAACTGGAGTCCTCCGGAACCAATGAGGCCTTACTCAAAATTTGACAAGTGGATGAAGTGATCTCAACGAAACTCCTATTGAGGATCCTAAATACCTGTATCTGCATCATAAAAGATGTAGGTCGAATGACATCAGTACATGTAATGTACTAGTATGTAATATGGCTAGATTAAGCGATAACTGAACTGAATGACTAAGAGAAACTCAACAGTATATCAATACATGAATAAGACATGAAAATTCTTTAAGCTTTAGAATAAGTTATACAATAAAATCAATATGAAAAATAATATACTTTACTTGTGGAGAGTTTCTCTAACCGACAACCATTACTATGAGCCTAGCAATGATACAACATTTCGTCCATGTTGCAAGGGCCATCTTATACCTTGCCAGGGTATAGGATGATATTGTGACTATGGATCCATCTAGTAGGCCTTCTCAGAGGTAGTGAGGAGTCGCATGAAGAATTAATGCTACCCTACCCTATGCTGGCTATGTAATTTTATGGGACTTTTGAGTTATAAAAGGCTCTAACCCAATTCGGTGGTCGATACTACTCCCAAAATAATTAATATAATTTTACGCTCAATACACCCTTTACAAAGAAGGAACTTTTTACTTTACTGAAGTACTTTTCAAAACTTTAGACATACTTGCATCCTTGAAACATGAACTTATGAACTTATCTTTCAAGCCCAATAATCAATATAGGAACATATATATGTATATATAAATAACATTTGAAGCTCTTAAGTGTTTATGAAATAGAACTTTTAAACTTTCCTCTTTTCTTACATTAATTTGGAATGTAAATGAAGACATGTGAGTGGGACATGTAGAATCTCTCAAGGATTAATAGAGTCTTTAGGAACTTATACAAAGAAGAGAACTTATTCATGATTCAAAGGAATACGTTTGAAATGAAACAAGGAAGGAAAAAGGCCAGATAACCCCTGGCGTACTACTGGCGTGGGGCGCCAGGCCCCAAACTACTGACCAGAGTTTGAGGTGCACTGTTGGCGTGGCACGCCAGGCCCCAAACTACTGACCAGTAGTTCTAGCGCTATGGTGACGCGCCGCCCCAGCCCCCTACCCAGAAATCCGACGAATTTTCTTACTCAATTTTGGGTCCTAACTTATCTAGAATCGATTGGTTTCTTCCAAACTCTCTTTGATTCACAAACCCAACACAAAATTATCAAAATCCCACTCAAATTCTATCAAGAAACACCACTCATTCACAAACCCTTACCTCAAGAACTCAAAACCTCCATTGTTAAAGAACTTAAAACTCAACAACTCTTCAAGAATATTTACATAAACTATTATATGAGTGAATTAATGAAAGAATTACATATTTGGCGTGAGGATGAACAAGCCCATCACTATAGGAAGCCTCACATACCTGGAAAGAACGATGTTCTTGGCGAAAACCACAATTCTTGAACAATGCTTGAACTTTGCCCTTTTCCTCTTCTTGAAACCTCGCTCTAAAACCCTAAGTGTTTAGGAGCGTGAATAGGTGATTTAGAATCTGATTAGACCCTTAATTAGGTCAGAAAAAATGTGCTAAGCCTAGTGGAAAAAAGGAAAAGACCAAAACACCCTTTCCTTAAACGGATGAAGTGCCTTAAATAGAGAGACTTCACTCAAACAGACATAACTTTTTACTCCGAGCTCGAAATTTAGAAAACTTGGTGGCGTTGGAAAGAGGACTCAAAGACCTTCGATTTGATGGTTCATGGACCAATTAACACATTATGTGCTGAGAGATATGATTGTTTGAAGTTGACCTAAGTAGAATCTTAGGTCGAAACTTACTCTGTAGGGAAGCTTCCAACTCAACTTTGTGCTAGGGGATACTAGTGGCCTTAATTGACATCCAAAATCATTTCCACACTAATTAATTGACCTTATAATCTAAGAACAATTAAGAATCACTGGGTACGACCTTGTCCACAATTCAAGAATGGATCGGTCTTAACTTAGAAATTTTTCTAGGGTGTTACAATATCTCCCCCTTGGGATCATTCATCCTTGAATGATGGTTAAAATGAGAATGGAGGGGAAAATAGTTACTATCACTAGCTCTCTTGACTTCTGAGCTTGCCTCCCAACAAAGGTGGGACTGATTGATATTGAGAGTTTTGAAACTGGGCTCGAACACACTTGGCACGAAGCTCACATAAGGTTTTCAAGATCACAGGCCATGACATGAAACAAGGGCATCCGAGCACGAAGTAAGAATATAACTACTATGCCTCGAGTGATATAACTGGTAGCTTTTAAGCTTAGCAACACTTCTCAACTATACTCTCCTTTCTGGTTACTACACTTTATAAGCTGCAACTCATAGCTCCCACTAGAGTATATGACTACTCTTACAAACATCTAAGTCAAATCACCTCCTCTTATTGTTTTCAAGCATAATCTCTAAATCACAAGGTGCTACATATGAGATGATTATACTTATCTAAACCACAAGATTCAAGTTCTATAACTCTATAGGGAACCTCATCCCAAGAATACTTCTTCTTATAACCACATTTAACCACCATTGAGCCCATATCAAGAAACACCTAATGCATCATGCATTTGTCCACATGTTAACAACACCACATTCAAGCCTAGTACTATAACCACTCCATGGACTCCTATGAGCCAATCCTTCTAAGAATTTCTCATTCTCTCATCATCTCTACCAATTAAAATTTCATGCATTACTACCGGGAACCGACTAATTGCTCTCATTTAACTGTTACTCATAGTAAAACTTCCTCTCATCCTTCCTCCACTTTTATAACCTTAAATGGAATAAGAACTCCACCAATACCATAATAAGAAACATCAACCTTCTCCTTCTATCACTACTCAACTACTACCATCAACATCACTATCAAAACTGAAAAGGATCATTGAAAAAACTTTAGGGTGAATGATCATAAACACGATTCATTAGAGAAATCTGATATAAGAATATGTATGTCATAGCATTAAATTGCTAGTCATTGAGAGTAAATCATTAATTTGTGGGGCTAAGCATACTATGAGACATGAGTGCTTATATGAATAGGTTCATATCATGAGGTTGATATCCATAACTTTATGGAGTAAGATTGAGATCAATGGGTAAAGTTTTTGCCCCTCATTCTAGGAACTGAGCATGTATGTGAATCTCTCCGAAGTGTATGAGCATAAGTCATGAACACAATTTTGATATAAGAAACATCAATAAGATATTGGAATAACTGAAATTTGAGGAATACGTAAAGTATGAATAGATTGACATATCACCATAACTCTCTCTAACACATCACTATTTGATTCTCAACACTAGACTTGGTTTCTCATCTTATCATCTCCCCCTTAGGTTTGAAGCTGATACTTTAAAGTTATGGATCTATTTTATCATCTCTAAACTGGTCTACATTCGATTTACTCTAATACTCAAGAAAGGCTTATCTCATGGTTACTGAGCTCTCTAAGTGCAAGTACTAGGGTTCCTTCTAAGATCTCTTTCTAAGATGCTTCTCTTAACCTCTTATATGGTTTATAAAGATGCTTAGTCTAACTCTTAATAGTCTGACTTCTCATTCTTAGCCCACTAATACCATCCTTCTAAGTTCATGTCTAGCTAACTGGAGGAAACTTTAGCTATATTCGAAAGGCTCATCATAGATTGTATATGATCTCTCTAACCAAAATCTTAAGGGTAATAAATAATGCTTACATCAGCCTATTCCACATTGCCAGCTCAAATATACTATCTAGGCACACATGGAAAATCATTAACTTAATTGGAACCTCGTCTGACTACCTACGATCTCGGGTACACATCTTAATGCTCTTGATAATTTAATGACTTAGCCACACTTCCTTGCTCTCATCTAAGAGTCTTAATACCACACATGTACCACTCACACTTATCAAAAGTAACACCTTAATTTCTCACCTAATTTATGTCAAACCTACTAGATCAGGTCTTAAACTAACATCATCACCCTCATGTTGCCATCCTTGTGATCACGACACTAATCTCAATTTCAAGCTTAGTGTCTAGTATCAAACACAAATATCAATATAATTGCTCACATACTATACTACCTTACAACTACTAGATAAAATTAAGAAACACTCACCCACTAAGACCTCATGGTAAGCAGTCAATCTGTATCTCTTAGTTTACACACTTATAGTTTACTATCACATTCATTTTCACAACCTAAGAACCACTTACCCACTCACTATACATCATTGCCTAATTAGTTCTATAACTCTTTGAATATCGTGGGGCTCTCCTATAAAAATCATAAGCCTAGCTTAGATCCATCACCTCATGAATACTCGACTCTTATATTTGGTCAATACTAATGCATTGACACTTCATCATAAACTTCTTTCTGGTTAAAGTATACTCTAACTCATCTGGGCTAATAAATATTCCTCTGCCTTCTATCATGAAATCTACACAAACTCATCACTCCTTGTCTGCTCATAAGGGAAAAATCCTCATTAATAACTTACTGGGAGCATGGCTACAACTACACACTTTACTCAATAACTATCCACATCCTTTAGGTTACGACACTTCTAAATGTATACTTCTAACTTTGGGCACTTCTACTACTTACTGGCCTGTAACATCGCAACTCTTACTATCTTTTGGCGAAATATACTATCCAAGCTCTAAAACATACTTCCTCATAAGGGTCTCAACTGAAACAAGGTTTAGAGAAGAGAGTCTGGGAGTACATTTGGCTTTTAGCTCGAACGCACGATTCATATGAATTAGAGTGCATTCTTTTGAATCTCAATACTTAAGCTCACTCACGGGCTTCTCTCAAACCCCTCTGTAGTCTCATGAATTTCTGAAGACTTTTGGTTAGAGTAACTGATCAATAATGATCTGGGCTTTACTTTTCAACTACCTTGAGTATGAGGGGTAGTAGAACAGATCTGAGAAATGCACGAGTTTGAATAAGTTCCTTATGACACAATTCTAGTGCACGATTTAGAGTATTTAAGAAGGGAAACTTTTCTTAAATGTCTGTAGTCCCTCATTTATAGAGGTGGGGCCCTCACAATCGTAAATAAAATCCTACCGACATGGCTTCTTAGATACCCTAGGACACTTGAACTCTGTGCTCTGATACCAAGTTTGTCACGACCCGAGCGTGCACCCCGGACGTGGCCGGCACTCGAGAGCCATTGCTGGTCCCCAAGCAAACCCTCATCCTGACTGACTATAAGAGAAAGACTAACTCAAGCATATACAAGCATTAAACTGAAGGAACTGCTAAATCAATAGAGTATTAAATTTCAAAACTCTCTCAATATATACTAAGTATTAAACATATGTTATAAAGAAAACCTTTGAAATTGAAAGACTATCCAGAACTGTCTATCTATGAAGCCTCTACTGTACAAAGATGAGTGTCGGGACAAGACCCACGACTTCTCAAGAGAACTACTACTAACAACTTATAAAACTGGAGTCTTCTAGAACCAAGGAGGCCTTACTCAAAAGCTGACAAGCGGATGAAGTGATCTCAACTAAACTCCTATTTAGGATCCTAAGTACCTGTATCTACATGGAATGTACGAGTATGTAATATGGCTAGATTTAACGTTAACTGAACTGAATGACTAAGAGCAACTCAATAGTATATCAATACATGAATAAGACATGAAAATTCTTTAAGCTTTACAATAAGTTATACAATAAAAGCAATATGAAAAATAACATACTTTATTTGTGGGGAGTTTCTCTAACCGACAACCAGTACTATGAGCCTAGCAATGATACAACGTTTTGCCCACGTTGCAAGGGCCATGTTATACTTTAACAGGGTATAGGATGATATTGTGACTATGGATTCATCTAGTAGACCTTCTCAGAGGCAGCGATGAGTTGCATGAAAAATCAATGCTATCATATCCTACGCTGGCTACATAGTTTTTATGGGACTTTTGAGTTATAAAAGACTTTAACCCGATTTAGTGCTCGATACTACTCCCAAAACAATCAATATAACTTTACGCTCAATACACCCTTTACAAAGAAATGACTTTTTACTTTATTGAAGTACTTTTCAAAACTTTAGACGTGCTTGCATCCTTGAAACATGAACTTATCTTTCAAGCCCAATAATCAACATAGGAACATATATATATATGTATATATCAATAACGTTTGAAGCTCTTAAGTTTTTATGAAATAGAACCTTTAAACTTTCCTCTTTTCTTACATTAATTTGGAATGTAAATGAAGACATGTGAGTGGGACATGAAGAATCTCTCAAGGATTAATGGAGCCTTTAGGAGCTAATACGAAGAAGAGAACGTAGTCACGATTCAAAGGAATACGTTTGGAATGAAACACAAAAGGAAAAAGGCTAGACGACCCCTATCGTACTGCTGGCGTGGGGCGCCAAGCCCCAAAGTACTGACCAGATTTTGGGGCGCACTTTTGGTGTGGCACGCCAAGCCCCAAACTACCTACCAGTAGTTCTGGCGCTATGGTGGCACGCCATCCCAGCCTCCTACCTAGAAATCCGATGAATTTTCTTACTCAATTTCGGGTCCTAACTCATTTAGAAACAATTGGTTTCTTCCAAACTCTCTTTGATTCACAAACCCAACACAAGATTATCAAAATCCCACTCAAATTCTATCAAGAAACACTACACATTCGCAAAAACCTCACCTCAAAAATTCAAAACCTCCATTGTTAAAGAATGAAGCTTAAAATTCAAGAACTCTTCAAGAATATTTACATAAACGATTATATGAGTGAATTAACGAAAGAATTACATGTTTGGCGTGAGGATGAATAAGTCCATCACTATGGGAAGCCTGACATACTTGGAAAGAATGATGTTTTTGGCGAAAACCACAATTCTTGAAGAATGCTTGAACTTAACCCTTTTCCTCTTCTTGAAATCTCGCTCTAAAACCCTAAGTGTTTAGGAACGTGAATAGGTGATTTAGAATTTGATAAGACCCTTAGTAAGGTCAGGAAAAATGTGCTAAGCCTAGTGGGAAAAGGAAAAGACCAAAATACCCTTTTCTAAAATGGATGAAGTGCTTTAATTAGAGAGGCTTCACTCAAACGGGCATTACTTTTTACTCTAAGCTTACAATTTAGCAAACTTGGAGGAGTTGGAAAGAGGACTCGAAGACCTTCGATTTGATACTTCATGGTCCATCTAACTCATTATGTACTGAGAGATATGATTGTTTGAAGTTGACATAAGTAGAATCTTAGGTCGAAACTTACTCGGTAGGGATGCTTCCAACTCAACTTTGTGCTAGGGGATTCTAGTGGCCTTAATTGACTTCCAAAATCATTCCCACAATAATTAATTGACCTTTGAATCTAAGAATAATTAAGAATCACTGGGTACGACCTTGTCCACAATTCAAGAATGATTCGGTCTTGTAACACCTCAAAAAATTGAACTGGGACTGTAAACGAGAAAAAGGATTCAGTTGAGTACAAGTGCATATGTACAGAAGGCTGTACGATCCGTACAGAGTGTCACGGATCGTACAACAAACCGTGGTGAAAAGTGGACTTGAAAGTTCCTTCTCGAAGAGGTTCATGGGCTGTTATGGGGTGCACGACCCGTCACCCTACTCGTGAAGTTTCACCCAGACGGTGAGGTTGCACCTAAGGCCACTGTGAAGCGCCACGGACGCCTAGACGGTCCGTGGAGCTCCACATGGGCCATGAGGCCAACTGTCAAAAAGGGGCGCAGAACCACCCAAGCTACTGGGAAGGACCACAGACTCCTAAACGGTCCGTGAAGTCATCCGTGAAAGAGACTTATATTGTTTTGAGTTTTGGGCTAACTTCAAATGATCATATCTTTTAGCACAAAATGAATTAGGTGCCTATGACCTATCAAATTAAAGATCCCTGAGTTCTCTTTCCAACGCCACCGAGTTTTCCCTATTTGAAGTTCGGAGTAAAAATTTATTCCCATTTTAGTGAAGCACTGTCAGGCAGATGAAGCTTGACGACCAGCTTGACGATCCTTGAAGTGCTTCACGGCCCTTGAGGCCTGTCTTGAAGTCACTTCGTCAGCTTTAAGTCAAGGTCATATTGGTCTTTTCCCTTGTGCGTTGGGCACTTAAACTACGTCATTTGATGTCTAAACTACACCGTTTTACTCGGTCTAAGCCTAATAATCTAGTCAGAAACTACCTAGAACCTTCATTCTCCCAAAATCATCTAACCTAGAAAGAAAAGAAGAGGAATAGGCGACAGTTTCTCCCAAGAACGAGCATAGGTGTTCTTCAAGTTCAGCCCCCAAATCCAAAGGATTTCTCCGTAGCTTTCGTCACCAGGTATGTGGGATTTCACTAGTGGGTTCCTTTCACCCATTAGGTCCCTAGAATTCAGTCAGTTTCTCCATAAATTGCGTAGACCTAGGGTTCCCAAATCTCAGGAATCCATTCAAAGTTAGCTGATATAGTCCCATTGCATTGATTACTTGTTTTCTTGGAGAATTAATGTAGTCCTATGTATAGAACTCAGAATCCTAGCTTGTACTCATTATCAGCATTTCATGAATTATACTTGCTAGACAGATCAGTCAGAAAATCATGCTCCATATTTGAATGCCATATCTTTCAGTATATTTATGTGCATTCCCAGATAGCGTGTCAGTATTTGAGCTACTAAGTATATCAGTTGCGTTTTAGCTTTGCATATTCAGTTGGGAGTAGACTTAGTACTGAGTTGGACGGGTTCAGCGTACCCACAAAGTCCCAGAACTACATGCCAAAGTAGGTTCAGAAATCCCCTCTGTTGGGCATCAGTTTTAGTGATCACACCACAATCATGCCTTTATACCCTGGTAAGGTATATTTAGTCCTCTCGATGGGGCGTATACATCGGACTCCACGTTTATCTCACGTGGTTTATGTCGGTTAACAGTAACTCCCACAGTCATACTCATAGTGCATTGACCATATTATCAGTATTTACTTCAGTATACAGTTCAACATGTTATCTTCATGATTAATATTTGGTCATTGCATCTAGCTCAATTTTCAGTTATACTTCAGTACAACCCTTTTTCCATGTTCAGTTATATTGCTCAGTTTATATCGTTCAGTTTATATTGTTCAGTTTAGTATCTATATCCTGCATGCTCAGTACATTCAAAGTACTGACGCATACTTTTGCGCTACATCGTTTCATGATGTAGGTTCAGGCGCTCAGCTTCCAGACCGCGCTTAGCTTGACTTCTAGTCCATACTCAACAGCTTCAGTGGTGAGTCCTCATAGTTCGAGGACAGTAGACATGCTTTACTTTTCAATCTTTACTTTCAGTTTCAGTCTTCTTAGAGTTAGCTGGGGGCATGTCCCAGTAACTCAAGTCAGTTAGAGGCTTTCAGACATAGATTAGATTCAGCTTGAGTCATTGGTGTTGTTTTTAGTCATCACTAAACTCTTCGAATATTATATATATGCATTCAGACATGTTGGGCTTTTTCCCAGATTAAGGCATTAAACTAATTTTAGCTTTCGCACAGTATTGTTTTAATTGAGTTTGTGTAGATATGCCATGCCATGGGTTAGCTTGGGTCACTCGTGACACTAAGCACCATGTTACACCTAGGGGGTAGCCTCGGGGCGTGACAAATTTGGTATCAGAGCATCAGATTCAAGAGTCCTAGTGTGTCTGAAAGCCGTGTCTGTAGAGTCTTTCTTATCGGTGTGAAGCATGCCACGTCTTTAATTGGAAGGCTACGACATTTAGAAACATTTCACTTTCTTCGTACCCCTGTTCTTGCGATAGAGTTCAACTCTATAAAAGTTTCTTCTAACTCGTTCTTACGCGTGGCTATGGGATGATTCCTACCTCGAGAGTTAATGGAAGCTAAAGTGAGAGAGTTAATGAACCTTAAATAGGAAGTGATGTGTGTGCATGAGTACAGTCCCAAGTTTACTCAGCTATCTTTCTATGCACTGGAGATGGTGGCGGATATGAGGAGCAAGATGAGTTTGTTCGTGTCTAGACTGTCCCGCCTGTCCAACAAGGAAGGTAAGGCAGCTATGTTGATAGGGGACATGGACATAGCTAGACTCATGATTCACATGCAACAAGTTGAGTAGGATAAGTTAAAGGGTAGCGAAGAGTTTCACAACAAGAGGGACAAGACAACAAGTAATGAGACTGGCCAACAAAAGACCGGGAATGGGCATCGGTCATTTTTTAGCCGAGGTCGTCTGGACCTACTCCATCTTCAGCTAGTGCACCTGCACCAAGAAACAAGAACATACCTAGAGAGGAATCAGAGTTCTCAGTATTTCAGAGCTCAGGGTACTCATTCTCAGGGTAATAGGGAAATAGAGCCCAATCTTCCTCAGCAGCTCCAACGGATAGAAATACCTAGAGAGGAGCTAATACAGAGGTACGAACCATTTGTATGTTATAGTTAGTCGTCAGGATCAGGAGAACTCACCATATTTAGATGTTTATGTATTGTTAGATCCAGGGGCTACACTTTATTTTGTAACTCCTTATATAGCAGTACACTTCGGTGTCAGTCCAGAAACTCTCCCAGAACCCTTCTCAGTCTCTACTCCAGTTGGTGACCCAGTTATAGCTAGACGGGTATACAGAAATTTCCCTGTCACAGTTTCCCAGAAAGTCACCTCAGCAGACCTTGTAGAGTTAGAAATGATAGATTTTGATATCATTCTAGGCATGGATTGGTTACATTCCTGTTATGCCTCAGTCGATTGTAGAACTAGGATCATTCGGTTTCAGTTTCCAAACAAGCCAGTCTTAGAGTGGAAGGGTAGTAACTCAGTGCCTGCATGTCGATTTATCTCTTACCTTAAGGCCAGGAAAATGATTTCCAAAGGGTATATTTATCATCTTGTTCAGGTTAAGGACTCAAACTCTGAAACCCCAACTCTTGAGTCAGTCCTAGTAATGAATGAGTTTCCAGAAGATCTTCTCGAAGTTCCTCCCTCAAGGGAGATTGACTTCAGAATAGATCTTCTACCAGACACCCAGCCTATCTCAATTCCTCCTTACAGAATGGCTCCAGTTGAGCTTAAGGAATTGAAAGAGCAATTGAAAGACCTTCTCGATAAGGGTTTCATCAGACCCAACATCTCTCCATGGGGTGCTCCAATGTTGTTCATGCGTAAGAAAGATGGTTCTCTCAGGATGTGCATTATCTATTGTCAGTTGAACAAAGTCACAATCAACAATAAATATTCCATCCCAAGGATTGATGACTTGTTCGACCAGCTTCAGGGTGCTAGTTGCTTTTCTAAGATAGACCTCAGATCCGGCTATCATCAGCTCAAAGTTTGAGATAGTGACATCCCGAAGACAGCCTTCGGGACTCGGTATGGTCACTATGAATTTGTAGTTATTTCTTTTGGACTAACAAATGCTCCTGCATCTTTCGTGGACTTAATGAACAAGGTGTTCAAGCAGTATTTAGACTTATTCGTAATCGTCTTTATTGATGATATCCTTGTTTATTCTCAGAATTAGGAAGAGCATACGACTCATTTGAGAGTGGTTCTACAAACCCTCAAAGATCGCCAGCTATTTGCTAAGTTCAGCAAATGTGAATTCTGGTTATAGTCAGTCGCTTTCCTTGGTCATGTGGTAACTAGCGAAGGGATCCGAGTGGATTCTCAGAAAATTGAGGCAGTAAAACACTAGCCCAGACCCACCTCTTCGACTAATATTAGAAGTTTCTTGGGCTTGGCCGGTTACTACAGGAGGTTTGTTGAAGGATTTTCATCCATAACTGCCTCATTGACCAAGTTGACTCAGAAAAAGATCAAGTTCCAGTGGTCAGATGAGTGTGAGAAAAGTTTCTTAGAATTGAAGACCATATTGACTACAACTCCTATCTTGACTCTACCAGAGGGTTCAGACGGTTATGGGGTTTATTGGATGCATCCAGGGTTGGCCTGGGTTGTGTATTGATGCAGCAGGGTAAGGTCATAGCTTATGCTTCTAGACAACTTAAGTTCCATGAGAAGAACTACTCGACTCATGACCTCGAGCTTGCAACCATCATGTTTGAACTGAAGATTTGGAGACATTACTTATATGGTGTCTATGTTGATGTGTTTACAGATCATAAGAGCCTCCAATATGTGTTCACCCAGAAAGAGTTGAATCTTCGTCAGAGGAGATAGCTTGAATTCCTCAAAGACTATGACATGAATGTGCTCTACCATCCGGGTAAGGCCAATGTAGTGGCCGACGCCCTCAGCAGACTATCTATGGGTAGTGTGGTACATGTTGAGGAAGAGAAGAAAGAATTAGCCAGAGATGTTCACCGGCTTTCTCGCTTAGGAGTTGTCCTTATAGACACTCCAGATGGTGGTGTGATAGTGCAGAATGGATCAGAATCTTCATTGGTAGCGGAGGTTAAGGAGTTATCCTATATTGCTTCAGTTGAATGGTGCAGTTCATCAGCAGAGAGTTGAGGTTTTCTCCTAAGGGGAGATGGTGTGCTTCGTTACCAGGGTCGCTTATGTGTTCCTAATGTGGGTGAGTTAAGTCAACAGATCCTGAAACAAGCCCATAATTCAAGATATTCTATTCATCTAGGTTCCACTAAAATGTACCGTGATCTATGGGAAGTCTATTGGTGGAACGACATGAAGAGAGACATCGCAGATTTTGTGGCTAAGTGTCCCAACTGTTAGCAAGTTAAGGTAGAACATCAAAAATCAGGAGGTGTGACTCAAGAGATTAGCATTCCTACTTGGAAGTGGGAAGTGGTAAACATGGATTTCATTATGGGTTTACCTCGTACTCACAGACAACATGACTCGATATGGGTGATAGTGGACAGAGTGTACATCAACGAAATAGTCAGGTTGCATGGTGTTCCTTTGTCTATCATTTCAGATAGAGGTCCTCAGTTTACCTCTCATTTCTGGAGATCGTTTCAGAAAGGTCTTGGTACTCAGGTAAATCTCAGTGCAACATGTCATCCGCAGACGGATGGTCAGTCAGAGTGTACCTTTCAGACCTTAGAGGACATGTTGAGAGCTTGTGTGATCGATTTCAAGGGTAGTTGGGATGATCACTTACCTCTCATAAAGTTCACCTATAATAACAGTTTCCATTCCAGTATTCAGATGGCCCCTTATGAGGCACTGTATGGGCGTAGATGCAGGTCTCCGGTTGGTTGGTTCGAAGTAGGTGAAGCAGCCTTGGTTGGGCCAGATTCGATTCATGAGGCTATGGAGAAAGTTCAGCTCATCAGAGATAGACTAAAGACAGCTCAGAGTCGTCAGAAGTCCTATGCAGATGTGAGGAGAATGGACTTAGAGTTTGAAATCGATGATTGGGTTTTCCTGAAAGTGTCCCCCATGAAAGAGGTGATGAGATTTGGCAAGAAAGGGAAGCTCAGTCCCAGATATGTAGGTCTTTACAAAATCATAAAAAGGGTTGGTAATGTGGCTTATGAGTTAGAGTTGCCAACAGAACTAGCAGCGGTTCATCCAGTCTTTCACATTTCCTCGTTGAAAAAGTGTGTGGGTGATCCGGCATCGATAGAACCTTTAGAAAGTGTGGCTGTGAAGGATAGCCTCACCTATGAGGAGATTCCAATTGAGATTCTTGACCATCAGGTTTGTAGGTTGAAAAATAAGGAAGTCGCTTCAGTGAAAGTTTTGTGGAGGAGTCAGTCCGTAGAGGGAGCTACTTGGGAAGCAGAAGCAGCTACGAAGGCCAAGTATCCCCTTCTTTTTCCCTCCGATTCAGTTTCAGCTTGAGGTAATAGTTCCTCTCCAGTCTCTCAGTTTATTCTTGTGTAATTCAGTCTCAGTATTTTGTTTCCTCAGCTCTCCGTGCATTTCAGCATATTTGCATGTTCATGAAACTCATTTCAGTTAGATATCAGTTGCTAGTACTCAGTTGGTAGGGATTACAACTCTTTCCTCCAAACTCAGCTTGCTTAGACTTCATTTGAGGACGAATGATCCCAAGAGGGAGACATTGAAACACCTCAAAAAATGGAACTGGGAATGTAAATGAGAAAAAGGATTCAGTTGAGTACAAGTGCACATGTACGGAAGGCTGTACGGTCCGTACAGAGTGTCACGAATCGTACAACGAACCGTGGTGAAGAGTGGACTTGAAAGTTCCTTCACGAAGAGCTCCACACGAGCCATGAGGCGAACCGTGAAAAAGGGGCACAGGACCGCCCAAGCTACTGGGAAGGACCACAGACTCCTAAACGGTCAGTGAAGCTTCACACGGACCGTGAAGTAATCCGTGAAGGAGAATTATCTGGTTTTGAGTTTTGGACCAACTTCAAATGAGTATATCATTTAGCACAAAATGAATTAGGTGGCTCATGACCTATCAAATTAAATATCCCTGAGTCCTCTTTCCAACGCCACTAAGTTTGCCTTATTTGAAGTTCAGAGTAAAACGTTATGCCCATTTTAGTGAAGCACTGTCAGGCAGATGAAGCTTGACGACCCTTGAAGTGCTTCATGGCCCGTGAGGCCTGTCTTGAAGTCACTTCGTCAGCTTTAAGTCAGGGTCATATTGGTTTTTTCTTCTATGCGTTGGGCACTTAAACTACGTCGTTTGATGCCTAAACTACGTCGTTTTACTCAGTCTAAGCCTAATAATCTAGTCAGAAACTACCTAGAACCCTCATTCTCCCAAAATCATCTAACCTAGAAAGAAAAGAAGAGGAATAGGCGATAGTTTCTCCCAAGAACGAGAAGAGGTGTTCTTCAAGTTCAGCCCCCAAATCTAAAGGATTTCTCCATAGTTTTAGTCACCAGGTATGTGGGATTTCATTAGTGGGTTCCTTTCACCCATTAGGTCCTTAGAATTCAGTCAGTTTCTCCATAAATTGCTTAGACCTAGGGTTCCCAAATCTTGGAAATCCATTGAAAGTTAGCTGCTATAGTCCCATTGCATTGATTACTTGTTTTCTTGGAGAATTAATGTAGTCCTATGTATAGAACTCAGAACCCTAGCTTGTACTCATTATCAACATTTCATGAATTATACTTGCTAGACAGAGCAGTCAGAAAATCATGCTCCAGTATTTAAATGCCATATCTTTCAGTATATTTATGTGCATTCCCAGATAATATGTCAGTATTTGAGCTACTTAGTATATCAGTTGCATTTTAGCTTTGCATATTCAGTTGGGAGTAGACTTAGCACCGAGTTGGACGGGTTTAGCGTACCCACAAAGTCCCAGAACTATGTGCCAAATAGGTTCAGAAGTCCCCTCTGTTGGGCATCAATTTTAATGATCACGCCACAGTCATGCCTTTATATTCTTGCAAGGTATATTGGGTCCTCTCGATGGGGCGTATACATCGGACTCCACGTTTAGCTCACGTGGTTTATGTCGGTTAACAGTAACTCCCACAGTCATACTCTTAGTGCATTGCCCATATTATCAGTATTTACTGCACTATACAGTTCAACATGTTATCTTCATGATTGGTATTTGGTCATTGCATCTAGCACAATTTTCAGTTATACTTCTGTACAACCCTTTTTCCATGTTCAGTTATATTGCTCAGTTTATATTGTTCAGTTTATATTGTTTAGTTTAGTATCCATATCCTGCATGCTTTTGCGCTACATCATTTCATAATGTAGGTTCAAGCGCTCAGCATCCAGACCGCGCTTAGCTCGACTTCTAGTCCATACTCAGCAGCTTAAGTTGTGAGTCCTCATAGTTCGAGGACAGTAGACATGCTTTACTTTTCAATCTTTACTTTCAGTTTCAGTCTTCTTAGAGTTAGCTGGGGGCATGTCCCAGCAACTCAAGTCAGTTAGAGGCTTTCAGACATAGATTAGATTCAACTTGAGTCATTGGTGTTGTTTTTAGTCATCACTAAACTCTTCGAATATTATATATATGCATTCAGACATGTTGGACTTTTTCCCAGATTAAGGCATTAAACTAATTTTAGCTTCCGCACAGTATTGTTTTAATTGAGTTTGTGTAGATATGCCATGCCATGGGTTAGCTTGGGTCACTCGTGACACTAAGCACCGTGTTACGCCTAGGGGGTAGCCTCGGGGCGTGACATGACTTAACTTAGAAAATTTTCTGGGGTGTTATAGTTTTAGCTTGCCTATTGGGGGGTTTATGATAGGCACCGTCATGATCCAATTTTAGATCATGACAGATGTTGTATTTGTGATGATTCTGATGACGTGTGACTTATGTGTTGATTATGTGGAATTACCTGTCTCCTTGTTTTATAATTGTGATTACATATTCATTACTAACTTTTGTCGGCCTATGACTCCTACGATTACATAGTGTTTATATTGATGATACTTCTGCACCTTTTTTGAGTGCAGTCTGTTATCCAAAGGTATCTACGAGACCTTGTATTTTGCAGCACTACTTCCTGATCTGAGGGTGAGCTATTTCTATCCAAGCTACCACATATCTTCTTTATTCTTATGTCTTTATTTTCAGACATTGAGACTATCACTTATTACATAATTATTTTTACTCTTACACTTTTTAGTTAGATGTTTTAGTACGATGACTTTCAAATGCTAGGAATATAATAGTTTAGACTTTCGCTATTTTATTGATTTATTTTGAGACTTAGAGTTATTTTTGTTCATCCTCTATATTATTGTTGGAATTGTTAGATACTGCATGAGTTAGGATTTTAAGAATTGGTTCACCCACAAAGGGATTTATGTAGCTGCCAGTAGCGATGGTTTGGGTTGTGACATCAACATTTTAGCCCATTATTATTATTCTCAGCTTCTGTATTATTAAGTGTTCAATCTTATAGTATGTCAAACCAAGAGTTTCTTGGGATCAATAGTGGTTCTGATTTTTGGCCACACCCAGGGTGTAAACTCGAGGAATGACACTTTTAACATATTAAAATTTGCAATAAAAATTTAAAGGTGAACCTAGAATTTTAAAGTTTATGATACCCATAGAGATCTTAAGATTATTCTATATGATAATAATTGTATTCATAGTCAAATAAATTATTCACAAATAATTAGTGGATTTCTTAAACTCACATGAGCTCATAAGTACCACAATAGATTTATTCTTTTATGAATTGGGGCGAAGAAAATGAAAGCATCGAATTCGTATACTATGTTTTCATTATAACAAGATAAAATTTTCTCTAAGTTTTCATTATAATAAGATGAAACATTCTCTTATACCTCAAACATGTCATAATTTTGGCTCTCAACAACAAGGACATGTGCAAAGTCCTAAGATACAATGTGGTTTACATCCCACAAGAACATCTACCCATATAAATATTGTCATTCTTGAAAGAAACGTTTCTCCTTATACTTTCAGAACATACACATTTTCCATCAGAACAAACCATAAATCCAAGTTTACAAGATTCAAGGTTACAATCTTTTGTTGTTTGACACTGTTGATCTTCTCCCAATACCATACATGATTGTAAACCTATATATTTTTAAAAATGTTAATGTCATTAATTCAAGTAAATTCATTGATAGTACATAGAATTTAAACATATATGGTTTCTTCAAGTTACTACCACTATGTTTATAATGAAGTTCAATCAATTAATATCGATATGATCTTGTGATCATTGCCAAACTTGAAAACTTCAAATGAATAACAAATGAATTTTTTTTTTTTTCTGAATTACACTTTGTACGTCAGAATTTAGTGGGGCACTAAATTTAACAAAAAAAATATAGTTTTAAAATATTTCATAATATTTGTATGGCTATACCAAGTTTTTCTATGAAAATTGCCTCGGTAGAGCCATATAGTCAATCAAAATATCTAAATTTAACTTAAACTATCAATTTAATTTTTATGTATTCTCTGTAATAATTTGATGCATAACCCAGTGATAAATTAAAAAGATCTAAATATACCCTTAAATAATTAATAAATATCCAAAATACCCTTATTTGGGTTCCACTAAATCAATGAAATCAAATCCATTCTTCTATGATGAAAAAATTGATATTGGGAGAAAATATATTTTAGACAAAAGATAATAATATTGATTATAGGTAAACATATAACAATGTAATACAAATCGCAAATGTTAGCCTTTTTCATATACATATGTGTATGTACATAGCATATGCAAGTATGCGTATGTGTATAAAGAAAAAGAATTACTGACATACCATATAAGAAGATATAAATCAGAAGGATAGAGGGATAGGGAGAGAGAAGATGAGGGGAAAAGGAAAAGAAACTTAACCAAGCAAAATAAACACACAAAGAAGAGTGAATACATTCCTTCTTCATCTTCTTTACAACTTCACTATATCTCAAATCTCAATGATAATCTTTTTGTTTTGTATATTGATTCAAAACACAAATCCTAATATATATAATACATAGGTGGTACACCAACTTTCCAAGTGAATTTAATCAATAAATTTTTAAATCTAGAAGAAGTGGGTAAATTACAAATTAAATGCAACTAGTCAACTATTCTATGGAAGTTGGAAAAGAAAATTAATTAGCTTTTGGACTTATTATTTAGTACTTAAATAAGAATTAGATTTATGAAATCCATATTGTTAAAACCCAATTTTGACCGACTTATATCTCATTTTGGTTACTATTTGATTAAATAGATATTTTTAAAATTAATTTCATTTATTTATATGTGTAAACTAGTATATATTTTTTGTAAAAACTATTAGTACTGATATTCATAATTTTATACTAATTCATCTTTATTTGATAACTATTTGTCTCTCTAGATGTGCCTGCTTTAGCAAAGGCATTTTCGAAAAAAGTTAAAAAATTATTTTTTAGTTTTATTTTAATTTAAATACTGTACTATTTTTTGAAATTATGAGACCCGCTTTAGATTTGGCCTTTAGTTTTAAATTCATATATCCTTTAGTTGTAGCTTTATTATTTTGAATATCACTAATATTTATATAAATTTTATAACTACTGTGAATACAAATATCAATTATAAATGAAGAAAATTATGACCCAACCCACTGGGCCGTGCGGACACCCACTATAATATCTACACAAGAGAACCTTTACCCCCAAATTGAGACATTAAATGTTGAAATGAACAAATTATAAGCTAACACCCTATTTACATATAATCATAGAATCCTACAACCAAACTATGCCAAGTGGCATAAAAAAGTATTATCAGTACAAATAGCACGTACTGGTAGGCATAATCGGTCGATCCAAATCTACCACACAATATCATGTAAATAATCAACAGAAACAAGCAACTTGAATATAAAATTAGGACCCTGATCCACTCAGTCATCACTCTCGCTAAGAGTAGCATTACCTTGGAACTCATACGTTCTATGACAAGTCACCCATCTCCTTTCGCTGCCAGCTCCACCATCTAAGCCATTCCATCGTCGTATTAAATTATAACCTAACCCCTTATATCACATAGCGTTATACTGAAACACCCATCACAATAAAGTCATACTGACCTGGAACTCCAGCTAGTCCAAGTCCAAGGCCTCAGGCCCAAAATAATACAATAATAAAGCGATTAAAGCTTGAACATAACTAAAAAGGCACACATCCAACCCAATCAACTCAGCCAACATAAATATAAGTTTCATGCCACCTTGAAGCATTCTAAGTATTCTATATATCGTTAACCAAGATCAAGGATCATCATAGACTAAGGCTTATCGATTAAAAACTAAGCTAAATATCCCAAAGTTGGGCAAAAGCATAGTCTAAGGATTATGCAAACCTAAAGCCTTATCCTAAGGTCTTTCTACCGATCAGTACTACTCAATATATATACTATCTAACTAAGCCAAGTCTAAAAAGAAGAAACCATAAAGTACCTCAAGGCCAAAACTACACCAAAAACTCTATTCCAGAGCTTTTCCCTTCTGAAGGGCATATGAATGATGCCACATTATCAAATTTGCGATGAGAACGTCAAAACAAGAAAAATGATACTCATATTGCAATAAAAGATTTTGAAATTGAAAATCGGGTCAAAATGTGATCGTGGGACCCATGAGTGGAATAACAAAATGGACTCTATCACAAGGTCCCAACTAGCAACTTGCGCCCTAAAATAGGCACAATCCAAGCAAGAACTGAGCTCAAAACATTCCCCACAAAATTGAGCTCAAGAGTGATCAAAAGTGGAGATTAAGAGAGGAATTTGATGGAATTTACAAGTTTAATGGAAGATTAATGACCCACTGAAACGACCCCAAAAATGCCCGAAAATGTGCTTCGGAAACACCTATAATTGTAATTTCCATATATCTCAAAATCCGTGCATGATTTCGGAAATTCGACTTCATATTCTTATTTGTGGGGGCAAATTGAGTGGGGAATGGGTCTAACCCGAATTTTAGAGCAACCGTATCAAAATTCGAAAATCGCAAAAAATTGCGATTTGGAGGGTCAACTTTAAAGGGGCATATCTCTTAGCACACAAGGAACTGGAAGGGCTGCAACCTATCAAATTAAAGCTCTTTGAGTTAGCTTTCCAACGCACTTGGTTTCACCTTATTCCGCGTTAGGATGAGAGAGTTATGACCATTTTCGTAAAACCTGTCAGTGCAGAATTTCCAATTCCAGTGAGCGAATTTTCTAGGCGGGTTGGAGTCATTTTTTATAAAAAGGGGATATGTCCCATATTTAGTCATTTTTTAAACTCCAAAAACACTCTCTAAGCCCTCTCCAAAAATTCCACCAAGATCTTCAACCAAATTCAAACATCTCAAGCTCTAATTCCGGATTCAAGACTCAATCTCAAGCTTCGATTCTCCATTCCCATCTTCATCAAGGATTCTCCAAAGTTGAGGTATGTGGGTTTGATTGTGGAAATCTTCCTTTCCACAAGTCCAACCATTTATCCTCTATTTCTACTTCAAGTTTATGGGTCCTCATGATCAATTATGAATTCTTGAATTACGGAATTACTACTACACACCCTATTATGGTCCTTTTGCATATTATCATGAAATGGAATTTTTATGTGATGTTTATGGTTTACATGCTTCCATGATCAAATTATGAAGGTTGATATATATATGTATGTTGTTGGTGGGCTGATTTATATGGATTTGGAATTGGTTGGACTTAGTATTCTTGAAATACATGATTTCATTTACATGAACAATTGCCCACCTTGTGTTTGATAAAATGCCCATTTATAGAATTCTTAGGAAAGGGAAGGTCCAAGGTACGTCCTATGAGTCGGATGGTTATGTAATTACTGAAATGATGATGAAATGGACACATGTATATGATTTTCTCTATATAAGTGTTGTGAGTCGACCAAGCCTAGTACGGGGGGTAGTAGGCCCGTATAACCGTATCGAGGGGTTGGTACCTTGGTTGCCTAGTACGGGGGGTAGTAGGCCCGTTATAACCATATCGAGGGGTTTGTACCTTGGTCCCGGGGGGTAGTAGGCCTCGTATAACCATATCGAGGGGTTGGTAGTACACGGGGGGTAGTAGGCCCGTGTAACCATATCGAGGGGTTTGTACCTTGGTCCCTAGCACGGGGGGTGGTAGGCCCGTGTAACCATATTGAGGGGTTTTGTTTGTACCTCTTTCGCCTCTCCAAGGGGGTGGTAGGCCTTGGAAATACTATATTGATGGTCACTCGCCACCCATGTACTACGTCCCATTAAATATGATTTTTATGTAAGCATCATTATACATATTATTTTATTAATATGCTATCTATTGGGTATGATTACGCATTTTTCCTATGATGTCCATCTAATGTAGCATTGCATTGCATCCCATATACTTAGTACATTCAAATGTACTAACGCATACTCTATGCCTACATGATGTCACCATGTAGGGACCGGAGCACCGCTTGACCATCCTCCTCCGCGTGGCTAGTACGATTTTCTATAGTGGTTATTGGTGAGTCCTCCATTTCGGGGACGTTGCTCATGATCTTTTGCTATGTATAAAACTTTTCCTTTCTAGTTATGTTTTGACTATGAGGGTGAGCCCGGTAGTTTGTCTTGGCCCCCGCTAAGTACTCATGTTTAGAGGTGGTGTTGGACAAGTTGTGTATTATGCTTGAGCTTGACTCATCTATGGTATTTATGTATCATTTTTTTTTTCTTGCTCCCTTAGTCCCGATTTCCCCTTGATTATGCTTATCGTTTATGGTCATTTAATTGCTTCCGCGACCAAGAATGTGTAATGATACACTATGAGGCTTGTTTGGGGTTCCTTCGGGTTCCCCATTCGCCGGTCACATCTAGGCCCTAGGCTTGGGTCGTGACACCCACGGTATGCGCTCACACAACCACCCGACAATTTCCCACAAATCCCACTAGTTTTCCCCAAGAATTGAGTTCCCAAATAACCCCAAGAAAAGTTGTGTTTGAGAAATTAAAAGTTGAAAACATGCTGAAATATTTATAACTGCCAGTCATTTTGGTCTTCGCAAATGTGGGTCATGGTTCGCAAATGCGGTAGTTAAGTTGACTGACCCTTTGTGAATATGGGTGCTTGTCTGCGAATGTGAAGGTTAGGTTGATTGACCCTCCATGAATGAGGGACATGTTCCACAAATGCGGAGTACAATGCATGATGCACCAGTAAAGGCTATATCAGCTGCACTTTGCAATTAAGAAAATGCTTCGATAGGGGCTCGAAATTTGTTTAAAATTCTGTGAATGCAAAAGAACTATGCTACCCTACAAGAATGACATTCCAGACTGAACAAAATTGATGAAACAATCAACAGAGGTCATCTCGATAGAATGTTGACCTAAGTCAATCTTAAAAAGGCAAGCAAAACAACATAACGCCAAACACCACAACGAAGGCCTCGAGACCCAAACTGTCATGGCCCAAAAATGGACGTGATGACACTTATCTATTTAATACAAGTCAGCCTCAACCCAACGAAACGAAATAAATGCAGAAAGGTAAAGCAAGAATAAGATAAAAGTGAAAAACTTATTCATTCTATTAACACCCCAAAACCTGGTTGTCACGTGTACAACACTAATACATAAAATACAGAAATGAAATAAGTGCAAGTCTCAATGTCTTTGTTTCTCAATTAGAGCAAAGCATAAAAAGTAAGGAATTACAGGGTCCGCCGGAATGACAAATAGCTGCCTCTCTAAATCCTTTGACAAGCCTCGAAATTAGAAGAAGAAGAAGATCACATGGGTCCGGGCTCGGAACCTACACAAGTGTAGAAGCAAGGAGTGAGTACCAACCAACACGGTACTCAGCAGGCAACCTACTAAACAAAGCAAAACTAGAAGAAATTGAGTACTCCTTTCATCTCAATCAAACCTCCTCAAACTACAACCTGCATAGAGATCAGCCGAACTTAACAGTTCTACGATACACAACGCACAAGGCTTAATCACACATTTCAATAGTCACAATTTCAATAACCAACACATATCAAGTATGCCAATTGACAAGTAACAAGTAGATCAATTACAAGTAACAAATAGATTAATCACAAGTATAAAAAGGCAATAAATCACATAAAAGTACTCTTGCCGAAACCATATTCCTTCGGCACAATATTACTAGCCGAAACCATTTCCTATCGGCTTTATATCACATCACTAGTCGGAACCATTTCCCATCGACTTTATATCACATCACTTAGCCGAAATCATTTTCCTTAGGCTTTATATCAAATCACTAGCTGAAACCATTTTCCTTCGGCTTTATATCTAGTCACTAGCCTGAATCATTTTTCTTCAGTTTTAAATCAATGTCTCACACTATGTATAACAATTAATGCACATAAGAGATTTCACACCATAAAGAAGAGACACAATTCAAGCAATTCAAGCAATTCAAGCCCACATTCATGCCATTGAAGCATTTCATCAATCAATCAAATAGGGCCATAACAAGGCAATTCACAAAGCATTCATGATCAATTAGTTGCCTTTTCTTTAATCCCCTTTTTATTCGTTAAGATTAAAAAAGTGAAACAAATAAGACCAACACCTATTTTCCATTACTCCGCAACACACATAATGAAGGGAAAATATACGAATTCAACTAGATTTACAAGGCTTAGGAAATCACTTGCCATAAAATAATCAATTAGTCAATCCGAATCTTGAGTCTTCCCCTTCGAATGCTAACCAATGCCCCACAATCTATTTCAATCAAGTAACTACAAATAGACCCCGAAAATAACAACTTCCAATTCAAACATTTGAAAAAATGGGTCATTCAACTCAAGAACCCAATTCCAAAATTGAAGTTTAAATCAAAAAGTTTTTACTTGAAAACATTACTCAAGGAATTTGGAACTCATTGGTGAAAACTCTTTCGAAAAATCAGTGAAAATCGAGTCACAATCACCATTTTAGTTTAGAACTCAAGTTCTTGAAAAACCTTGCCATTAACCAATAAAAATCCCAAGTTTTGATGTTAAAATCCATAAATAATCAAAGGAAAATGAAGTTCTAGGGTCACAAGAGCTTACCCCAAAGATTTAGCACAAGAAATCTCTTCAAAAATCGCCTCCAAGAGTTTACCAAGCTCAAAAATGGAAAATGGGGTTTAGACCCCGAAATTTTAGTCCAAAACCCCCTTTCTGACGATGTCGCAAAAGCGACTTTGGGTTTACAAAAGTAGACCCCACAAAATTTAGGACCATCGCGAGCGCGAACCAAACCTTCGCTAATGCGAAGGTTGTGAAAGCAAAGGTCCTTCACAAATGCGAAGGTCAATAGGGATAGACCCTTCTTGAAAGTGAACAGAACCTCGCTAACCTTGTTGCTCCCAAATACACACGCAAGTGTATGTGGTCGCGAAAGTAATATAGTGGCTCTAAAAGAGCCGGATTATCGAACCCAAAGGACTTGTCAATTAACTATTTACTAAATTATATTAATTATGTTTATTTATTCAAGGGATGATTTCAAAGATGAATATAAATTAACTAAACTAAAAATAACGATAAAATAAACAAAAGAAATTAACTAATAAAAGATAGATTTTTCACACAATCAATGAATGGATCTATCTAGGATTATGATTTAACTAACAATCATGTTTAGCGTCAATTTCATCAACTTATTTGATTATCTAGTTATGGATTCACGGAGTTGATAACATAGTTATGATCTCCCAACCTCTAATCGTCTACCACAATTGACAATCTAACTACATCGTTGAGCGGGAATAGATTGAATCAACTATGGAGCATTACGTTGTCTTCCCTTATTTGAACCAAGCAAGACACCTAGGTATATTCCTATCCTAGACACAAATCAATTCAAGTGATATGAAAGATAAGATCATGCTCCTTATATTCCACGTTCTATCCCTCTATTCCTCTCCCGCGTTCAAAAGAAGACAATAAATTTATTCTAATGGTGGCCAAGCATCAAAATAGTGGTCACAAGAATATAAGAACAACTGATATGATAAACAAATATGCCGAATCAAGAATCACCAAACAATCATCTTATAAGTAAATATAATTCTAGAATGAGAAGTTTAACTCCACATAGACATAGAGCAATTACAACCAATCATTCAAAGAAAAGATGTAAAATAAATAAAAGAGAAGAAAAGATGAAACCCTAGATCAAAAGTTATTTTCTACATTGTGTCCTACTCCCCTAATAATTATTCTTATGGACTATTTATAGATGTAAGAATTGCTAAATAAAATATTGAGTCCAAAACAAATTGGGAACCCAAAATCTAAAGGAATTGGATTCCGTTTGAAACATTGCTTCATCCGCCGCCTTCAATGATTGTTGATGCATTCAATTTGTGACACGTGGCAGATGTGCCAATTTCAGTTTAATTTCTCTTTTCTGCACTTTCATATGTATGAGTTATATTATTATATTAAGTTTAATCCATTAAGCTGTTTGTTTGATTTCCTTCTATAATCTTTCATCTTTAATTCGTTTTAGCTCCAAACTTCTTTATCTTCATACCAATTTAATCCTACAAATAAAATATAATATTAAGCACAATTCATAAAATCCATGCTTAAAAAGGACAAATAAAAATACTTAATATGAGGCATATAATGATTTAAAATATGTATTTTTGGCCTCATTTCAGTGAGCCTCGCGAAAGAGAACCAACCCTCGCGATCGCAAGGTGCACCAGATCATAGACTCCAGGAAATCAGCCAACACTCAAAATATTAAAAGGACCCCCGAGATTTGTTTGGAACTCCGTATATGCAAACCAAATATGCAAATCAACTATACTCGACGTTCCATATTCAATGGAACCGTAGATAGATAATGCCGCCATAGCTTAAGCACAAATACCACACCTTCCAACTCTAGATCATGGGTAGGGTGGTTTTTCTCATAGGTCTTCAACTGCCTAGAAGCATAGATAATCACTTTCCATTTTTGCATCAGAGCACCACCCAACCAGACTCCAAAAGCCTTACAATAAATGGTGAAGTTTACACCCTCCTCGGGTAAAGTCAAAACAAAAGTCGAAGTTAAAAAGGTGTTGAGCCTTTGGAAGCTCTCCTCACACTCATCAGAACACTAAAAGCTCACACTCTGTCGAGTCAATCTGGTCAATGGTGATGCAATAGTGGAAAAGTTTTGAACAAATCATTTGTAATAGCCTACAAGTCCCATAAAACTCTGAATCTCGGTGACTGAAGTAGGCATGGTCCAACCTCTCCTCAATCTTGGCTGGATCCACCCTAATACCCTCTTTGGACACCACATGTCCTAGAAATGGACCTGAATCAAGCCAAAACTCACACTTCGAGAACTTGGAATATAACTTCTCTTCCCTCAATCTCTGGAGCACAATCCTCAAATGCCGATCATGATCCTCCTCAGTCTTGGAGTACACCACGATGTCATTAATGAAGACTATCAGAAAATAGTCCAAATAAGGTCGGAACAACTCGTTCATCAACTCCATGAACGCTGCAGGGGCGTTAGTCAATCCGAAAGACATCACAAAAAACTCATAGTGCCCATAACGAGTCCTAAAAGTTGTCTTAGGGATACCCGATGCCTTAATCTTCAGCTGATGAGAGTCGGACCTCAAATCAATCTTAGAAAACAAAGATGCCCCCTGAAGCCAATCAAATATGACAACAACACGAGGAAGAGGATACTTGTTCTTCACTGTCATCTTGTTCAACTGTCGATAATCGATACACATCCTCATGGTACCATCCTTCTTCCTCACAAAGAAAATAGGAGCACCCCACGGAGAAACACCAGGGCGAATGAATCCTTTACTTAACAAATATTGTAACTGATCCTTCAGTTCCTTTAACTCTACTGGAGCCATACGATAAAGAGGAATAGAGATGGGCTTGGTGCCCGACTCCAAGTCAATAGCAAAATCAATAGCCCTCTCCGGAGGAACACTTGGAAGATCAGTAGGAAACACATCTGTAAAATCTCTAACCACGGGCACGGAATCCATGGGAAGTGGCTCAACACTAGTATCCTGAATGAAGGCCAAATAGGAAAAACACCCTCTATCAATTAATCTCTGAGTTAGAATAAAGAAGATAACCTTTCTATGGTAAGAACCACTAGCACCCATCCACTCAACTCTCGGGATACCCAGCATCATTAGGGTCACACTCTTAGCATAACAATTAAGAATCACATGATACAGGGAGAGCCAATCCATACCCAATATAATATCAGTCTACCATCTCCAAAATGATCAAGTCTACCCAAGTATCATACTCGGTGAAGGAAACGAGACAAGATCGATACACTCGATCCACCACTAAGGACTCACCCACTGGTGTAGAAACATGAATAGGCACAGACATGCTATCAGACATCAAATCAAACCTAGTAGCAAAATAGGTAGACACATAGGAGAAAGTAGAACCTGGATCAAACAATGCAGACGCAGGTCGATGGAAAACTGGGAAGATACATGTAATCACAACATCAGAAGTCTCATTCTCTGGCCTCCTTGGAAAAGTATAACACTGACCCTTTCGACCGTCTATAGTCTGAGTAGAACCTCGACCTCCATTCTACGGAGCTGAAGCACCCCTACCATAAGTCCCGTCACCTCTTCTAGACTGACGTCTACCTCGACCCATGGTCAGAGGCGCTGGATCTCTAGCTGGAGCAGCAAAATAAGTACATTGGGGCCCTGAGTTAGTCTGTAGAGGTCACTACCGAATCATATGACCTGGATCCCCACTACTTTAACATGACCTCGACACAAATAACTGTTGTGAACCAGATGAGGTACCATGGCCCCCTTGATCAGAACCTTAAGATCATCGGGATGACTGCCCACTCTCAGCTACTGGCATAAATACATGAACCGACCCATGGTGTTGAAAGGAGCTAATACCTCGTTGTGAGCCCTTGCCTCCAGATGAGGCACCAGAAAACTGACTAGAAGAACGGGCCCTCTTGGCATCCCTGAACTCCTCTCTAACCATCAACTCCACCTCCTTGGTGGTGCTCATAATGAACTGGAATAAAGCCCTCTCTTTGGCTGCTCGGAACACATATGACCAAGTAGAGAAAGTCAACCATCTCACAAACCAGTGAACTCTCTCTGCCTCATCGGGATTAATAGTCATGGCGTGCCTGGATAGCTCGCAGAAATGAGCCTCATACTCAGTAACAGTTAAACTACCCTGTCTCAAGTCCTTAAACCTCAGGTGACTCTCATCTCTCATGCTCCAAGGGATGAAAACGGTCCTAGAAAGCACCGAAGAATGTATCCCACTCAGCCGGATGAGATCCAACTGGTCTCAACCTCACAAAAGTCCTCCACCACTCTCTGGTGGGTCCATGAAGCTAAAGTGCAACAAAACAAACACCACGAGCATGCACCATACCTACTGCCTCAAGCATCGCATGGCACAAAGTTAAGAACTCATGAGCATCCTCGCTCTTACCACCCTGAAACTAGGGTGGTTTTGTCTTCTGAAACCTCTTATAACACTTATACTCAGCTGTCATCAGAATAAACTCAAGAGCAATCTGAACACCCACAACTGGTGCCGGAAGCACCGGTGGCTGACCCACTAGAACAAAAGCTTTGGTCCTCGGCATCTGCCAAAATAACACACGGCAACTCAACACTAGCTAAGGCAACCACGCACGATAAAAAAGAATGAATAAAAGGAAGTTCCATAAAAGTCTTTATAGCCTCTAGAAGATAAGTACAAATGTCTCCGTACATATCCTTAAGACTCTACTTAGACTTGACTTGTACACATGTGAGACCTATGAACCTGGCTTTGATACCATTTGTCACAACCCAAAAATAGATGTGATGACACTTGTCTATTTCCACCAAGATAAGTCAGCCTCAACCCAATGAAATGAAAGTAATACGGAAAGGTAAAGCAAGAACAAGATAAAAGTGAAAAACTTATTCATTCTATTAACACCCCAAAATCTGGTTGTTATGTGTACAAGACTCTAATACATAAAATGCGGAAATGAAATAAGTACAAGTCTCAATGCCTTTATTTCTCAAACAGAACAAAGAATAAAAAGTAAGGAACTAGAGGGCCCACCGGAATGACAAGCAGCTACCTCTCAAAATCATTTGACAAGCCTTAAAATCATAAGAAAAAGAAGAAGATCACATGGGTCTGGGCTTAGAACCTACACAAGTTTAGAAGCAATGAGTGAGTACCAACCAACACGGTACTCAGCAAACAACCTACTAAACAAAGAAAAACTAGAAAAAAATTGAGTACTCCTTTCATCCCAACTGAAACTTAGCCTTTGAAACTCAAAAACTTGCCAAATTCTCAACTTTTTACTCAAGGTTTGAAACCAACTTCCAAACTTAATCAAGAATAACTCGGGGGTCAAAACGGGAGGGACAAAAAGATAATTTCATGGAAAGAAATAAAAAATGACCAATCAGGTCAATACACAAACCAACCATACCATTAGCCCAAAATGAACCTTCCAGAGCTAATGGAATTGATAGAAATCCATACGACATGAGATTCTCTAGATGTTGACCAAGGTCAACCCTTTCACTCAAAAGCCTCTAAAAAGGGAAAACTAATACAACCCACTCCCGAACACCTCGAAAAACCTGTCACCCATCCCAACACACCACAAATACAAAGCAGAAGCTACAAAAAGAGGAAAAATAGTAAAAATCATACAAAAGCACGCAAATGACCACAAGGATCGTTACAAAAAATAGGCTTCATACAACATTATGGGGTGAATTTGCATATCAAATTCAACCACATTTGTCTAGATCAACAAATGAACAATTGGTTGTTATTTTGCAATTAAAGAAGCCACACAAATTTAGAGGTATAAACCTTAAAAATTATACTGTTTGTTGAAAGTGAATTATCATTTCTAGGAATACATTTAATTTAATATTGTTATAAAATATTCTACAGAAATCACTTTGTACGTAGTTCTTGGTACCAAATCAAACCACGGATTAATGCAAATTTGCCTCAACCTATTGAATTTATAAAAAGGTTTGACAACTTCATGTTATTTTATAATCTGAATCATATAAATTTAACAAATTATTAAACTCACTGTTTTGATAAATTTGGTAGATTAATCGCGTCAGGTGATTATAAATATGAGAAGCTTTATAGACAAGTTCATAACGACAAATTTGGATTGGTGATGAGTTGTCTAAAGGAATGGTCTCTTTTAAATTTCTTATTGATTTGATTCAATGCACTGATGTGAGTTTTCTATTATATAGATTAAATAAGGTATTTATTATTTATGATTATAAATATAACTTTATTATTATTAATAATAATAAATCAAAGGAGACTACCTATAGGATTGTTGTTGTATGTTTAGAACTTGATCACAAATGGTCATACTTAACTTACAAAAAATGTATTACAAAGGTTGATCCAGAGGAAAAAAATATTATTGTTCAAAATGCAATGCTGAAGTTCAATATGTTATTCACGAGTTTGAATAAATAATCAAAATGTTTAAAATTTAAATTAAAAATCATATAACACTCTATTATATAATTTTTAGATACATGCTTCAAATTCATGTAATGGATAGAACTGCATTTATATGTTTATTGCTTTGGAATAAAGGGGCTTTAAAACTAATTGAAAATACTCTACGGAGTTAAAGGAATGATTAATAGGATATGCTTACAGACTTATCCAAGTGAGCTTGATGATTTAATTGAGAAAAATAATAATGTTTAAGGTTCAAATTAAGGATTAAAACATTAACAAGAATGATAGTGATTATAAAATAGTTATGCCCACAACTTTTAAGCTTAGATCTGAACCATTTCATATATGTGTATAGGCCCATATTGGGTGATACCTAATTGTACTTAGGTGTTAAGATCAATTTCTAAGTGTGGTAAGTGTTTTGGAGGTGAATTAAGAAATTAAGAATCCTCTAGCGCAATAGCTTTTATTTTAGGTATAAAACATGTAATCCGAAGTTGCTGGGCTTATTTCAATGTATAGTTCTTGTTTGAACACATCAAGTACAATTAGTGGGTGAAAATTGATTGAGAAAGAAAGGAAAATGAAGAAGGAATATATATATATATATATATAAAGTTAATTGGTGAAATACACGTGTCGAACGTGTGTCCTTCACCATACGATGCATAAGTGGTTGTAACATTTTAGGGTTGAATTAGTTTCACTTTTAAAATAGTGCAGGGGTAAGAGGAATTACCTCCCTGGGAAGTGTAAGTGTACAAGTTGAGAATTGAAGAATAGGTTGAGGGGGCTTTTGACTATTTTCTCTCTAAAACAAAAAAGAGTTAAAATGCCCTTAGCATATTAACAATGGTTTGAAAATACCCTTCTTTTTACCTATGAATCAAAATTATCCTTGACGTTTTTCTTAGGTTTAAAAATGTCGTTTTTAATGGAACGATGATATGTCATTAGTGGGGTCTTGTAATTAACCAAGTGACATTAGTTTGTTGGTCCACATTGTTTTTTTTCCAAAATTATCACCATAATTCACAAAATTCAAACAACAAATAAGTTACAAAATTGCATTGCAACTTCCAATCAGTTCTTGTCCCAAGATATATAGACTTAAAGCTTTTTCTTGGAGAGTTAAAGCAATCTCTTGAATATATTTTTTCTTCAAATAGCTTAATGAGTATATCTAAATGACTAAATCTAATTACAAATAATGAACTTGACTATCAGAAATCACACTGAATGGCATTTTGGCATGGAGTTGAATTTGTGTAAAATGGAATAGGTTGAAAATGGAGGTGTAAACTGAAAAGGAATTAATGAGTTGGATTATTTTAGAAGAGTTTGCTTGGTGGGTTTTGTTAAGGACAAGTCGGCTTTTAATGGTGGGGTTAAATGTCCATGTGGACCAGTAGATTAACGTCACTTGTTCAATTAGAAGACACACTAATGACATGTCATCATTCAATTAAAAAGGGATATTTTTGAACATAAATAAAACGTTAAGGACAATTTTGATCCAATAAATGGAAGCAGGACACTTAAAAACCATTTTCAATAAGTTAAGAATATTTTAAACCATTTTCCTTTTTTGAAAAGATTGGTTGACATCAAAATTTTACCAGATTTAAAATATATCTCTACAAAATGAGTTCAATCCATCTTCAAGCTTTCGTTAGAATATCTTGGAGACTATTTACCCTAAATTCTAACTCACGCCTATAAAGGGGCACATATTACCTTGAAGAGTAAAACATTTTAGGACTTCAACTATGCTTGAAAAGTGTGGCCTAAACTTTTAAAAAGTGTGGTATTTGAGCAAAGGCCACACTTTTCAACTTTAGGCAACACTTTTGTGGGGGTGGCCGAAACAAGCGTAACCTTAGACCTAAGAGCATACTTTTTAAATGTAGCCTTACTGGCAACACTTAAAAGTGTGGCCGATAGATAACAAAGACCACGCTTGTTAAACCCCATATGACAACACTTTCACTTCCAAGAGCTACACTTCGAAAGTGTAGCCTTTGTTATTTTGTAGGCCCACACTTTGAAACTGTGGCTTCTAAAGAAACACTTATAAAGCGTAGTATTTTACCATATACCATCCTTATGGCCATACTTTTAAAGCGTGGGAATTTTGGTTAGGTTGTAAAATTTATTTTTAATATTTCTGCTCATAAAAGAATCTAGTTAAAATGTTACATTTTGGATATATCTTTTAGTCACAGATATATTTCAAACATAAACATGATAAAATAAAATAATAAATTAGCTGATAAATATAAAAAATGATTTCAAATTCACACATACATATAAGAGAATTTGACTTAATCATGTACTGCACATACTAATAAAACAATGAATCAAAATACCTACAGGAAATAAACTTTACAAATTAAAGTGAATGTATTCATATAGTGTCATGAATAATAGACATTTTAATCATCCAAAATTCTTTACCATTCACCTCAATAGATTAAATTGACTTTCTACCATCTTTGACAATTTCATCACCCGCATTCTCCTGCTTAAAAAAAAGTAATTAAATAGAATCAACTTCAAGTTCACCACGGTTAATTTAGCAGAGGCTTGCAAATATTATCAAAATCTATACATATAAAAATTATCAAGTAATCTACACATGAAAAAAAAGTTCCATTGTATTGGGATATTCAGGATAAGTTCCATTACAACAAAAAATATCAATATATACTCCAATCAGAGTCAACAACTTCCTCAGCAAAATTTGTTTTGTTTGAGCAAACATTAAAGAGCAGTACTAATTATGAAGAGTCAAATATATGGACTATCAAAGAGGAAAAATATTTGTTAAAAAAAGTTAACTTAAAACTGAAAGAAGATTTTTCCAATGAAGACTATGATAATTAAAAAAAAATACTAATTCTCTTTTTAGAGAGGGAAGCCACATATTAGGACTCAATGAAAAGGTCAATTGGGACAAACAGGAGTTAGCAAAGCGAAAGAGAAGCAAATTAAAAGAACCTAGATATAAAGCATATACATAACATATAACACACATAGTTTTGGGTCACTTAGACTAGATAAATGTTATTGAATCACTTAGAGCAGATAAGCATGTTATTGGATCACTTAGAGAAGATAAGCATGTTACAATGGTAATTCAATATTATAAATCATTTAGTTCAAGTAATGGTTGAGGCAACAGGAGTAACAACTAGAGATCCCAGGTCCAAACATGAACTACAGAAACTGGTTTGAATCAATTTACTCGTCTTGTTAGATAGGATTACCTTGGATAGACATGTCAGTGGATCGGGCATGCTGTCCATTGAATTAGTCGAGGTGTGAGCAAATTAGTCAGACACAAGATTATAGATCATTCAGCAAAATGTTGACTGAAGAAATCAGCTCCTTACTCGATGTTGTCTGTCTTGCTGTTTCTAGATCGAGCCATCAGTATTCTGTAAATGACATATTTAATCATACACTCCAATTAGATGAACTGAATATGTATGCTAATATAATGCAGTATTGAAGACATTTTCACCCTATTTAGAAAGGTCTCCGTACTATCCAACAACTTAAGTTGAATTTTTTGGTGGAAAGGAAAGGGTCAGTAGTGTAACAAGAGCACTACATCACTACCTTTTCTCTCCCCTCGTCACTGTTAATAGTCGAAATCCTACTGACTGTAACTTGGACTAACCAATTGTAACAAGTGTTTGTCATCACACTGAAAGGAAATAACGTTCTTGATATCTCTATATATGCAAAGCCATGAATGTAAAATAATGAACCAAAAGTTGCACAGTGATATAAGTAAAAGAGATACTTATTTTAAAAGGGAAATGAAGGAATATTTCCTACTAATTTACTTGGAACCTTTGGAATAAACACCAATGCTTTCAAACTGCAAGAGACGAAACAATAATGCTGCAGCAGCCACCACTACCCTAGCATTGAAGATCAAAAAATGGGTATGTGCTTGTAAAAATAGGTAAACTTTCAAAGTTAAAGTGATAAAGTAGCTTACTTTTACCATTTAACACATTTTAATCATTTTGAAACTGCAGATCAAGTAGAAGCCCCATAGTAAAGTAGAATTAGCCAGGTAAAACATGCTAAATTGGGATCAAAACTCAATTATCCTTGTTGGAATCAAATGGAGCAGAGGAGACTGTACAATTCAGCAATAAAGGATGGATATCTCTCTGAGTCTATCAGGAGCGGTGATAATATAAGTACATAGAAAAAAAGAAAAATGAGAATTAACTCAAGATAGATATAAATTTGCAGATTCTGACTAGACTAACTTGAAAAATGTTCCTCGTATAACTACGATCTTGTTTGCTTGAATAAGCTTTAAAAGGTGAATGCAAGAGCTTAGCAACATGAAAAAACTCAATTAGAGGGTTCTGAAGGCAGTATAAATTATTGTGAAACTTAAAGGTACAAGAAATAAAGAAGATTCATCATTATTTCTACCATAAAAAAGGTTCTTATTAAGAGAACAATTGAGGCTAAGATTGTAAGTGATTTACAGCCTCGAGAGGTCATCAGAAATATTATGTAGCTTTTGTGCATTACAGATTGATATGGATATTGAGAAAATCCAAACTTCTAAAATGGAAAACAATACAAGCACTTACCATGTTCTCTTTTTATCTTGTTCTTATCAACGCAATCATGGGGAATAAGAGAGCCATTTGCATTAAGAAATAGTCTTGTTAACATGTTTCTGGAAAAAAACAAGAACACCTTAGGAATGACATATGAAACAATCAGGAAATGTTAACTTCTATATCATCTCTATTTAATCTAGGCTGTTGGCCCAGAGAACAAAAGTCCTTAGGTATCTGCATATTGAAAGGAAATAAATTACGCAATCATGACTTTTTTTAATCTTAGCTTAATAACAACATTTCAATTAAATCTCAGAAAAGAAACTACTCATTTTTAGATGTAATTTCAGAACTTGACCTTCAAGGAATTTATGCCTTTTCAATTAAAGAGGTTCAGTGTTAGATTATAAATTTTATGCTGCAATATCATATAAAGTTAAAAGGGTTGACATTGCCTCAATAGGTCTCATCTTGAAGGTGCATGAGTGGATTTTAGTAAACCTCAAAAGTTGATGTGAGTAAAATCCTATTTTTTCAAAATGCACATATGGTGAGCTAATTACCAAGAACTACGTATAGATATAAGTTGATTTCAACCTTCCTCCAGTTCACTAGGCATATGTAATAGAATCCATAAATGTACTTTTCGGAGAATCTAACTCCAGAAAAAAGCAACAACTAGTTTGACAAACATAAAGAAAAAAGGAAACATTTACAATTACTAACCTTAACAAGATTAAACTGTAAAAAATAGGGGAAGCAGGCTAGCAGGGTGATAAATTTTAAAGAGAGCGTCAACAATACTTTCGAGCCTCATCAACCTGGTAATCTTCATTATTGTTGTTACCAACAACCGAATTCATAGTTGAACTAAAACGCATCTGCAGAAATAGACAAACCAAAAGCAGTGTTTTACCATGGAAAAATAGACAAACAAAAGGCCATGATTTACCTTACAGAAATAGACAAATCAAAAGAAGTGATTTCATTTGAGGTACACTTCAGATATGCGCCTTGGATATTTCTAGAAGAGTTGAGAGGGGCACCGACAAACCCAAGAGAAAGCCCTTTAGAATGAAAGAGAAAAACTTCAGGATGAAATTTAGGGCTACCTCCTGCTTTACAGAAATTGGGGAAAATAGATTAATGACGGGAATATTATTTTTTTAAGCCAAAATTTTGTGAAAACTAATGAGGCACACTTGTAAAGTGTTGTTTTTAGAGTTACAAATATAGCACACTTAAAAGTGTGGCCATATATATAAATAAGAGTTTCCGATTATTGTATGATTTGACAACGCCTATAATTTTAAAAAGCACACTTTTAAAGTGTTGCGAAAGTTTTTGTAGCCAAAAGCTCTATAGCTCTACACAAATGTAACGCTTTGAAAGGGTGCCCTTAGATACTTTTGCCAACACTTATCAAGCATTTTCAAGAATTAATGTAGCCTTAGACCAAATTTGCTATAGTGAGTTACCTCAAATATCTAATAAACTTTTGGTTATTCAGAAAGAGATCAATACATCACATCTCAAAATATCATAAACTCCTAGATTTTCACAAAGAGATCAAGACATTGAATATTGCCTTCCTCAAATCGATATCCGATGTTTTGTCAAGACCCGAGTCTACACCCTGGACGTGGCCGGCACTCGAGAACCATTACTGGTCCCTAAGAGAACCCTCATCCTGGTTGACTACAAGCGGGAGACTAACTCAAGCATCAAATTGAAAGAAACATTTAACATCAGTTTACTGAATCTCTAACTCTCTGAATATATTGAATATGAAACATAAGTTTTAAATAAAATATCTGAAACTGAAAGACTCTCCGAAACTGTCTAACTATGAAGCCTTACTGTATAAAGATGAGTATTGGAATAAGGCCTACGATACTTCAAAAAGCTACTACTAACAACTCATAAAAACTGGAGTCCTCCAGAAGCAAGGAGGCCTCACTCAAAAGCTGACGAGCGGATGAAGTGATCTTAATGAAATTCCTGTTGATGATCCTAAACACCTATATCTGCATCATGAAAAGATGGAGGTTGAATGACATCAGTACATTAAATGTACGAGTATGTAATATAGCTGAGGAAAATAAATAACTGATCTGAAGAAGCTGAAGAAAGATACTCAACTGAATGTAAAGAAATAAAGGAGTGAAATCATTTAAACTTTACAAATACTTACTCATCTCTGAACTCAACATATTAAGTAATATGATAAAAATACACTTTTAACTCTATTTGGGAGATTCTCTAACCGACAACTATCACTATGAGCAACGTGATGATACAACGACTCGCCCCTCGTTGTTAGAACTGTCCTACACCTTGTCGAGATATAGAACATCTCAACTAAGTGGATCAACTAAAGCTCGGCTCGAAAGCAATAATTAGTCGTGTAAAAAGTATGATCCTTTATCCATGTTGGCTACATGGTTTATGAGGAATGTGAGTTGTTTGAACTCATCCCCATATTGGTGCTCAATACTACTCCCAATAAATATATATACTCATGCTCAAATGTATAAAATATAATCTTTCTCAATTTGAGGTAATTACTCAAAATATCCTATTAAAAGAGGTAACAACTTTGAAATATCTCTGAACTCATTAACTCAATTAGAAATCAAAGTTTCTCTTTTCTCAATATAAAAAGTGATACCTTTTGGGAATATTTTGTTCCCTTATACTCTTACTCAATTCATCTTTGAAAACTCTTTCTCATCTTTAGCTCTCCTCATAAATCAATTTAAAGACAAAACATTTTCTTTGAAAAGATTCTCAAATTCAACTCAACAATAAGGTTCATGTTGAAATCTAGATATGAACAAATAACATCAAGGATCTCAATACAATGATAAATAACTCAATACTCAGGAATTAAGAACTCATAACTCAACAATATAACTCATCTCAAGAATACTCAAAATCAAAGATAAAACCCTAGATTACTCTTTTACTGAATTAAGACATATGTAGGGCGTGAGGACGAACTAGTCCAACACTATGATAGCCTTACATACCTGATTATGAAGTTATTAGACCGAAAACTTTGGTGTCTTGTGAACTTGACGTGTCAAGGATTGAGTGTTGATTCTATAAACTCAAATTATTATTATTTATTTCTATTGGACTTTCTGGATCTCTTATTATTAATCTACACCCAACTGGTTAGTTATATTAAACATAGTATTTAATATTATATAAGGTAGTTCTATGTACATTCAAAATCTGTATTATTTAAATATTTGAAAAGTTCTAACGCCTTAAGCATTTTGTGGGAAAACATCGAGTTATGTCCTCTTAATTTGTGTATGTTATATCCATTAATAGTTTGTTGGATTTATTTTCTAGTTATGAGTTCTAAATCTTATTGAACATTTTTTAAGTGCTATGATAAGATCTTAGGAACTTTCTTTCTATTGTATGATTTAAACGTGTCGAAGAATTTTCATGGGCATGGAGAAATCCTAGCGGGGCTGATTGATTTTCGTAATATTAGTTTAGCATTTTCATATATTTCATGTCAATTTGGGCTGTAATAAATATTGTATAAATATTTGGAATTTTAAGAAACTTTCTCCTTGAGATATTGGGTCTTATGGTTTTTAACATATGCATTGCTTTTATGTACGGTTCATGAGTCGCTCATACAACCCTTTCTCAATTTCATTAATTGCATCTATTGTTGAGTAGCAACAGGTCTACGAAATGCCTTGGGGAGCCTATAAGGCGGCTAGCAAGACAATATCAAGGCTTTTATGTTTATTGCATACAATGATAGGCTTCGACAACCCGCAAATTAAATTTTGGATTTTGTGATTATTGCATCTATAGTTAAGTAGTAGCATGCCTATGAAATATCCTTGGGAGCCCACGGGGAGGCCAACAAGGTTATTTCAAGGCTTTTTACTTTTATGCATTGGCCACTTCTGCATTGCATCATCTTGCATTGTATGTTTGTCTATGATAGCCTTGTATTGACATAAATTATTCATCATTATTATTATCTTCAGTATCAGTGTTTTAGAGAATATTTTGAGTCAGCTCTCATTTTAAGTGTTAGCACTACTGTACCTCTCTTATTTATATAGTCTCTTTTTGAGCTCGGTCGGCCTATAACACCTACTGAGTATCCGTATTTTGGTACTCATGCAACACTTCTACATACTTTTCTGATCCAATTCTAAGTACGATCCACACTTGCTGATTCTGAATCTCCTGAGGCCATTGCTATTGGATCGTGGTGAGCTTTTGGCATTAAGAGATTTGCACTATCTATGTATAATGTATTTTGATTAGACATATATTTTGTATATAGTCATTTTCTGTACTTAGATGCTCTTGTACTGATAACACCAGATCCGGGATTTGATTCTAAATATATTCGTCTTGCCTGGTCACTTTTGGGCCTTTATTGTATATTTTGTACCATTATGTACATATCTATGATATAGACCTATTCTATGTCTTATTATTGCTTTCACGCTAGTTACTTCTAGATTTATTTATCACGTGTTGTTTGGGTTTTTGTCACGACCCGAGCCTACACCCAGGACGTGGCCGGCACCCGAGAACCATTGCTGGTCCCCAAGCGAACCCTCATCCTGGCTGACTACAAGCGGAAGACTAACTCAAGCATTAAACTGAGTGAACTGCTAAATCAATAGAGTATTAAATTTCAAAACTCTCTCAATATACTAAATATTAAACATAAGTTTTAAAGAAAACCTCTGAATATAAAAGACTATCCAAAACTGTCTATCTATGAAGCCTCTACTGTACAAAGATGAGTGCCGGAACAAGACCCACGACTCCTCAAGAGAGCTACTACTAACAACTTATAAAACTGGAGTCCTCCGGAACACGGAAGGCCTTACTCAAAAGTTGACAAGTGGATGAAGTGATCTCAACGGAACTCCTGGTGAGGATCCAAGTACCTGTATCTGCATCATAAAAGATGAAGGTCGAATGACATCAATACATGGAATTACGAGTATGTACTTATAAAACTTGGTGGCGTTGGAAAGAGGACTTAAAGACCTTCGATTTAATAGTTCATGGACCACCTAACTCATTATGTGTTGAGAGATATGATTGTTTGAAGTTGACCTAAGTAGAATCTTAGGTCGAAACTTACTCGGTAGGGAAGCTTCCAACTTAACTTTGTGCTAGGGGATTCTAGTGGCCTTAATTGACATCCAAAATCATTTCCACACCAATTAATTGACCTTAGAATCTAAGAACAATTAAGAATCACTGGGTACAACCTTGTCCACAATTCAAGAATGGTTCGGTCTTAACTTAGAAATTTTTCTGGGGTGTTACAATATCTCTCCCTTGGGATCATTCGTCCTCGAATGATGGTTAAAATGAGAATGGAGGGGAAGATAGTTACTATCACTACCTCTCTTGACTTCTGAGCTTGCCTCCCAACAAAGGCGGGACTGATTGATACTGAGAGTTTTGAAACTGTGCTCGAGCACACTTGGCATGAAACTCACATAAGGTTTTCAAGATCACAGGCCATGACATGAAACAAGGGTATCCGGGCACGAAGTAAGAATATGACAACTATGCCTCGAGTGATATAACTGGTAGCTTTTAAGCTTAGCAACACTTCTCAACTATACTCTTCTTTCTGATTACTACACTTTATAAGCTGCAACTTATAGCTCCCACTAGAGTATATGACTACTCTTAAAAACATCTAAGTCAAATCGCTTGCTCTTATTGTGTTCAAGCCTAATCTCTAAATCACAAGGTGCTACACATGAGATGAGTATACTTATCTAAAGCACAAGATTCAGGTTCTGTACCTCTATAGGGAACCTCATCCCAAGAATACTTCTTCTTATAACCGCATTTAACCAACCTTGAGCCCATATCAAGAAAAACCTAATGGATTATACACTTGTCCACATGTTAAAAACACCACATTCAAGCCTAGTACTATAACCACTCCATGGACTCCTACTAACCAATCCTTCTAAGAATTTCTCATTCTCTCATCATCTCTACCAACTAAAATTTCACGCATTACTACCGGGAACCGACTAATTGCTCTCATTTAACTGTTACTCATAGTAAAACTTCATCTCATCCTTCCTCCACTTTTATAACCTTAGATGGAATAAGAACACCGCCAATACCATAGTAAGAAACATCAACCTTCTACTTCTATTACTACTCAACTACTACCATCAGCATCACTATCAAAACTGAAAAAGATCACCGAAAAAGCTTTAGGGTGAAAGATCATAAGCACAATTCATTAGAGAAATCTGATATAATAATATGTATGTCATAACATTATGTTGCTAGTCATTGAGAGTAAATCATGAATTTGCGAGGCTGAGCATACTATGAGACATGAGTGCTTATATGAATAGGTTCATATCATGAGGTTGATATCCATAACTCTATGAAGTAAGATTGAGATCAATGGGATAAAGTCTTTGCCCCTCATTCTAGGAACTGAGCATGTATGTGAATCTCTCCGAAGTGTATGGGCATATGTCATGATCACAATTTTGATATAAGAAACATCAATAAGATATTGGAATAACTGAACTTTAAGGTATACGCTAGAGTATGAATGGATTGACATATCACCATAACTCTCTCTAACACATCACAATTTGATTATCAACACTTGACTTGGTTTCTCATCTTATCATCTTCCCCATAGGTTTGAAGCTGATACTTTAAAGTTATGGATCTATTTTATCATCTCTAACCTGGTCTACATTCAATTTACTTTAATAGTCAGGAAAGGCTTATCTCATGGTTACTGAACTCTCTAAGTGCAAGTACTAGGGTTCCTTCTAAGATCTCTTTCTAAAATGCTTCTCTTTACCTCTTCTCAATGGTTTATAAAGACGCTTAGTCTAACTCTTAATAGTCTGACTTCTCCTTCTTAGCCCACTAATACCATCATTCTAAGTTCATATCTAGCTAATTGGAGGAAATTTGAGCTATATTTTAAAGGCTCATCATTGACTGTATATGATCTCTCCGACCAAACTCTTAAGGGTAATAAATAATGCTTACATCAGCCTATTCCACATTACCAGCTCAAATATACTATCTAGGCACACATGAAAAATCATTAACTTAATTGGAACCTCGTCTGACTACCTACGATCTCGGGTACACATCTTAATGCTCTTGATAATCTTATTACTTAGCCATACTTCCTTGCTCTCATCTAAGAGTCATAATACCACACTCTTACCACTCACACTTATCAAAAGTAACACCTTAATTTCTCACCTAATTTATGTCAAACCTACGAGATCAGATCTCGAACTAACATCATCACCCTCATGTTGCCATCCTTGTGATCACGACACTAATCTCAATTCCAAGCTTAGTGTCTAGTACCAAACACAGATATCAATATAATTGCTCACATACTATACTACCTTACAACTACTAGATAAAATTAAGAAACACTCGCCCACTAAGACCTCATGTTAAGCAGTCAATCTTTATCTCTCAGTCTACACACTTAAAGTTTACTATCACATTCATTTTCACAACCTAAGTACCACTTACCCACTCACTATACATCATTGTCTAATTAGTTCTATAACCCTTTGAATATCGTGGGGCTCTCCTATCAAAAATCATAAGCCTAGCTTAGATCTATCACCTCATGAATACTCGACTCTTATATTCAACACTTATACTTGGTCAATACTAATGCATTGACACTTCATCATAAACTTCTTTCTGGTTAAAGTACACTCTAACTCATCCGGGCTAGTAATTATTCCTCTGCCTTCTATCATGAAATCTACACAAACTCATCACTCCTTGTCTACTCATAAGGGAAAAATCCTCATTAATAACTTACTGGGAGCATCCCTTAGGTTACTACGCTTCTAAATGTATACTTCTAACTCTGGGCACTTCTACTACTTACTGGCTTATAACATCGCAACTCTTACTATCTTTTGGTGAAAAATACTATCCAAGCTCTAAAAGATACTTCCTCATAAGGGTCTCAACTGAAACAAGGTTTAGAGAAGAGAGTCTGGGAGTACATTTTTTTTAGCTCGAATGCACGATTCATATGAATAAGAGTGCATTCTTTCGAATCTCAACACTTAAGCTCACTCACGGGCTTCTCTCAAGCCCCTCTGTAGTCTCATGAATTTTTGAATACTTTTGCTTAGAATAACTCATCAATAATGATCCGGGCTTTTCTTTTCAACTACCTTGACTATGAGGGGTAGTATAATAGATCTGAGAAATGCACGAGTTTGAATAAGTTCCTTATGACACAGTTCTAGTGCACGATTTAGAGTATGAAAAAAGGGAGCCTTTTCTTAAATGTCTGTAGTCCCTCATTTATAGAAGTGGGGCCCTCACAATCGTAAATAAGATCCTATCGACACGGCTTCATAGACACCCTAGGACACTTGAACTCTGTGCTATGATACCAAGTTTGTCACGACTCGAGCGTTCAACCTGGACATGGCCGGCACTCGAGAACCATTGCTGGTCCCCAAGGGAACCCTCATCCTGGCTGACTATAAGCGGAAGACTAACTCAAGCATACATAAGTATTAAACTGAAGGAACTGCTAAATCAATAGAGTATTAAATTTCAAAACTTTCTCAATATACTAAGTATTAAACATAAGTTTTAAAAAAAACCTCTGAAATTGAAAGACTATCCAAAACTGTGTATCTATGAAGGCTCTACTGTACAAAGATGAGTGTCGGGACAAGACCCATGACTCCTCAAGAGAACTAGTACAAACAACTTATAAAACTAGAGTCCTCTGAAACCAAGGAGGCCTTACTCAAAAGCTGACAAGCGGATGAAGTGATCTCAACAGAACTCTTGTTTATGATCCCAAATTACCTGTATCTGCATAATAAAAGATACAGGTCGAATGACATCAGTACATGAAATGTACAAGTATGTAATATGACTAGATTTAGCGTTAACTGAACTGAATAACTAAGAGCAACTCAATAGTATATCAATACATGAATAAGACGTGAAAATTCTTTAAGCTTTACAATAAGTTATACAATAAAAGCAATATGAAAATTAACATACTTTACTTATAGGGAGTTTTTCCATCCGACAACCATTACTATGAACCAAGCAATGATACAACATTTCGCTCACATTGCAAGGGCCATCTTATACCTTGTCGGGGTATATGATGATATTGTGACTATGGATTCATCTAGTAGGCCTTCTCAGAGGCAGCGAGGAGTTGCATGAAGAATCAATTCTATCATATCCTACGCTGGCTACATAGTTTTATGGGACTTTTGAGTTATAAAATACTTTAATCCGATCCGGTGCTCGATACTACTCCCAAAATAATCAATATAACTTTACGCTCAATACATCCTTTACAAAGAAGAGACATTTTACTTTATTGAAGTACTTTTCAAAACTTTAGACATACTTGCATCCTTGAAACATGAACTTATGAACTTATCTTTCAATCCCAATAATCAACATAAGAACATATATATGTATATAACAATAACATTTGAAGCTCTTAAGTTTTTATGAAATAGAACCTTTAAACTTTCCTTTTTTCTTACATTAATTTGGAATGTAAATGAAGACATGTGAGTGGGACATGTAGACTCTCTCAAGGATTAATGGATCCTTTAGGAGCTAATACAAAGAAGAGAACGTAGTCACGATTCAAAGGAATACGTTCGGAATGAAACACGGAAGGAAAAAGGCCAGAGAGCCCTGTCGTACTGTTGGCGTGGGGCGCCAAACCCCAAACTACTGACCAAAGTTTTGGGCACACTTTTGGTGTGGTACGCCAGGCCCCAAACTACTGACCAGTAGTTCTAGCTCTATGGTGGCGTGCTGCTCCAGCATCCTACCTAGAAATTCGACGAATTTGCTTACTCAATTTCGGGTCCTAACTCATCTAGAATCGATTGGTTTTTTCCAAACTCTCTTTGATTCACAAACCCAACAAAATATTATCGAAATCCCACACAAATTCTATCAAGAAATACCACTCATTCGCAAAACCCTCACCTCAAGAACTCAAAACCTCCATTGTTAAATAATGAAACTTAAAATTCAAGAACTCTTCAAGAATATTTATATAAACGATTATATGAGCGAAGTAATGAAATAATTACATGTTTGGCATGAGGATGAACAAGTCCATCACTATGGGAAGCCTCACATACATTGAAAGAATGATGTTCTTGGCGAAAACCACAATTCTTGAAGAGCGCTTGAACTTAGCCCTTTTCCTCTTCTTGAAACCTCGCTCTAAAACCCTAAGTGTTTAGGAACGTTAATAGGTGATTTAGTATCTGATTAGACCCTTAATTAGGTCAGGAAAAACGTGCTAAGCCTAGTGGGAAAAAGGAAAAGATCAAAATACCCTTTCCTAAAACAGATGACTTGCCTTAAATAGAGAGGCTTCACTCAAACGGGCATAACTTTTTACTCCAAGCTCACAATTTAGCAAACTTGGTGGATTTGGAAAGAGGACTTGAATACCTTCGATTTTATACTTTATAGACCACCTAACGCATAATGTACTGAGAGATATGATCACTTGAAGTTGACCTAAGTAGAATCTTAGGTCGAAACTTACTCAGTAGGGAAGCTTCCAACTCAACTTTGTGCTAGGGGATTCTAGTGGCCTTAATTGACATCCAAAATCATTTCCACACTAATTAATTGACCTTTGAATCTAAGAACAATTAAGAATCACTGGGTACGACCTTGTCCACAATTCTAGAATGGTTTGGTCTTAACTTAGAAGTTTTTCTGGGGTGTTACATTTTTAGCTTGCCGATTGGGGGGTTTATGATAGGCGCCATCATGATCCAATTTTAGATCGTGACAGATGTTGTATTTGTGATGATTCTGACGACTTGTGACTTATGTGTTGATTATGTGGAATTACCTGTCTACTTGTTTTATAATTGTGATTACATATTCTTTACTAACTTTTGTCGGCCTATGATTCCTACGAGTATATAGTGTTTATATTGATGCTACTTTTGCATCTTTTTTGAGTGCAGACTGTTATCCAAAGGTATCTACGAGACCTTGCATTTTGCAGCACTACTTCCTAATATGAGGGTGAGCTATTTTTATCCAATCTACCACATATCTTCTTTATACTTATGTCTTTATTTTCAGACATTGAGGCTATCACTAATTTTTTACTCTTACACTTTTTAGTTAGATATTTTAGTACGATAACTTTCAAATGCTAGGAATATAATAGTTTAGACTTTCGCTATTTTATTGATTTATTTTGAGACTTAGAGTTATTTTTGTTCATCCTCTATATTATAGTTGGAATTGTTATATACTGCATGATTAGGATTTTAAGCATTGGTTCACCCACAAAGGGATTTGTGTAGGTGCTAGTAGCGATGGTTTAAGTTGTGACATCAACATTTTAGCCCATTATTATTATTCTCAGCTTCTGCATTATTAAGTGTTCAATCTTATAGTATGTCAAACCAAGAGTTGCTTGGGATCAATAGTGGTTCTGATTTTTGGCCACACCCAGAGTGTAAACTCGAGGAATGACACTTTTAGCATATTAAAATTTGCAATAAAAATTTAAAGGTGAACATAGAATTTTAAAGTTTATGTTTCCCATAGAGATCTTAAGATTATTCTATATGATAATAATTGTATTCATAGTCAAATAAATTATTCACAAATAATTAGTGGATTTCTTAAACTCACATGAGCTCATAAGTACCACAATAGATTTATTCTTTTATGAATTGGGGTGAAGAAAATGAAAGCATTGAATTGGTATACTATGTGTTCATTATAACAAGATAAAATATTCTCTAAGTTTTCATTATAATAAGATGAAACATTTTCTTATACCTCAAACATGTCTTAATTTTGGCTCTCAACAACAAGGACATGTGCAAAGTCCTAAGATACAATGTGGTTTACATCCACAAGAACATCTACCCATATAAATATTGTCTTTCTTGAAAGAAACGTTTCTCCTTATACTATCAGAACATACACATTTTCCATCAGAACAAACCACAAATCCAAGTTTACAAGATTCAGGGTTACAATCTTTTGTTGTTTGACACTGTTGATCTTCTCCCAATACCATACATGATTGTAAACCTATATATATAAAAAAAATGTTAATGTCATTAATTCAAGTAAATTAATTGATAATACATAGAATTTAAACATATATAGTTTCTTCAAGTTACTACCACTATGTTTATAATGAAGTTCAATCAATTAATATCGATATGATCTTGTGAACATTGCCAAACTTGTAAACTTCAAATGAATAACAAATGAAAAAATATATATTTTCTAAATTACACTTTGTACGCCAGAATTTAGTGGGGCACTAAATTTAACAAAAAAAATATAGTTTTAAAATATTTCATAATATTTGTATGGCTATACCAGGTTTTTCTATGACAATTGCCTCGATAGAGCCATATAGTCAATAAAAATATCTAAATTTACCTTAAACTATCAATTTAATTTTTATGTATTCTGTGTAATAATTTGATGCATACCCCAGTGAGAAATTAAATAGATGTAAATATACCCTTAAAACATTAATAAATATCCAAAATACCCTTATTTGGGTTCCACTAAATCAATGAAATCAAATGTAATACAAATCGCAAATGTTAACCTTTTTCATATACATATGTGTACATAGCATATGCAAGTACGTGTATGTGTATATAGAAAAAGAATTACTGACATACCATATAAGAAGATATAAATCAGAAGGATAGAGGGATACGGAGAGAGAAGATGAGGGGAAAAGGAAAAGAAACTTAACCGAGCAAAATAAACACACAAAGAAGAGTGAATACAATGGTTGATTCTCTCTTCATCTTCTTTACAACTTCACTATATCTCAAATTTCAATGATATTCTTTTTATTTTGTATATTGATTCAAAACACAAATCCTAATATATATAATACATAGGTGGTACACCAACTTTCCAAGTTAATTAAATCAATAAATTTTTAAATCTAGAAGAAGTGGGTAAATTACAAATTAAATGCAACTAGTCAACTATTCTATGGAAGTTGGAAAAGAAAATTAATTAGCTTTTGGACTTATTATTTAGTGCTTAAATAAGAATTAAATTTATGAAATCCATATTGTTGAAACCCAACTTTGACCGACTTATATCTCATTTTGGTTACTATTTGATTAAATAGATATTTTTAAAATTAATTTCGTTTATTTATATTTGTAAATTAGTATATATTTTTTGTAAAAACTATTAGTACTGTTATTCATAATTTTATACTAATTCATCTTTATTTGATAACTATTTGTCTCTCTTGATGTGCCTGCTTTAGCAAGGGCATTTACGAAAAAAGTTAAAAAATTATTTTTTAGTTTTATTTTAATTTAAATACTATACTATTTTTTGAAATTATGAGACCACTTTAGATTTGGCCTTTAGTTTTATATTCATATATCCTTTAGTTGTAGCTTTATTATTTTGAATATCACTAATATTTATATAAATTTTATAACTACTGTGAATAAAAATATCAATTTTCAATGAAGAAAATTATGACCCAACCCACTGGGCCGTGCGGACACCTACTCTAACATCTACACAGGAGAACCTTTACCCCCAAATTGAGACATTAAATGTTGAAATGAACAAATTATAAGCTAACACCCTATTTACATATAGACATACCCTTAACTCAATTTAAAAATAAATTCCTTTTGTAAAGAATTACACTGAACCTTCCCCAAGGAACTCATCTAACCAGGTACAAGAGCTTCTAAGAGGATACATGGTTTCAAATTAAATAAACACAACTCCCACCTTGAAGGAAGAATAGTAGAAGCTTTTAGAGATCATCTTCGGCTTCACCTATGAAACATCACTGAATCCTACAACCAAACTATGCCAAGTGGCATAAAAAAAGTATTATCAGTACAAACAGCATGTACTGGTAGGCATAATCGGTCGATCCAAATCTACCACACAATATCATGTAAAAAATCAACAGAAACAAGCAGCTTGAATATAAAATTAGGACCTTGATCCACTTAGTCATCACTCTCGCTATGAGTAGCATTACCTTGGAACTCATACGTTCTATCTCAAGTCACCCATCTTCTTTCGCTGCCAGCTCCACCATCTAGGCCATTCCACCCTCATATTAAATTGTAACTTAACCCCATATATCACATAGAGATTTACCGAAACACCCATCATAATAAAGTCATACTGACCTGGAACTCCAGTCCAAGTCCAAGGCCTCAGGCCCAAAATAATACAATAATAAAGCGATAAAAGCTCGAACATTACTAAAAAGGCACACATCCAACCCAATCAACTCAACCAACATAAATATAAGTTTCACGCTACCTTGAAACATTCTAAGGATTCTATATATCATTAACCAAGATCAAGGATCATCCTAAACTATGGTTTATCGATTAAAAACTAAGCTAAATAACCCAAGGCAAAAGCATAGTCTAAGGATTATGCAAACCTAAAACCTTATCCTAAAGTCTTTCTACTGATCAGTACTACTCAATATATATACTATCTAACTAAGCCAAGTCTAAAAAGAAGAACCATAAACTACCTCAAGGCCAAAACTACACCAAAAACTCTATTCTAGAGCTTTTCCCTTCTGAAGGGCATATGAATGATGCCACACTATCAAATTTTTGATGAGAACGTCAAAACAAGAAAAATGATACTCATATTGCAATAAAAGATTTTGAAATTGAAAATCGGGTCAAAATGTGATCGTGGGATCCATGAGTGGAATAACAAAATGGACTCTATCACAAGGTCCCAACTAGCAACTTGCGTTCTAAAATAGGCACAATCCAAGCAAGAACTGAGCTCAAAACATTCCCCACAAAATTGAGCTCAAGAGTGATCAAAAGTGGAGATTAAGAGAGGAATTTGATGGAACTTACAAATTTAATGGAAGATTAATGACCCACGGTATGCGCTCACGCAATCACCCGACAATTTCCCACAAATCCCACTAGTTTTCCCCAAGAATTGAGTTCCCAAATAACCCTAAGAAAAGTTGTGTTTGAGAAATTAAAAGTTGAAAACATGCTGAAATATTTATAACTGCCAGTCATTTTGGTCTTCGCAAATGCGAGACATGGTTCGCAAATGCAGTAGTTAAGTTGACTGACCCTTTGTGAATGTGGGTGCTTGTCTGCGAATGTGAAGGTTAGTTTGATTGACCCTCCGTGAATGCAGGACCTGTTCCACAAATGCGGAGTACAGTGAATGATGCACCAGTAAAGGCTACATCAGCCACACTTTGCAGTTAAGAAAATGCCTCGATAGGGGCTCGAGATTTGTTTAGAATTCTATGAATGCTAAAGAACTATGCTACCCTACAAGAATGACATTCCAGACTCAACAAAATTGATGAAACAATCAACAAAGGTCATTTTGATAGAATGTTGGCCTAAGTCAATCTTAAAAAGGCAAGCAAAACAACATAATGCCAAACACCACAACGAAGGCCTCGAGACCCAAACTGTCATGACCCAAAAACGGACGTGATGACACTTATCTATTTAAGACAAGTCAGCCTCAACCCAACGAAACGAAAGAAATGCAGAAAGGTAAAGCAATAACAAGATAAAAGTGAAAAACTTATTCATTCTATTAACACCCCAAAACCTGGTTGTCACGTGTACAAGACTCTAATATATAAAATACAGAAATGACATAAGTACAAGTTTCAATGTCTTTGTTTCTCAATTAGAACAAAGCATAAAAAGTAAGGAATTATTGGGTCCGTCAGAACGACAAATATCTACCTCTCAAAATCCTTTGACAAGCCTCGAAATAAGAAGAAGAAGAAGATCACATGGGTCCGGGCTTGTAACCTACACAAGTGTAGAAGCAAGGAGTGAGTACCAACCAACACGGTACTCAGCAGACAACCTACTAAACAAATCAAAACTAGAAGAAATTGAGTACTCCTTTCATCTCAACCGAACCTTCTCAAACTACAACCTGCATAGAGATCAGCCCAACTTAACAATTCTACGATACACAACGCACAAGGCTTAATCACACAGTTCAATAGTCACAATTTCAATAACCAACATGTATCAAGTATGCCAATTGACAAGTAACAAGTAGATCAATCACAAGTAACAAGTAGATCAATCACAAGTATCAAAAGACAATAAATCACATAAAAGTACTCTTGCCGAAATCATTTTCCTTCGGCACAATATTACTAGCCGGAACCATTTCCTATCGGCTTTATATCACATCACTAGCTGGAACCATTTCCCATCGACTTTATATCACATCACTTGGCCAAAATCATTTTCCTTAGGCTTTATATCAAATCACTAGCTGGAACCATTTTTTCCTTCTGCTTTATATCAAGTCACTAGCCTGAATCATTTTCCTTCGGTTTTAAATCAATGTCTTACACGGTGTACAACAATTAATGCACATAAGAGATTTCACACCATAAGAAAAGACACAATTTAAGCAATTCAAGCCCAGATTAATGCCATTGAAGCATTTCATCAATCAATCAAATGGGTCCATAACAAGGCAATTCACAAAGCATTCATGATCAGCAAGTTGCCTTTTCTTTAATCCCCTTTTTATTAGTTAAGATTAAAAAAGTGAAACAAATAAGCCCAACACCTCTTTTCCATTACTCCCCAACACACATAATGAAGGGAAAATACACTAATTCAACTAGATTTACAAGGCTTAGGAAATCACTTGTCATAAAACAATCAATTAGTCAATCCGAAGCTTGAGTTTTCCCCTTCTGAATGCTAACCAATGCCCCACAATCTCTTTCAATCAAGTAACTACAATAAGACCCCGAAAATAACAACTTCCAATTCAAACATTTGAAAAAATGGGTCATTCAACTCAAGAACCCAATTCCAAAATTGTAGTTTAAATCAGAAAGTTTTTACTTGAAAACATTACTCAAGGCATTTGGAACGCATTGGTGAAAACTCTTTCGAAAAAGCAGTTAAAATCATGTCACAATCACCATTTTAGTTTAGAACTCAAGTTTTTGAAAAACCTTGCCATTAACTAATCAAAATCCCAAGTTTTGATGTTAAAATCCATAAATAATCAAAGGAAATGAAGTTCTAGGGTCACACGAGCTTACCCCAAAGATTTAGCACAAGAAATATCTTCACAAATCGCCTCCAAGAGTTTACCAAGCTCAAAAATGGAAAATGGGGTTTAGACTCTGAAATTTTAGACCAAAAACCCCTTTTCTGACGATGTCGCAAAAGCGACTTCTGGTTCGCTTATTTACGACCATCGCGATCGCGAACCAAACCTTCGCTAACGCGAAGGTCACAAAAGCAAAGGTGCTTCACAAATGCGAAAGTCAATAGGGATAGACATTTCATGAAAGTCAACAGAACCTCGCTAACCTGTTGCTCCCAAATACACACGCAAGTGTACCTTGTCGCGGAAGTAATATAGTGGCTCTAAAAGAGCCGGATTATCGAATCCAAAGGACTTGTCAATTAACTATTTACTAAATTATATTAATTTTAATTATTTATTTAAGGGATGATTTCAAAGATGAATATAAATTAACTAAACTAAGAATAAAGATAAAATAATAAAAAGATATTAACTAAGAAAAGATAGATTTTTCACATAAACAATGAATGAATCGATATAGGATTATGATTTAACTTACAATCATGTTTAATGTCAATTTCATCAACTTATTTGATTATCTAGTTGTGGATTCACGGAGTTGATAACATAGTCATGATCTCCTGACCTCTAACCGTCTACCATAATTGACAATCTAACTACATCGTTCAGCGGGAATAGATTGAATCAACTATGGAGCATTACGTTATCTTCCCGTATTTGAACCAAGCAAGGCACTTAGGAATATTCCTATCCTTGACACAAATCAATTCAAGTGATATGCAAGATAATTTCATGCTCCTTATATTCCACGTTCTATCCCTCTATTCCTCTCCCGAGTTCAAAAGAAGACAATAAATTTATTCTAATGGTGGCCAATCATCAAAATAGTGACCACAAGAATATAAGAACAACTAATATGATAAACAAATATGCCGAATCAAGAATCACCAAACAATCATCTTATAAGAAAATATAATTCTAGAACGAGAAGTTTAACTCCACACAGACATAGAGCAATTACAGCCAATCATTCAAAGAAAAGATGTAAAAGAAATAAAAGAGAAGAAAAGATGAAACCCTAGATCAAAAGTTATTTTCTACATTGTGTCCTCCTCCCCTAATAATTATTCTTATGGACTATTTATAGATGTAGGAAACCCTAAATAAAATATTGAGTCCAAAACAAATTGGGAACCCAAAACCTAAAGGAATTGGATTCCGTTTGAAACATTGATTCGTCTGCGTTCAATGATTGTTGATGCATTCAATTTGTGACACGTGGAAGATGTGCCAATATCAATTTAATTTCTCTTTTCTGCACTTTCATATGTATAAATTATATTATTATATTAAATTTAATCCATTAAGCTGTTTGCTTGATTTCCTTCTACAATCCGTTTTAGCTCCAAACTTCTTTATCTTCACACCAATTTAATCCTACAAATAAAATATAATATTAAGCACAATCCATAAAATTCATGCTTAAAAAGGACAAATGAAAATACTTAATATGAGGCATATAATGATTTAAAATATGTATATTTTGCCTCACTTCAGTGAGCCTCGCGAAAGAGAACCAACCCTCGCGATCGCAAGGTGCACCAGATCATAGACACCAAGAAATGAACCAACACTCAAAATATTGAAAGGACTCCCGAGATTTATTTTGAACTCCGTATATACAAATCAACTATAATCGATGTTCCAGTTTCAATGGAACCGTCGATAGATAATGCCACCACACAAATACCACACCTTCTAAATCTAGCTCATGGGTTGGGTAGTTCTTCTCATAGGTCTTCCACTGTCTAGAAGCATAGATAATCACTTTCCATTTTTTGCATCAGAACACCACCCAACCCAACTCCAGAAGCCTTACAATAAATGGTGAAGTTTACACCTTCTCGGATAAAGTCAAAACAAAAGTCAAAGTTAACAAGGTCTTGAGCCTTTGGAAGCTCTCCTATCACGACCCAAGGTACCCCCTAGATGTTACATGGCGTACAAGACCCTGAAAGGACTCATACAAGCCATTTAGCATACATACATACAAGATCTTAGAGATTTAAGAATTGGTAAAAGAATATCATATCAAAGCTTATAAGAAAATAGCGGAAGTCTACATCTCATGTTTCAAGGCCAATCTATCATAAGAATGGGAAATAAAGTTTGGGATGTAACCCAATACAATGCCAAAATGAAAGAACATAAAAGTAAGAACAACTAGGCTATGTTCTCGAATGGATGAGGACTCACCAAGTTTTCACAATCTTTCTACTAAGCTCTAGCCATGAATAGATGGAGAATCGCTGGGCCCTACATTAACAAGTCAATGTAGGCAAGAGTATGCGTTAGTACAATCAAGTACCAAGTACAATAGCAATGCACAAAATCATTTAAAACATGCTAAAGTGGGACATTTTCATGACATGCAATGACTAAGCTAAAACATGATAAAGGTTAGAAAACATAAGTCATAAATCATAGTCAATGCAAATTAAACATACTTAAAACACTTGTGAAATGCTTTGAAAAGTAACTTTAGTTCATTGTTGTGGGAAGTGAGCCTTAACCGACATAGACCATGTGAGCTATAACATGGAATCCAGTGTTCTCCCTACACCGAAAAAGGGTTGCCTTACTTGCCAAGGTAAGGCCTTAACTTCTAGCTTACGTGGATCCATTAGCTAATGTCTACTTAAAGACAATCATCCTATGGTGGCACATAGTTATGGGATAAAGAGATTGCTTTTGGAGACCCGACCTCTACTACGGGAGAGCCTCCATCTAGAAAACCCGACCTCTACTACGGGAGAGCTTTCACTAGAAACCCGGCCTCTACATATGGGAGGGCTTCCATCTCAATATCCAATCGGTGCTAAGCATAGTTCCCACGGATTAGTCATAGTCTTAATTTTTCATATCATTAGAAGACATGGGTGGTCTTCTCTTATCTTACCATTAGGATAGCTCCTTAAACTTAGATTCAAGTTTTTGTTGAGAAAACCTTTCAAAAAGTATGAATCCTTACATGTGAGAAAACCTTTCACAACTCAAAAACATCTTCAATTAAGCATCAATCTTAAAACAATTCATAAATCATCATAATTTCCATAATTGAATATGCATACTTCATAAAACCCATTTTTCATCATTTATCAATTTCATCATGAATCATAGCTTTTGAAATCATAAAACATGCATGAATTCACATAAACTTCATAAATTCTATCTTCTTCATAATTCAACCCATCATCAATGCATAAATATCAAAATAAGGGGAATTCATGTGGGTTCATGGGGATTCATCCTAAAACATGTAACTCAACTTAATTTATACTTACAAAATCATAATTGAAAGTAATTTGATCAGAATTGAATGAACCCACATCATAGAAGAAAACCCTTAAATCAAATTGGGGATTTGATACTTTGAAAATTGGAGAATTTGGAGATTCCATGGAGGAAAGGGATCTATGGATGAACACTATCATACCTTAGGGTCTCAATTCCTTAAGCAATTTGATGAAGAAAGCTTGATTTCTTGAAGCCCAGCTTTCCCTCTTTTTCTTTTTCTTCTAACTTCTAGAGAGAGAAATATTTGACAGAGGAGGGTTTGGGGAATTTTTTAAAGTGATTGAAAAGGGTAGATTTTAGGATTAAATAGACTTATATAGTGTTAGGGAATGAAGGGAACCGACTTAAGTTAGTAAATAAGTCATTAGGTGAAAAGACCAAAAGACCCCTTTAAAAATAACTGTTGGAGCCCATTTATGGTTGGACCTATGGTCCATACGTCAACCTACGGACCGTCCTGTTCCTCCGTAGATAGATTCAGAAAGTTTCAACTTGGACCTTCCAATGACGAACCCCATGTACGTCTTATGGACCCATTGACGGTCCGTACATGGCAACCGTAGGTCTGAACTTAAGGCTTAAGAATTTTACTAAGTATGGAGGAGACCTACGAGACCCATCTATGACTCGTTGAAAGAACGGGCCTTTCTGACAGACCGTCGTTAAGGTTCTGAAACTTGACATCTTATAGACTTTTTAGTGGGCCATCTACGGTTCCCATCTAAGGTCCGTCAGTCTATCTTCGTAGGTGGCCTCCGTCACTGGCACCAGAACCCAGAAAAAAATTCAAAAAATTTCCACCCTTTTGTATCTGAGGTATTACATTATCTCCCCCTTGGGAACATTCGTCCTCGAATGAGAATCAAGACATCATAAGGAGGGTAGGAAACAAGAGCTAATAACCCAACCTAGAATGCAATCACTTAAATGCACATATTCGAGGAGGAAACATCAACTCCCAGCTAAAGCATGTTCAACACATCATTTCATGAAGACTTTATGCAACTCATACTCAATGCTCATAATCATAGATAAATCAATCAAGCTAGCTTATTTTCTCAACATTAGACTCTTCATGAACATGCATAATCAAGGAATCATGGAAATAACTAAGACACATGAATCCAAAAGAATGAACCATGAGGAACTAGATACCTCAAGCTAGAGTAGGATCGGAAGGAAAGAGATGAGGATATTGGGACATCATGTTGGCCTCGGCCTCCCAAGTAGCACCCTCAACTAATTGATTTCTCCAAAAAACCTTCATGGAAGCAACTTCTTTATTTCTTAACTTTCGGACTTGCTGGTCTAAAATCTCAACCGGAACTTCTTCATAGGAAAGACTATCCTTCATGCCAAGATTCTCTAATGGCACTATAGAAGTCGGATCACCAGCACATTTTTTCAACAATGAGACATGGAAAACCGGATGCACCAATGCCAAATCATTGGGCAAATCAAGTTCATAAGCAACCTTACCAACACGTCTCAAATTTTGATATGGGCCTACATAACGGGAACTAAGCTTCCCTTTCTTCCCAAATCTCATTACACCCTTCATGGGTAAAATTTTCAAGTAAACCCAATCATCAACATCAAATTCTAAATCTCTCCTTCTAAAATCGTCATAGGACTTTTGTCGGCTTTGGGCCATTTTCAACCTTTTCCTAATAAGCTGGACTTTCTCCGTAGCCTTATGTACCAACTCGGGACCTATCAAGGCAACTTCACCAACTTTAAACCAACCTATAGGAGATCTACACCTCCTACCATAGAGAGCCTCAAACAGAGCCATACCAATGCTAGAATGGTAGCTATTATTATAAGCAAATTCAATCAAAGGCAAATGATCATCCCAATTACCCTTGAAATCAATTGCACAAGCTCTCAACATATCTTTCAAAGTTTGGATAGTACGCTCCGCTTTCCTATCGGTTTGAGGATGAAAGGCCGTACTAAGCTTAACACAAGTACCAAGACCCTTTTGGAAAGACTTCTAAAATTGAGAAGTGAATTGTGCACCACGATCGAAGATAATGGATAAAGGCACTCCATGCAACCTAAACATTTCCCTCAAATACAACTTAGCATAATCCTCCACCGAATAAGAAACTTTGACGGGAATGAAGTGGGTTGATTTCGTCATTCGATCTACAACAACCCAAATCGAATCATATTGTCGACGGGTGCGTGGTAAACCAACAATAAAGTCCATATTCACATCTTCCCACTTCAAAGTAGGAATACTAATAACTTGGGTCAAACCTCCCGGCTTTTGATGCTCAACTTTCACTTGTTGACAATTAGGATACCTAGCCACAAATTCCGCAATATCCTTCTTCATCCCATTCCACCAATAGATCTCTCGCAAGTCACGGTACATCTTGGTAGCTCCCGGGTGAACGGAATATCGAGAACTATTGGCTTCCGATAAAATTTGTCCTCTTAAGTCATCTACATTGGGAACACACAAACGATCTTAATATCGAAGCACACCATCTCCCCCTTGGGAGAAAGACTCAACAAGCTTTTTGAGCACCGCTTCCTTCAACTCAACCAAATTAGGATAAAGATCTTGTTTAGCCTTTACATCATGCACAAAGGATGATTCAAAACCATTGTGAACCATAACACCACCTTTAGTGGAATCGATCAACCGCACACCCAATCGGGCCAATCTATGAACATCACAAACCAACTCTTTCTTACCATCCTCAACATGAGCAACACTGCCCATAGACAACCGACTAAGAGCATCCGCCACCACATTAGCCTTGCCGGGGTGATAGAGGACACTCATGTCATAGTCCTTTAACAACTCGAGCCACCTTCTTTGACGAAGATTCATATCTTTTTGTTTAAATACATATTGCAGACTCTTATGGTCAGTAAAGACATCAACATGCACACCATACAAATAATGCCGCCATATTTTTAAAGCAAACATAACCGCCGCTAATTCTAAGTCATGAGTAGGATAGTTCTTTTCATGAACCTTGAGTTGCCTTGAAGCATATGCAATAACCTTCCCATTTTGTATAAGAACACATCCTAGCCCAATCCTCGAGGCATCATAATAAATCACAAAACCATCGGACCCTTCCGGTAAGGTCAACACCGGAGCCGAAGTAAGTCTATCTTTCAACTCTTGAAAACTCCTCTCACATGCTTCGAACCAAGTGAACTTAGCTTTCTTTTGAGTCAAAGCCGTCAATGGAGAAGCAATCGAAGAAAACCCTTCAACAGAATCTCCTATAATAGCCGGCTAAACCCAAGAAACTGCGAATATCTGAAGGTGATAGTGGTCTAGGCCAATTCTTAACCGCATCCGTCTTCTTAGGATCTACCTCAATACCTTTACCGGAGACAATGTGACCAAGAAAAGCCACGGACCTTAGCCAAAACTCACATTCACTAAACTTCGCAAAGAGTTGTTGGTCCTTGAGGACTTGCAATACAATCCTCAAATGATCGGCATGCTCATCCTCACTCCTTGAGTAAATCAAGATATCATCTATGAACACAATCACAAACATGTCAAGATATTGTATAAACACTCTATTCATCAAATTCATAAATACGGCCGGAGCATTTGTCAATCCAAATGACATCACGAGGAGTTAATAATGGCCATATCTAGTCTGGAAAGCCATTTTTGGAATATCATCTTCTTTAACCCTCAATTGGTGAGAGCCCGAATAAAGGTCAATCTTAGAGAAGTAACTAGCCCCTTGAAGTTGATCAAATGAGTCATCTATCCTTGGAAGAGCATACTTATTCTTAATGGTAACCTTGTTCAATTGACGGAAGTCAATGCACATACGGAGTGAACCATCTTTCTTCCTTACAAACAAGACCGGAGCACCCCATGGAGAAACACTTGGTCGGATGAAACCTTTATCCAACAAGTCTTTTAATTGCTCTTTTAGTTCCTTAAGTTCCGTCGGAGCCATTCTATACGGAGGAATAGAGATAGGTTACGTATCTGGGAGAAGTTCAATACCGAAGTCTATTTCTCTTTCGGGAGGAATACTAGATAAATCATCGGGAAACACTTCTGGAAACTCATTAACAATGGGGACCGACTAAAGAGTAGGGGTTTCAGAATCCACATTCCTCACCCTAACAAGATGGTATATGCAACCCTTGAAAATCATCTTTCTAGCTTTTAGACAAGAAACAAATTGACCTCTAAACATAGAATTTCCCTCCTTCCACTCTAGGATAGGCTCATTTGGGAATTGAAACTTGACCATTCGGGTCCTACAATCAATAGAAGTATAACAAGAATGCAACCAATCCATCCCAAGAATAACATGAAAATCTAACATATCAAGCTCTTCAAGATCAACATGAGTGACTCTATGGGATAAGGAGAAGGGACAATTTCTATAGACTCTCTTAGCCACAATAGATTCACCAATCGGAGTAGAGACATGAAAAGGATCTAACAACACATTCGGAACAACATCAAACCTCATAGCCACATATGGCGTTACAAAAGACAAAGTAGCACCGGGATCAACCAAGGCATAAACATCAAAGAGAAAAACTTTCAACATACCGGTAACCACATTGGGAGAACCCTCTTGCTCATGGCGAGCTTGAAGTGCATATAATCGATTTTGCTTAGGAGCATTTGAACCCGAACCACTAGGTGGAACTTACTTACCTTCTCTTCCCTTGGTTGTGAGAGATGGACAATCCCTTATCTTATGACCGCTATTACCATAACCGAAGCAACATCCATACCAGCTAAGCACTTGCCCTCATGTTTCTTCCCACACTTAGCACAAGTAGCCGATGAGAATCCACCTCCATTTCCTTCTTGAGGCTTAGGGTTAGGCACCCTATCTTTGTTAAACTTAGGAGGAGCATTGGTGGAACCTTGACCAGAAAACCTTTGTCAAAATCTAGAACGACCATGTCCATAGAACCTTGAATGTGAAAAGTTACAATCACCGGTTAGCCATTTTTGTCGCTCTAGACCTTTCCTTGAGTTTCTCCTCTTCTATTTGTTGAGCATGAACCATAAGACGAGAAATATCCATATCATGGATAAGCATAAGCGATACGACATTCTTTGATCACCATGTTGGACGCTCCCGAAACAAACTTACTCATTCTTGCCCTAGGATCGGCAACCATAGAAGGAGCATATCGAGACAATTGTGTGAACTTCAAAACATACTCTTTCACACTCATGCTTCCTTGACGAAGGTTGATGAACTCAAGCACCCTTTCCTCCCTCATCTCAAGGGTAAAGAACCTATCAAGGGAAGCAACCTTGAATTTCTCTCAATCAAGAGGACCCACATCATCCGCCCTCTCACTCTTCCATTGGTTGAATAAAACTTGAGCAACACCCTTGAGTTGATAAGCGGCCAACTCCGCCTTTTCTTCCGGCATCACACCCATGATCATCAACACCTTATACACCTCATCAATGAATTTTTGAGGATCTTCCTCAATCTTAGAACCATGAAATTCTGGAGGGTTCATTCTAGTGAAGTCCCTCACCCTTGACGCCGTCGTACCCATATTTGGGTTCACGGGAGCCACAACCTCTCTATTGGCTTGAGCCATTACGGCTTGAGCCAATGCTTGAAAAGAAGCCCTAAACTCTGCGTTAGTCACTTGTTCGGCCAAAGAGTTGGCCGAAACTTGAGGAGCTTGTTGATCTGCATTCTCTCCCGCATTTCTTCTAGCATAAGCTCTTCGAGTCGCCATATCCTGAAATGAATATGATAGGGATTAGGAGAGATACATATAGAGATAAACTCTATGGCACGACTTATGCGTAATGAAAGAAGTGAAGTTTCTTAAACGTCTTATAGCCTCTCATTCATAAATGTGGTACGCTTCACACTCATGAACAAGACTCTACTCGACGTGGCTTATGAGACATCCTAGGATCTTTCTAAAACCTTGTGCTCTGAATACCAAGTTTGTCACGACCCAAGGTACCCCCTAGACGTGACATGACATGACGTACAAGACCCCGAAAGGTCTCATAGAAGACACTTAGCATACATACATACATACAAGATCTTAGAGATTTAAGAGTTGGTAAAACAATATCATATCAAAGCTTATAAGAAAATAGCGGAAGTCTACATCTCATGTCTCAAGGCCAATCTATCATAAGAATGGGAAATAAAGTTTGGGACGTAACCCAATACAATGCCAAAATGAAAGAACATAAAAGTAAGAACAACTAGGCTATGTTCTCGAATGGATGAGGACTCATTCACAATCTTTCTACTAAGCTCTAGCCATGAATAGATGGAGAATCACCGGGCCCTACATTAACAAGTCAATGTAGGCAAAAGTATGCGTTAGTACAATCAAAAACCAAGTATGATAGCAATGCACAAAATCATTTAAAACATGCTAAAATGGGACATTTTCATGACATGCAATGACCAAGCTAAAACATGATAAAGGTTAGAAAACATAAGTCATAAATCATAGTCAATGCAAATTAAACATACTTAAAACACTTGTGAAATGCTTTGAAAAGTAACTTTAGTTCATTGTTGTGGGAAGTGAGCCTTAACCGACATAAACCATGTGAGCTATATCATGGAATCCGGTGTTCTCCTTACACCGAAAAAGGGTTGCCTTACTTGCCAAGGTAAGACCTTAACTTCTAGCTTACGTGGATCCACTAGCTAATGTCTACTTAAAGACAATCATCCTATGGTGGCACATAGTTATGGGATAAAGAGATTGCTTTTGGAGACCCGACCTCTACTACGGAAGAGCCTCCATCTAGAAAACCCGGCCTCTACTATGGGAGAGCTTTCACTAGAAACCCGGCCTCTACATACAGGAGGGCTTTCATCTCAATATCCACTCGGTGCTAAGCATAGTTCCCACGGATTAGTCATAGTCTTAATTTTTCATATCATTAGAAGACATGGGTGGTCTTCTCTTATCTTATCATTAGGATAGCTCCTTAAACTATATTCAAGTTTTAGTTGAGAAAACCTTTCAAAAAGTAGGAATCCTTACATGTGAGAAAACCTTTCACATTCATAGTTGAGTAACATGTGAGAAAACCTTTCACAACTCAACAACATCTTCAATTAAGCTTCAATCTTAAAACAATTCATAAATCATCATAATTTCCATAATTGAACATGCATACTTCATAAAACCCATTTTTCACCATTCATCAATTTCATCATGAATCATAGCTTTTGAAATCATGAAACATGCATGAATTCACATAAACTTCATAAATTCTATCTTCTTCATAATTCAACCCATCATCAATGCATAAATATCAAAATATGGGGAATTCATGTGGGTTCATGGGGATTCATCCTAAAACATTTAACTCAACTTAATTCATACTTAGAAAATCATAATTGAAAGTAATTTGATCAGATTTGAAAGAACACACATCATAGAAGAAAACCCTTAAATCAAATTGGGGATTTGATACTTTGAAAATTGGAGAATTTGGGGATTCCATGGAGGAAGGGCTCCATGGATGAACACTATCATACCTTAGGGTCTCATTCCTTATGCAATTTGATAAAGAAAGCTTGGTTTCTTGAACCCTAGCTTTCCCTCTTCTTCTTCTTTTTCTAACTTCTAAAGAGAGAAATATTTGAGAGAGGAGGGTTTGGGGAATTTTGTATAGTGGTTGAAAAGGGTAGATTTTAGGATTGAATAGACTTATATAGTGTTAGGGAATGAAGGGAACCGACTTAAGTTAGTCAATAAGTCATTAGGTGAAAAGACCAAAAGACCCCTTCAAAAATAACTGTTAGAGCCTATCTACGGTTGGACCTACAGTTCATACATCAACCTACGAACCTTCCAGTTACTCCGTAGATAGATTCAGAAAGTTTCAACTTGGACCTTCCAACGACGAACCCCATGTACAGCTCGTGGACCCATTGACGATCCGTACATGACAACCGTAGGTCTGAACTTAGGGCTTAAGAATTTTACTTAGTATGGAAGAAACCTACGAGATCCATCTACGACTCGTTGAAAGATTGACGAGCCATCTACGCAGACCGTCGTTAAGGTTTTGAAACTTGACATCTTACAGACATTTCAGTGGGCCATCTACGGTTCCCACCTACGGTCTGTCACTCTATCTACGGTTTGTAGGTGGCCTCCATCACTATCACTAGAACCAAGAACAAAATTTAAAATCTTTCCACCTTTTTGAATTCAGGGTATTACAACTCCTCACACTCATCAGACCAGTAAAAGCTCACAGTCTATTGAGTCAATCTGGTCAAAGGTGATGCAATAGTGGAGAAGTTTTGGACAAATCATTTGTAATAGCCTACAAGTCCCATAAAACTGTGAATCTCGGTGACTGAAGTAGGCCTGGTTCAACCTCTAACTACCTCAATCTTGGATTGATCCACCCTAATATCCTCCTTGGACACCACGTGTCCTAGAAATTGACATGAATCAAGCCAAAACTTACACTTCGAGAACTTGGAATATAACTTCTCTTCCCTCAATCTCTAGAGCACAATCCTCAAATGTCGATCATGATCCTCCTCAGTCTTGGAGTACACCAAGATGTCATTAATGAAGACTATCAAAAAAGAGTCCAAATAAGGTCGGAACAACCTGTTCATCAACTCCATGAATGCTGCAGGGGCATTAGTCAAATCAAAAGACATCACAAAAAACTCATAGTGCCCATAACGAGTCCTGAAAGCTGTCTTAGGGATATCCGATGCCTTAATCTTCAACTGATGATAGCCGGACCTCAATTAAATCTTAAAAAACAAAGATGCCTCCTGAAGCCAATCAAATATGTCATCAACATGAGGAAGAGGATACTTGTTCTTCACTTCATCTTGTTCAACTGTCGATAATCGATACACATCCTCATGGTACCATCCTTCTTCCTCACAAAGAAAATAAGAGCACCCTACGAAGAAACACCAGGGGAAATGAATCCCTTACTCAACAAATCTTGTAACTGATCCTTCAGTTCCTTTAACTCTACTGGAGCCATACGATAAAGAGGAATAGAGATAGGCTTGGTGCCCGACTCCAAGTCAATAGCAAAATCAATATCCCTATCCGAAGGAACACTTGGAAGATCAGTAGGAAACACATCTGAAAACTCTCTAAACACGGGCACAGAATCCATGTGAAGTGGCTCAACAGTAGTATCCTGAATGAAGGCCAAATAGGACAAACACCCTCTATCAACTAATCTCTGAGCTCGAATAAAGAAGACAATTTTTCTATGGTAAGAACCACTAGCACCCGTCCACTCAACTCTCGGTACACCTGGCATCATTAAGGTCACACTCTTAGCATAACAATTAAGAATCACATGATGCAGGGAAAGACAATCCGTACCCAAAATAATATCAAAGTCTACCATCACCAAAATTATCAAGTCTACCCAAGTATCATACTCGGCCTAGGAAACGAGACAGGATCGATACATTCGATCCTCCACTAAGGACTCACCCACTGGTGTAGGAATATGAATAGGCACATACATGCTATCAGATATCGTATCAAACCCAGTAGCAAAATAGGTAGACACATACGAGAAAGTAAAACCTGGATCAAACAATACAAACGCATGTCGATGGATAACTGCGACGATACCTGTAATCACAACATCAGAATTCTCATTCTCTGGCCTCCCTAGAAAAGCATAACACTGACCCTTTCGACCATCTGTAGTCTGAGTAGAACCTCGACCTCCATTCTACGGAGCTAAAGCAACCATACCAGAAGTCCCGGCACCTCTTCTAGACTGACGGCTACCTCGACCCTTGGTTAGAGGCGCTGAATCTCGAGCTGGAGCAGCAAAATAAGGATATTGGGGCCCTGAGTGAGTCTGTAGAGGTCCCTACCGAATCATATGACCTGGATCCCCACTACTATAACAAGACTTCGCCATAGATAACAGTTGTGAACCAGATGAGCTACCATGGCCACCTCGACCAGAACCATAAGATCATCGGGATGACTGCCCACTTTCAGCGGCTGGCATAATTACATGAACTAACCCATGGTGTTGAAAGGAGCTACTACCTCGGTGTGAATCCTTGCCTCAAGATGAGGCACCAAAAAGCTGACCAGAAGAACGGGCCCTCTTGGGATCCCTGAACTCCTTCCTAACCATCAACTCTACCTCCTTGGTGGTACTCATAATGGATTGGAAGAAAGCCCTCGCTTTAGCTGCTCGGAACACATACGACCTAGTAGAGAAAGTCAACCATCTCACAAACCAGTGAACTCTCTCTGCCTCATCGGGATTAATAGTCATGGCGTGCTGGGATAGCTCGCAGAAATGAGCCTCATACTCAGTAACAGTTAAACTGCCCTTTCTAAAGTCCTTAAATCTCGATTGACTCTCCTCTCTCACGCTCCAAGGGATGAAAGCGGTCCTAGAAAGCACCGAAGAATGTATCCTACTCAGCTGGAGGAGATCCAACTGATCTCAACCTCACAAAAGTCCTCCACCACTTTTTGCCGGGTCCATGAAGCTAAAGTACAAGAAAACAAACACAACGAGCATCCACCATACCTACTGCCTCAAGTATCTCATGGCACAAAGTTAAGAACTCATGAGCATCCTCGCTCTTACCACCCTGAAACTAAGGTGGTTTTGTCTTCTGAAACCTCTCATAACACTGATACTCAACTGTCATCAGAATAAACTCAAGAGAAATCTGAACACCCACAACTGGTGTCGGAAGCACCGGTGGCTGACCCACTAGAAACAAAAGCTTTGGTCCTCGGCATCTGCCAAAATAACACGCGGCAACTCAGCACTAGCAAAGACAACCACGCACGATAAAAAGAATGAATAAAAGAAAGTTTCATAAAAGTCTTTATAGCCTCTAGAAGATAAGTACAAACACCTCCGTACAGATCCTCGAGACTCTACTTAGACTTGATTTGTACACACGTGAGACCTATGAACCTAGCTCTGATACCATTTGTCACTATCCAAAAATGGATGTGATGGAACTTATCTATTCCCACTAAGATAAGTCAGCCTCAACCCAACGAAATGAAAGTAATACGAAAAGGTAAAGCAAGAACAAGATAAAAGGGAAAACTTATTCATTCTATTAACACCCCAAAATCTGGTTGTCATGTGTACATGACTCTAATACATAAAATGTGGAAATGAAATAAGTACAAGTCTCAATGCCTTTATTTCTCAAACAGAATAAAGCATAAAAAGTAAGGAACTAGAGGGCCCACCGGAATGACAAGCAGCTACCTTTCAAAATCCTTTGACAAGCCTCAAAATTATAAGAAAAAGAAGAAGATCATATGGGTCTGGGCTTGGAACCTACACAAGTTTAGAAGCAAGGACTGAGTACAACCCAACACGGTACTCAGCAAACAACCTACTAAAAAAAGCAAAACTAGAAAAAATTGAGTACTCCTTTCATCCCAACTGAAACTTAGCCTTTCAAACTCAAAAACTTGCCAAATTCTCAACATTTTACTCAAGGTTTGAAACCAACTTCCAAACTTAATCAAGAATAACTCGGGGGTCAAAATCGGGAGGGACAAAATGATAATTTTATGGAAAGAAATAAAAAATGACCAATCGGGTCATTACACAAACCAACCATGCCATTAGCCCAAAATGAACCTTCTAGAGCTAATGGAAATGATAGAAATTTCATACGACATGAGATTCTCTAGATGTTGACCAAGGTCAACCCTTTCACTCAAAAGCCTCTAAAAAGGGAAAACTATTACAACCCACTCCCGAACACCTCGAGAAACATGTCACCCATCCCAACACACCACAAATACTAAATAGAAGCTACAAAAAGAGGAAAAATAGTAAAAATCATACAAAAGCACGCAAATGACCACAAGGATCGTTACAAAAAATAGGCTTCATACAACATTATGGGGTGAATTTGCATATCAAATTCAACCACATTTGTCTAGATCAATAAATGAACAATTGGTTGTTATTTTGCAATTAAAGAAGCCACACAAATTTAGAGGTATAAACCTTAAAAATTATACTATTTGTTGAAAGTGAATTATCATTTCTACGAATACGTTTAATTTAATATTGTTATAAAATATTCTATAGAAAATCACTTTGTACATAGTTGTTGGTACCAAATCAAACCATGGATTAATGCAAATTAACCTCAACCTACTGAATTTATAAAAAGGTTTGACAACTTCATGTTATTTTATAATCTAAATCATATAAATTTAACAAATTATTGAACTCACTGTTTTGATAAATTTGGTAGATTAATCGCGTAAGGTGATTATAAATATGAGAAGCTTTCATAGACAAGTTCATAACAGCAAATTTGGATTGCTGATGAGTTGTCTAAAGGAATGGTCTCTTTTAAATTTCTTATTGATTTGATTCAATGCACTGATGAAAGTTTTCTATTATTTAGATTAAATAAGGTATTTATTATTTATGATTATAAATATAAATGTATTATTATTAATAATAATAAAACAAAGGAGTCTACCTATTGGATTGTTGTTGTATGTTTAGAACTTGATCACAAATGGTCATACTTAACTTACAAAAAATGTATTACAAAGTTGATCTAGAGGAAAAAAATATGATTGTTCAAAATGCAATGCTGAAGTTCAATATGTTATTCACGGGTTTGAATAAATGATCAAAATGTTTAAAATTTAAATTAAAAATCATATAACACTCAATTATATAATTTTTAGATACATGCTTCAAATTCATGTAATGGATAGAACTGCATTTCTATGTTTAATTCTTTGGAATAAAGGGGCTTTACAACTAATTGAAAATACTCCAAGGAGTTAAAGGAAAGATTAATAGGATATGCTTACAGACTTATCCAAGTGAGCTTGATAATTTAATTGAGAAAAAAATAATGTTTAAGGTTCAGACTAAGGATTAAAACATTAACAAGAATGATAGTGATTATAAAATAGTTATGCCCACAACTTTTAAGGTTAGATCCGAACCATTTCATGTATGTGTATAGGCCCATATTGGGTTATACCTAATTGTACTTAGGTGTTGAGATCAATTTCTAAGTGTGGTAAGTGTTTTGGAGGTGAATTAAGGAATTAGGAATCCTCTAGCGCAATAGCTTTTATTTTAGGTATAAAACATGTAATCCGAAGTTGCTGGGCTTATTTCAATGTATAGTTTTTGTTTGAACACATCAAGTACAATTAGTGGGTGAAAATTGATTGAGAAAGAAAGGAAAATTGAAGAACGTGTGTCAAACGTGTGTACTTCACCATAAGATGCATAAGTGGTTGTAACATTTTAGAGTTGAATTAATTTCACCTTTAAAAATTACCTCCCTGGGAAGTATAAATATGTAGTTGAGAATTGAAGAATAGGTTGAGGGGGCTTTGGACTATTTTCTCTCTAAAACAAAAAAGAGTTAAAATGCCCTTTAACATATTAACAATGGTTTGAAAATACCCTTCTTTTTACCTATGAATCAAAAGTATCCTTAACGTTTTTCTTAGGTTTAAAAATGTCATTTTTAATGGAACGATGACATGCCATTAGTGAGGTCTTCTAACTAACCAAGTGACATTAGTTTGTTGGTCCACATTGATTTTTTTCCAATATTATCACCATAATTCACAAAATTCAAACAACAGATAAGTTACAAAATTGCATTGCAACTTCCAATCAGTTCTTGTCCCAAGATATATAGACTTAAAGCTTTTTCTTGGAGAGTTAAAGCAATCTCTTGAATATATTTTTTCTTCAAATAGCTTAATGAGTATATCTAAATGACCAAATCTAATTACAAATAATGAACTTGACTATCAGAAATCACACTGAATGACATTTTGGCGTGGAGTTGAATTTGTATAAAATGGAATAGGTTGAAAATGGAGGTGTAAAATTAAAAGGAATTAATGAGTTGGATTATTTTAGAAGAGTTTGCTTGTTGGGTTTTGTTAAGGACAAGTCGGCTTTTAATGGTGGGGTTAAAAGTCCATGTGGACCAATAAATTAACATCACTTGTTTAATTAGAGGACACACTAATGACATGTCATCATTCAATTAAAAATGTATATTTTTGAACATAAAGAAAACGTTAAGGGAAATTTTGATCCAATAGATGGAAGGAGGACACTAAAACCCATTTTCAATAAGTTAAGAATATTTTTAACCATTTTCCTTTTCTGAAAAGATTGGTTGACATCAAAATTTTACCAGATTTAAAATATATCTCTACAAAATGAGTTCAATCCATCTTCAAGCTTTCGTTAGAATATCTTGGAGACTGTTTATCCTAAATTCTAACTCATGCCTATAAAGGGACACATATTACCTTGAAGAGTTACCTCAAATATCTAATAAACTTTTGGTTATTCAGAAAGAGATCAATACATCACATCTCAAAATCTCATAAACTCTTAGATTTTCACAAAGAGATCAAGACATTGAATATTGCCTTCCTCAAATCGATACCCGATGTTCTTTGTCAAGACTCGAGCCTACACGTTGGACGTGGCTGGCACTCAAGAACCATTACTAGTCCCTAAGCGAACCCTCATCCTGGTTGACTACAAGCAGGAGACTAACTCAAGCATACGCAAGCATCAAACTAAAAGAAACATTTAACATCAGTTTACTGAATCTCAAATTCTCTGAATATATTGAATATGAAATATAAGTTTTAAATAAAATATCTGAACCGAGGCTACCCCTTTGATGTAACACGAGACCAAGGATCCAAGTGACCCCAAGCTAACCCTGAGTCTGGCATATCACAAGCATACTGAAATATAACTAAGTAAGGGGAAGCACAACTCTAAAGGGAGTCAAAACTAAAAGAACTCCAAATGAAAATATATCTGAATATCCATGGGAAACAACCCCAAAACACAGAACACTGACTCTATGTCTGAAAGCCTCTAAAACTGATGAGCTGTTGGGACAAGTCCTTAACTAACTCTTATAATACTGAAAGACTGATAATAGATTGACTAAACTAAAAGCATAAAGAAATGTCCTCGGACGATGAGGATTCACCACTGAAGCTGCTGAGTACGAACTGGAAATCGAGCTAAGCGCGGTCTGGATGCTGAGCACCTGAACCTACATCATGAAACGATGTAGCGCAAAAGTATGTGTCAGTAATTTGAATGTACTGAGCATGCAGGATATAGATTCTAAGCTGAACAATATAAGTTGTACAATATAAACTAAATATGGAAGTAGGCTGTACTGAAATGTAATTGAAAATTGAGCTAGATGCAATGACCAAGTACCAATCATAAAGATAACATGCTGAACTGTATATTGAAGTAATTAGTGATAATATGGTCAATGCATTAAAAGTATGACTGTGGAAGCTACTGTTAACCGACATAAACCACGTGAGCTAAACGTGGAGTCCGATGTATAAGCCCTATCGAGAGGACCCAACATACCTTGCCAGGGTATAAAGGTATGAATGTGGCGTGATCACTAAAACTGATGCCTAACAGAGGGGACTTCTGAACCTATGTTGGCATGTAGTTCTGGGACTTTGAGGGTATGCTGAACCCTAGTCCAACTCGGTGCTAAGTCTACTCCCAACTGAATAAGCAAAACTAACAATGCAACTGATATACTGAGTAGCTCAAAATACTGACATAAGCAATCTAGGAATGCAACATAAATATGCTGAAAATATGGCATTCAAATACTGGAGCATGATTTTTCTAACTAATCTGTCTAGCAAATATAATTCATGAAATGATAATAATCAATACAAGCTAGGGTTCTGAGTTCTATACATGGGACTACATTAATTCTCCAAGAAAATAGGTAATCAGTGCAATGGAACTATAACAGCTAACTTTAAATGGATTCCCAAGATTTGGGAACCCTAGGTCTAAGCAATTTATGGAGAAATTAAAGAAACTGAATGAATTCTAGGGACCTAATGGGTGAAAGAAACCCACTAGTGAAATCCCACATACCTGGCGACGAAAACTATGGAGAAATCCTTTGGATTTGGGGGCTGAACTTGAAGAACACCTCTGCTTTTTCTTGGGAGAAAACTATCCCTTCTTTCTTCTCTTTTCTTTCTAAGTTGGATGATTTTGGAGAATGAGGGTTCTAGGTAGTTTTTGACGGATTTTTATTTTTTAAGTTATTATTTGATTCATTCGTTTTTTATTCATATTTATTTGTTACTAACACTTTTATCAAGTGTCTTTACAAGTACCCGGAGTTGCTTTCCAAGGAAACTATTCGAATGGAGTTCGATTTACATTTTTTATTTTATTATTGTATATATTATTGACGTTGGACAAACTTAGGCCCTTTCTTATATTATTGATTTACTTTATTATTTATTTATATTTCATGTTTATTATACTTGTATATTGTGTTATCTCCTCCTCAATTTGAAAAAATAAATTCAGTCGGGACCCACAGTTGTGGATTCTGAAGGATGTCTAATACCTTCCCTTCGGAATAACTTGAATCCTTACCTAGAATCTATTGGTTTCGTAGACATTTTTTTTATTAATTGGTTTCCTAGTTTTCCTAAAATTAAGTGGCGATTCCCTTTCCCTTTTAAACCCTTTCCCTTTATTTCTTTTAAATTCTTTTAAATTTGAACTAGTTATTATTTTTTGAGTCACCGCGACATTGATCCCTTTTTAAGGGATGTCAATAGAATGACGACTCCTCTGGGGATCGAACCCAGAATCTCTGGTTCATCATCTTAGAGGATATCAACATCACCTACAAAGATACTATCTTGACATTTTATTTTGCACCAAAGAATCATCTTCCTACCAAATCTTCACATTAATTCATCTTTATTAGGTTTGTCTCCACAAGGACCAAACCAACTCTTTCAATCTCCACCTTGGTTTGCGTTCTGAGCATGTGTATGAACAACTCTATCCAAAACTTCTAAGCTTATAGGGCAATCCCGTTGTAAGAAACAAGAAGAATCAAACCTTTGTTAAACATACTAACTCCACCTAGCAGTTGTTCCCTCAGAGTTGTATCAATTGATGCATACTCTCGCCAAGGCCTTGCAGTGTGCAAACTTGGCAAGCGGGACTATCTTGGTCAACATATCTGCAGCGTTATTGTCTGTGATAACCTTCTCAACCTTGATAGCTCCCTCTTCAACGACATCTTGAATGAAATGGAATCTGACATCAATGTGTTTGGTGCGCTCATGAAATCTTTGATTTTTAATCAAATGGATAGCACTTTGACTATCACATCTTAGAGTTGATTCCAGCAGAACCAAACTAAATTCTGCCACCAAACCTTTCAACCAGATAGCTTCTTTCACCTCCTCTGTTGCTGCCATATATTCTGCCTCTGTTGTAGACAAAGCGACAATCGACTGCAAAGTCGATTTCCAACTAACGACACTACCAACGAGAGTAAAGATGTATCCTTTTGTGGACCTCCCTCTATCAAGATCCCCTGCATAGTCAGAATCTACATAACCGAGAACTGAAATACCTTCACTTTTCTAAAAGTTAGGCCAACATCAGAAGCTCCTTTGAGATATCTTAATATCCACATGACAGCTTCCCAGTGCCTTTTTCCTGGATTTGCCATGTACCTACTTATCACACTTACAGATTGAGCAATATATGGATGTGTACACACCATAACATACATAATGCTGCCAACTGCGCTAGCATAATGGACCTTTGACATATGCTCCACCTCATCCATAGACTGAGGCATTTGTAACTCTGAGAGCTTGAAATGAGAAGCTAACGGTGTACTTACAGGTTTGCTCATTTGCATATTGAATCTCTCAAGAACCTTTTTGATGTACCTCTTCTGAGAAATATGTACAACATCGTCTTCTCTTGAAATTTCCATTCCAAGGATTTTCTTTGCAGCTCCCAAATCCTTCATGTCAAATTCCTTGCTCAACAGTTTCTTCAAAATATTTATTTCTGTGATGTTGTTAGCAGCAATAAGCATATCATCAACATACAACAATAGATAAATCATAGAGTTACCAAACATTTTCTTGTGATACACACAACTATCAAATGCACTCCTCAAGAATCCATGTGTAGTCATGAATGTATCAAACCTCTTATACCACTGTCGAAGGGATTGCTTCAAACCATACAAGGACTTCTTCAGTTGGCATACATGATCTTCTTTTCCTTCAGTTAGGAAACCTTCAGGCTGATCCATATAGATTGTCTCTTCTAGATCACCATGTAAGAAAGCAGTTTTGACATCAAGCTGTTAAAGCTCTAAATCAAATTGTGCAACCAATGCAAGTAGCATGTGAATTGAGCTATGTTTCACGACTGGAGAGAATATCTCATTGTAGTCAATTCCCTCCTTTTGACTAAAACCCTTTGCAACCAATCTCACCTTTAACCTAGCATCTTCCACTTTTGGAATACCATATTTCTTTCTGTAGACCCATTTGCATCCAACTGTCCTCTTCCCCTTTGGCCTTTTAACTAAGACCCATGTCTCATTTTTGTGAAGAGACTCCATCTCTTCTATCATGGCTAACCGCCATTATGCAATATCCTTGCAAGAAGTTGCTTCAACATACGAGGAGGCCTCGAGGTCCTTAATCTCTTCTTCTGCAGCTACGAACGTATATGCAATCAGATTTGATTGCTCTATGAGTTCCGGTTTCCGTATCTTCCTTTTGTCCCTTCCCTTCGCAATTGTGTATGGTTCATTTACAGTAAATTCTTCAAGATCTGCATCTTTTGACTCATCAATTTGAGTCTCTTGATCGTTTTCCTTGGTAAGCTCCACCAGTAGCTCCACCTGCTCGTTGTTCTCGTTTCTTGATAAATCCACAGAAATTTTACGATGATCAAGCATAGAGGATTCATCAAACGTAACATCTCTACTAACTACAAATTTGAGTAAAGACAAACACCAAAGTTTGTACCCTTTTACTCCATCTACATACCCTACGAATATGGCCTTCTTAGCTCTTGGTTCAAGCTTTCCTTCATTAACATGATAATAAGCTGGACACCCAAATATTCGCAAGTATAAATAGTTAGAGGGTTCACCTAACCATACTTCATTCGGAGTCTTAAAGTCAATCGATGATGCTGGAGATCGATTGAGAATATGAGAAGCAGTATGAACTGCTTTTGCCCAAAACACTTTGGACATTTTGGCTTGTAAGAGCATACAACGAGCCTGCTCAAAAAGAGTTCTGTTCATCCTCTTGGCAACTCCATTCTGCTGTGGTGTGTGCCTGACCGTCTTATGTCTTGCGATCCCATGAACTTTGCAGAAATCATTGAACTTTTCACTGTAAAATTCCAAGCCATTGTCTGTGCGAAGATACTTGATTTTTCTCTCTATTTGATTTTCAACCAAAATCTTCCACTCTTTAAATGCTTCAAAAGCATCACCTTTTGCCTTCAGGAAACTCATCCAAACCTTTCGTGAAAAATCATCAATGAATGTGAGAAGATACCTCTTTCCTCCCTTCGATAGAAGCTTAGAGGGACCCTATAAATCTGAATGGATGTAGTCTAGCACCCCTCCCGTCTTGTGCTTGCCAGTGCTGAAGCTGACCTTCTTCTGCTTCCCTAAGACCCAATGGTCACAAAATTCAAGTGTGCTGATCTTCTCACCATTCAAAAGGTTGCAGTTGCTCAACATCTCCACTCCTCGTGCGCTCATATGACCTAGTCTCATATGCCATAATCTTGCATTGTCATCATTAGACAACTGCGCTGTAGATGCATTTACAGAGCCAACAATGGTGCTTCCTACTAGTGTGTAGAGGCCATCCTTCAGCATGACTAAAGACCCTTTAGTAACTTTCATAGTTCCTCCTTCGCTCATGTACTTGTAGCCTTGTTTATCCAAAGTACCCATAGAGATCAAATTCTTCTTCAGATCAGGAACATGACGGACATTTGTAATAAGCCTCATGATTCCATCATGGCAGCGAACCCGAACTGAACCAATGCTAACTATTTTACAAGTTGCATTATTGCCCTTTATTACGGTTCCTCCACTTGTCTCATAGCTGCTAAACCAATCTCTTCGGAATGTCATATGTAGAGTACAACCACAGTCTAACACCTATTTGTTTTCATAGACTCCACTATTGCATGATGTTGTTAGTACATAATTATCATTAGAATCATGTACCTGCTTAACAATGGATGCACTCGCCTTTTTTTTGGACTTTGACATAGGGCAATCTCGTTCAAAGTGCCCCTTCTTGTGACAGCCCCAACACTCCACATTCTTCTTGGTCATATGAGACTTTGATCTGTACTTTGATTTACTCCTTCCTTGTTGGCTAGTACGACCTCTCACAAAGAGCCAACTAGCTTCGTTGCCATTGTCTCCTTCAAAGTGCCTCCGCACATCACATGAGTTAAGTACTTGTCGCACTTGCTCAAGAGTGATAGACGCCTTACTATACATCATTGAATTCTCAATATCATGATATTTTGAAGTCAATGAAAATAGCAAAGCACATGCAAGCGTCTCCTCATCCTTTTTAATTTCAGCAGTTTGTAAGTTCATCACAAGTTTATTGGACGCATCTAGATGGTCCTGCAACAAAGTACCTGACTCCATCTTAAATGTGTGAAGCCTCCGTTGTAACAACATCCTTGTTGTCACCGACCAGTCCTGGTAAAGCGCTTCTAGCCTTTCCCATAACTGTTTGGCAATCTTATCGGTACTTGTACTCACTTCACAAAGAACGTTAGGTGCAAGGGACAATTGGATTACACTCAATGCATCTCCTTCAATCTTTTCCTTGTCGGAATCCGATGTTTTATCGGGGTACTTTCCGTCAATAGCATGGATTGAACCTTCCCTCCGCAGTAACGCCATCATCTGGATTTTCCAGATATTGAAGTTGTTGTGCCCACTAAATCTATCAATTTCAAATTTCATGGAACTCATTTTTACTTGTTCTTCCTCTTCTACTACAAAGTATTTGGAAATACAGAAAACCAAAGTAATTCTTTTCTGATGTGGAAGTTCATACTGCGCTGCAATCACAGAGTATACTCAGACAGAACCTTGGCTCTGATACCAATTGTTAGCGAAAACGTGAAAATAAAGAACAAGGAAGAACAACAATATTTAATGTGGTTCGGATCAGAATGATCCTACGTCCACCAGAGAACAACTGTACCAATATTTATTTCACTCCAAAAAGAATACAAGTGAAATACTACAAAAGAGAGAGGAGATCAAATGACTTAGAAGTTGAAAAAGCAAGTGAGAGGTGTGTTACAAATGAATTAAGAGCTACCTATTTATAGGAGTGAATTCTTCCTATTGATGTCATCCATGACATCACTATGTGTCAAAATGTGAATGTTTAAAATGTGAAACCATTTTATGGTTTACCTAAATTTCACCTACAAAGATATTATCTTGACCTTTTATTTTGTACTAAAGAATTATCTTCCTACCAAATCTTCACATTAATTCATCTTTATTAGGTTTGTCTCCACAAGGACTAAACAAACTCTTTCAATCTCCACCTTGGTTTGCGTTCTGAGCACGTGTATGAACAACTCTAGCAAAAACTTCTAAGCTTACAGGGCAATCCCGTTGTAAGAAACAAGAAGAATCAAACCTTTGTTGAGTTTTAAAAAGCGTAAATGAAAAATGAAGAGTTGTGACTTTTTGTGAAAAGTTTGGACTTTTGAGAAAAGTTGTGACTTTTATGCAAAGTTGTGACTTTGTGAAAAGTTGTGACTTTTGTAAAAAATTGTGACTTTTATGAAGAGTTCTGGCTTTTCTAAAGAGATGTGACCTTGTCGTAAGGTTTGTGACTTTTAAGAAGGGTTAAATAAGAATCCTGATTTGTGAGGATGTCACATAATATAGGCGGGTCTAAGATAAAGCTGTGACTTTTCTGTAAAGTTGTGACTTTTATGATGAGTTCTGACTTTTCTAAAGAGTTACGACTTTTATGAAATGTTGTGGCTTTTTCGTAAGGTTGTGAATTTTAAGAAGAGTTAAATAAGAATCTTGATCTGTGAGGGAGCCACATAGGAGGGTCTAAGATTCTTTATATATATATATATTTATATATATATATATATATATATATATATATATAAGATAAGATGTCTGTTACTACGTAATCTTGTATGTAAGATAATATAGTGTTTTAGTTTTAATGACTGATAGGTTTTAAGTATTATTTTATAAATTCCGTGATATTAAATTCCCGCGCGAGGCGCAGGTAATTTTACTAGTTTCCATATAATTAGTACCCCGTTCTTAAGTAAATTTAGTTTTATTATTTTTTTCTGTCACTATCCTTCTATTCTTGTGACCAAAAAATAATATTTTCATAAGAAATTAAATATAGATCATCAAAGAGATTAAAGCATAGTAAAGGTGGTTAACCAAAGAGCCCCAAAATATATTTAGATATTATTTTAACTAATGTAAACTGTGGAAAAAGATTCCCCCCCCCCCCCCCCCCCCATATTTCTAAGTATACGACTGAATATATTTTGATTATAAAGTATAAACTATAATAAATCCACAAAGTTGGGGATCAAAGAACATCTAATTTTAGTTCCTTCTAATTTAACCTTGTACAGACACATGCATAATTGCTATTGCCATATATTTCTTTGGTTTTTAATACACGGCTTCAAGAAACATTTACTATTTTTTAATAAATACCTTTGGATTTATGACATAAATTGAATGGAAGCTATAGAGGGAAAATTTAAAATGAAATAAAATGAGGATATTACAATTGACACCTTATCTTTTTAAGTTTTAAAAGGGTAAAATAGGTTTTTAAATATTTAATGGGTAAATTGTTAATTCAACTATGCATGTTTGGGGCTTCCCACTTTTAATATAATATGATATCGACGTGGTAGGGGTCGATCCTAACTCCCCACGCCAAAGGCTCACACCCTAAGGTGGTGGCTTATTAAGAAAAAAAATAAAATAAAAAACCAATTTGATAAGATTTACTCTGATGTTTAATTTTTTCAGCTTCCCTGGTTTTTGTGACTTTTCACTCACAAAACTTCAAATATTTTCAAGTAAAATGCATGTCTAACTCAAATATTTTAAATTTATGATCAAACAATTTCGAATTCAACTTAAAATTTTTTGTCATGTCATCTCATTGTTTTTGTACGTTTTTTGTTCATTAAATGGAGTAGGCTGATACAAATAAAGGAATCAGATATTGGGGAGCTTAACTAAATGAGTTGGTGGGATCTACTTATGCATGTAGTAGCTGCTAAAAGCTTCATCATTTTCTCCAAAAAAACAAAACAAAATCGAGCTTGGATGGAACTGAACAGGACTCGGTAAATGCATTAAAAGGTCAAAAGGCATTATTATTGAGAAAATAAAGCTTTAGTACATGGATACCGGGCAAAGATCTGCTTCTGAATGTAACTATCAACTAAAACAGAAAACACAAACTGGAAAAACATACTATTTTCCAAGAGTATTCTCTACTAATTAACTTGAACATGCTTGTGCAGACATAGCAGCCATTTTCTCACTCGTAATCCCAGCATTGCAGATGTTGGCGATACCACGTACATGTTTCCTTTCATACGCTGTTAATCTTCCACAATGTGCCTCAAATATCTTGACCTATTCTCACAAATAGAGCAGCCATATTCTCATCAAAAGAATAAAACGCGAAAATTGAACTGAAATACCACAGAAAACATTGCTTTTATCTTCATGTTAAATACTTACATAGGACTTAAGGCAATCCCAGTTGTCAACAACTGGTTGTCCAGCAGGCCGAACAGTGTTTAGTACCTCATTACCTTTTCAACACAAAAAAGAAGCTCACCTAGATGTTTTACATTGTTGTCCACTTGACTTCTCTGTGACATAACTTCATTTAGTTTCACACGAGCTTCATATTTCTCATCGGAGCCATCAGGAGCATTTTGGTGCTGCAAACATTAAGAAAGAACATATCAAAATCATGTGTAGGAAGAAGAATTCTAGCAATTGTGCTGCAAAAAGCGGTAGAAAGCATACTTTGTGAACAAATAGAAAAGTTCAGCACTCCGTTGATCCACATTCCTTAGCAATGATTTCAAGAATGACATGGCATCCTGTTATAGAATGTATATAGACTTAAATCTTAGTAATATACATAGCTATATATAGGCAGCAGATTTGTAGGGATCATTGCAGATCTATAGGAATCACTCTTAATTTCTTTTCTTAGTTAGCACCTTATGTATTGTATTTATTCACGGTTCACCTACTGGAATAAGATAAGATCTTCCATTAAATTACATGGTATCAAAGCCTATAGGCTCGTGTCGTTTTGGCTGTGTTACATAAGAAGTTTTGATTTCCATTCCACTATTTTAAAGTGGTCAGTCTGTGTTACCACCACCACCGAAGGAGGCAGAGTATATTTTTCGGCCAAACCAGTCTTTTCCGACATCTAGTTGTGAAGCGAGTGGCTGTCACACACTGCTCATACAGTTCGTTTGTTCATTACATGCCGACACATGAAAGCGCGTGTTCTGGCTGAATTTATTGGGTTCTAAATTTTCGACATCTGCACGTATTTCTGGGGAATCCTCTGGTGTTAAAATACAATCTGGAAAGTCTGTTTGTCACTTCTCAGGTCTGTTCTGGTGTTAAAATACGATCTGGAAAGTTTGTTCGTCACTTCCAGGTTCATTTCTATTCTACAATACTGAATCTAATTTGTGATTTGTGGTTGCTAGGTTTTACTTCAGTTCATATAATTGGTGTTGTGTGGCCATAAGTTGCGGTTCAAGATTTCTTTCTCTGAACTACTTGCTTGGGTATTTGATTGTTCACTGCTTGCTCTTGTTTACTGGTCAAGTACTCAGTTCCTTTATTTTGGGTGGACAATTGGTTTCTTAGTTGATAAAATCATTTTTAGACTTTGTTCATCGTATTTGTGGGGTCACATACATGCTTCTGGTTGAATATTTTGTAGATGAGATCGTATACTACTAAAATATTTGGAGTTAATGACTAAAATTGTGGCTCCTATGTATTCGGATAAAAGAATTTTGGTTTCGGCGGAATAGTTTGCAAAATTCTCACAATATCAAAAATTACAAAAATAATCTATTTTAGTTACTACCCTTGTTGAGTCAGGAAAAGCATGTCTTATGTCCTCTTCGAATAAATGGGTGATCGATTCAGGTGCCGCAGATCACATGATAAGTAATCCTAATATATATTCTAGCTTTCGATCACATGGAGCACTCTCTCCTGTGACGGTTGCTGATGGTTCTATCTGTAATATTATAAGATCTGGGACTGTAAAACCAACCTCCTCCATTACCTTGTCATCTGTATTAGGTCTACCAAAGTTAGCTTTTAATTTGATGTCTGTTAATAAGCTTACCAGAGACCTGAACTGTTATATCTCATTCTTTCCCGATCATTGTTTGTTTCGTGATCTGAAGACGAATAAAGTTATTAGTAAAGGAAATGTATCTGATAGTCTCTACATTCTTGATGAATATTGGGAGCCTCGATTTGCTTCTTACTCTTGTGCCGTGTCTCCATTTGAGGCACATTATCGATTAGGACATCCTTCTTTGCCTATGTTGAAGAAGCCCTGTCCTCAATTTCAGAATATTCCTTCACTAGATTGTGAGTCATGTCAATTTTCCAAACACCATCGTAGCTTAACAAATCCAAGGGTTAATAAGCGGGTGGAGTCAATTTTTGAGTTAGTTCATTCTGATGTTTGGGGACCATGTCCTGTTATTTCCAAAACTGAACATAAGTATTTTGTCACATTTGTGGATGACTTCTCTCGAATGACTTGGATTTATTTTATAAAGAGCCTTTCTGAAGTGTTCACTCACTTTTGTGCCTTTTATGCTGAAGTCAAAACTCAGTTCAATACTTCAGTGCATATTCTAAGGAGTGATAATGCTAAAGAATATATGTCAGAATTATTTCAGTCCTATATGATACAACATGGTATTTTCCATCACATTTCATGTGTTGATACACCCTCTCAAAATGGAGTTGCTGAGAGAAAGAATATGCATCTACTTGAGACAGCTAGAGCACTTTTGTTCCAAATGAAGGTTCCTAAACAATTTTGGGCCGATGTAGTCTCTACAACTTGATTTTTGATTAATCGCATGCCATCGACTGTTCTTGTTGGTAATGTACCTTACAATGTTCTTTTCCAAACAAGTCACTATTTTCGGTGGAGCCTAAGGTATTTGGAAGCATATGTTATGTTTGAGATGTTCAACCATCTATTACCAAGTTGGACCCCAAGGCATTAAAGTGTGTTTTCTTGGGTTATTCACGCCTTCAGAAGGGGTATCGGTGTTATTTTAATGAGCTTGGTAAATACTTGGTGTCAAAAGATGTGGTATTTTCAGAGACTACACCATTCTTCTATGCACCTCCCATTTCTACAACTCAAGAGGAGGAAGATGAGTGGTTAGTCTATCAGGTTACTCGTGTTTCCACAGAACAATCAGATAATGTTCTTCAATCTCCTAGTTCCTCTATTGAACACCAATTGACTATTGGGCCTACAACTTGTGCTCCAGCAAGACCGCCAATTGTTCAAGTTTATTCGAGGAGACGAGAGATCGATGATACATGTTCTGCACCAGTTCCTCTGTTATCAAATCTTTCTTCACCCGATCCTTTAGAGAATCTTGATCTCCCTATTGCTCTTCGCAAAGCTAAAAGGACTTGTCAATCCACATATTCCATTGTTAATTTTGTTTCCTATGACCGCTTATCCTCTATGTCGAGGTCCTTAGTTGCTTCTTTAGACTCTATCTCTGTACCCAAAACAATGAAGGAAGCTTTGAACCATCCTCGATGGTATGATGCGATGCTTGAGGAAATACATGCCTTAGAGGAAAATCACACATGGGATTTGGTGGATTTACCTAGTGCGGTGAAACCAGTGGGTGTTCACAGTTAAAGTTAATCCAGATGGTTCTGTGGCAAGACTTAAGGCCAGGCTTGTGGCTAAAGGGTATGCTCAAACTTATGGAGTGGATTATTCAGACACCTTCTCTCCAGTTGCCAAACTTACCTCTGTCCGCTTGTTCATTTCTCTAGCTGCTTCTGAGAATTGGCCTTTGTATCAGTTGGATACAAAAAATGTTTTCCTTCATGGTGATCTTCAAGAGGAAGTATATATGGAGCAACCACCTGGTTTTGTTGCTCAGGGGGAGTATGCGAGAGTTTGTTATTTGAAGAAGTCCTTGTATGACTTGAAACAGAGTCCCCGAGCTTGGTTTGGAAAGTTCAGTGAGGTAGTCCTGGAGTTTGGGATGAACATGTGCAAATGTGATCACTCAGTGTTCTACCGACAATCAACAGTTGGCACTATCCTGCTAGTTGTGTATGTTGATGACATTGTCATCACAGAAAGTGATTATGCGGGGATCTCTTCCCTTAAATCCTTCCTGCATACTAGATTTCAAATGAAAGACTTGGGTCAGTTGAAATACTTTTTGGGCATAGAGGTGAAAAGAAACAAGAAGGGAATTCTTTTGTCTCAGAGAAAGTATATTCTTGATCTTCTTGCAGAAATTGAAAAGTTGGCAGCTAAACCTTGCAGTACTCCAATGGTTCCCAATCTACAGCTTATGAAAGATGACGGCGACCCCTTTGATGATTCTGAGAGATACAGGAGGTTAGTTGGGAAGTTAAACTACCTTGTTGTGACTCGTCCAGACATTGCTTTTGCAGTAAGTGTTGTTAGCCAGTTTATGTCCTCGCCTATAGTCATACACTGGGCATCTTTGGAACAGATTTTATGTTACTAGAAAGGAGCTCCTGGACTTGGGATATTATATAGCAATCACGGTCATACTCGTGTTGAGTGTTTTGCAGATGCTGACTATGCACAAAGATGCACTTTAACTATCCAACTCTTAAATAAAAAAACAATCGAATTCTACTTGGCAAAAAACGTGATGTACACTCAATCTACGCGCGTTAGGAGTAAATTTCGAGGCCCACAATGATAAAAAATTTGCTAAAATGACAATTATACCCTTACTGAATCCCTTTTATATATATCTTTATATTTTCTAATCAAAATCCCATTTTTTTCCTCTTCTTTCAAATCAAGCTATTTTTTCTCTTTAGCACGATTTCTGCTCGTTTTTAGTGCAAATGGCTTCTGATTTTTTTTGTCATTATGGAAAAAGAGCTATAATGAAATAGCTATAAGATGACCCATATGACTAAAGTTGTAAAAAAGAACGACTTTACTGTCATTAAACAAAGATTCTACCTTCTATCAAATTTAACTTTAAAAAGGGCAAAATTAAATATACCTGGACTAAATTGAGGAAGATGAACAGATAAACATCAGAATATATGAACTTTTAGCACAAATCTTGAACAATTTTCCCCTTGATTCATGATTTTGGTTGTAAATTGCCAGCTAGGGTTTCACGATTTTTGAGAGAGAAACAGAGTAAAATGGAAGAGTCTTTCACCCTATACCCTTGTATTAATTTGAATATTAATTTAGTTTTTTTAATTCTAATATCTACGTGTAAAATTTTTAATTAGTTGGCAGCCATTGAGTGGCTCATTAAATCACGTTGGAGCGTCTGCATTTCACGCGTTTGGGCTGCAATATTCGAGTGTTTTTTTTATTTAAGAGTTGGATAGTTCTTAACATGAATTACTTATACACATTCACAACTATAGCCACATAATATCTGATTATCGATATATACTATAACCAAGTGTATAGAATTCAATTGACATTTGGAATTTCTCATTAGAATGCGACATTGTCACAGCTTCATAATGGGGTCTTATTTCTCACATATTCACTCAACTAATACTTATTATGTCAGAACGTCAGAAAGTCACATTTCTTCTTGATTCCAACTTTTTTCAATAAACAAAATGACATTTTTGTGGAGGATCTGAATATTTGAATTGAAAAACTTACTAGATATAAAAAGAAACACGACAGACCAAAAAGGAAAGTAAGACACTTAAATTTAGACAGAAGGTGTATTAATTGATTGACCATGTGAGGAAGATACTTACAAACATGTCCAGGGCGACCATGATCAGCATAGTAGATGAAGATATGGTCATTTGGATGACTCTTCAAAAATTTTCCACTTCCTCCAACAATACCACTTTTGTTTGCTAGGATGACATTGTAAAAGTTTTTAGCATTAACATCTTTACCTACATAATCCTGCCTCAACAAAGCAAAGCCCCTCATAAGCTAGCAAAAAGAACAAATCTTTGGGACACCTTTGTAAACATCATGGCCGTGTGGGTTATTGATGATGACACCAGGCCTGGGGTTTTTCTCTTTGGTGAGCAATATCATCATACATAAATACAATGATGTTCTCATCTTTAAGACTACCAGCCTTCAATAATTGATAAGCGTGGCACACATCCGCCTAAAATCATACAATCAAGTAAACGCTTCGTTTGGTAGTTGGTTAGAGTTATGCATAAATAATATTGTTTACAAAAATATACCTCTATAAGTGTAAAAAATCTAAAAAGTGATGTATAAAAAGGGTTTGAGAGTGTAATTTTAACTATTTTATCTCGGGATAAGTTATTCCACGATTATTATTTTATCAAGAGGCAGGGGCGTATGCTTGAGGGGTCACCGGGTTCACGTGAACCCATGCCCCCTCTCGAAATTATATATAGTAGTGCTATATTTTTTTAAAAATATTTAAATATAGATGTGTGAACCCACACTCCAAGTATCATATAATGGAATGATGATTGGGTGCACCTCTCTAAGTGAGGTTAGAAATTTGAATCTTATATCCATCTTGTTTTATTTTCTTTCTAAAATTGGGCTCTAAGTGGTTATTGGTAGCACTTTATATGTATATATATATAGCTTTAATCTTTCAAAATTTTCTACTTTGTTACATTGGAAATTCCTAATTTTTTTGGGCAATGTAATTGTTTTTGTATAACTAAATCAAATGTGTATACTAAAACTAGTACTACTGGATAATATAACATACAATCAATGAGTTCAGTCGATCTCAATACCTTCGGCGTGATACACACACACACACACTATTTGAATAGAAAAAAATTAATTTTGAACCTATGTATAATTTTATAATTTTAACGATTTTTAGTGATAAGAACCTAAATGTCAAACTAATCAAATTCATATCTTAGATCTACCTTTTTGTAATAGTGCACCCATCACTCGAAGTCCTAGATACTTCTCTATCAAGAGATAGTGATAACTTATTCCAACATTAATCATTGATCGTGGGATAAGTTTTCCTGAACTTTGTAACCAAACAAAGGATTAAAGGGTACTAAAATTTTATCTACAAATTTTCTTGATTTTTTTTGTGATTCGTTGTGAATCCTCTTTAAGCAGTTGTAGAACAATCAAATTCAATCATCTCAAGATTTATTTAACTAATCAACAATTAATAATAGCCATATACTTCACAAAAATGCAAAAAAAAAATGATAGATGTTAATGAAGATATCATCAGAGCACTCCAATCACTACAAATGAATCGTTAAACATTCACACCAATGTACCATTATCAAACATTCACACCAATAATGTCATCTACCTATCATCAAGATTATTAATAAATGTTTACAAGGAATATATATATATATATACTAGTCTCTGGACACGTGCTTTGCACGTGTATCCCATGCATCAATACACATTTTCTAAAGTAATATAAGCAGCACCAAAGTTGGTAAATGATTAGTTACACAAAATTTTATTTGAAAAAATAAATACAAGCTCAGACATAATTGTAAATACAGTTTTGAGACTGGGAAATAACACATCTAAATTTAGCTAGGTAATTAAGCACAATATATAGATATACCACAAGCCAATAAAAATATGATGTATAATTTTTGTCCATCCATTCGTATAGCATCATTTATTCTGTGCCATTAGGCATTTACTTCATCTACTCCATCTATTAAAAGTTTGGCTCATTTATGTCATGAAATATAACATGATAACCTTAGGTCAAATATAAAATCCATTAGGCACCTTGTAGACTAATAGTTTACGAAATTTGAACTCCTATTTTATGTGCTAAACTTCAGCGGTAATAGAAAAATTGGTTAATATAGGCCTAATAACAAGTAACGTAAACTTTTTTAACTGAATAGTTTAATCACTAATCAAGATGAACTGTTACTATTTTAATGTGTATCCGTATTATTGAAAGAAATACATTTAGCTCCGTAGATTAGAAAAGAAAAACAATCTAAATTTTAAGGTTAAGATCTAGTTTGGATATTATAAATTTTGACAAAGAGTTTGGTACTACAATTAATACATATTATGATATTATCTTTTACAAAAATCACATAATGGAGATAAGATAATGAAATTTAGGATTTAACTTTGACATGAATACTTTTCATTGCATCTCCAAATTAAAATGAACAAGCTCTTACATATAGCACGTGAGGATTATATGAATATTGAAAGGTTATAGACCATTAATCTTACCTATCTATTACAAACTGAGCAAGTACATAAAATTAAAATAACAATGATCTTTGATGGAAAATGAAAATTACCAAATTAATAAGCATTAATGCTTTTGTTGTTAGTCCAATGGTATATACTGCCTTTGTCATGCTTTTCCTGTAAAGAATTAAGATAATTCAAAGACACTGATTTAAAGTAGTTATTGTTGTATACATACCCGAAAGATGAATTACAAATAGTTTATCTAGATATCGTTAGAGTAATGATCACGTCTTGAGTATCATTGCCGGAGTTCTCAGCCCTTTTACCTTTATGCCTGAACGCAGCTTTAAGCTTTTGTACAGAACATTTTATCATTTTGCTTTTTTATGTATTCTGCTAAGTTTTAACTTTTCAATGGTTAATGAATTTTGTAGAATAATATGTAGTTATTAGAGAGGAGCTGAGATATTAAGTTAGTAGGCGAAATGCCATAAAGAGAACTAAGATATTTACTTCAGAGAAGTTTATGGTCACTTTAATGGGTGAAATAGCATAACTGATAAAAAGTTAATGAACAAAACTGAAAGGGCATTAATTGGGAGTAAGAGGAATAATATTTCGATTATTACAAAATAATGAATAAGTTATTTTACTTTTTTAGCTTAATTTAACACACATTTAATTTAGGGATTAAGTGTGAAGAATTAAAGTGTCAGTTTTTGGACTTCTAATTCAATATTTATGTTATTAAAATATTATTATTTAATTAAATTTTAATTAGTGTAGGGGTAAAATCGTAATCCAACTTTGAAGTTAGGATCTTCCCACTTTTAATATAATACTACTTCTGGGAACGTGTGTTGCATGTTTATCCCAAAATACTTTATATAAATTTTGTATTGCAAATGACATAATTTATCCCCTTCAAATCTATTGGTATTTACCAAAAAAATAAAAATTAAAAATCCATCATTTTTTACGATAGAAACTATGTATATCTTCTTATTAAAAAGACTACACCCTTAATTATAAAATTGACTAAAAGTCTTGTATACTCACTAATAAATTTTATAGCATGAGTTGAACTTAAATGAAATAGTAAGGATTCATATAGCCGACCTCAATTTGTTTGGAACTGACGTATAGTTATTGTTTTGCTTATATATGCAAGATTTGACAAAATACATACATAACAATAAATAAGAGTACTATGAATACTTGACATGCTCATTGCTTATCAAAAACGTTCAAACAATGAGCATAACCTCTAGCTATTATCAAGCACATAAAAAAAGGAAATAAATATACAAAAGAGAGCTAGAGAAGAATTGCTTAGAACTTCTTATTATCAATCCATATGTCTTTTTTGTGTCTTCTCTGTGTCTTCTAGGTGCCTACGTATAACCAAATCAAATAAATACCATAAGCTCAAAAAGATGTTATGATAATAGAGAAGAGAAAATAGGTTCACCTAGTTAATCCCTAGCTTTACTATATATATAGAGATATGATCATTTTTGGGAATTTTTTTTTATAATATCTCTACTTATATATAGTACGACAATATGATATACCGAATGATATCATAAACATGACTATTAATATAATTTAGGAGTTATGATTATCAAAATTCATGAGAGTAATGGAGATAAAGACAATTTTTATTTTTTATTAAAGAATATGAATAAATGAATGAGTAGTAATAGACACATTCATTTTAATAGGGAAAACTGTTTTTTTAAAAAAGGATAAATAGGACCCGTGATTTCTTCAATCTAATTGTCAAACAACAACTTCTATTTGATGCATAAATCTATCTCGATGATTCAGGATCCTAGTTCTACACACAAAATCATTTAAAAAGAAAAAGAATATACCAAAACTATACCTATATTACAATTTTCAGTTTTATTGAAATCAATCACTCTTTGGACTTATGAATTTTACTATTTTATTCATTTTCATGACTAAATGTAATATTATTTGGTAAAACTTATTTTAAAATAACGTATACACTTGCTGTTATTTATGCTAGTACCTAAGCAACAAATTTATTGAAAAAAATAACAAATCTTAAAGCATGTCATTGCATTTTAAAATAGTAAACAAATATTGTAAATATTCTTTTTTAATCTTTAAATTCTAATTGATTGATATAGGTGAAACTATTTTATTTTTTTCTTCAAAATAAGTATATATCAAAAAATTTAAATCATTAAATAATTTTTCAATTAAAATAGATAAATTACCTCCTAAACAACATCATCTATAGCATTCCTAATTCAAACCAAAAAGCACCAAGAAATGTACCTAAAAATCAAAAAGAAAAAAATCGATAAATAGGACAAATATAGAATGGATAATTATTTAGGAAGATTAAAGGAAATTTGATAAATAGATGAAATAATTTTTGGTCAAAAGTAAAAGGTACAATACACACAGTGATTGAAAACAAAAGAGTGAACAAATTGAGGTTTTAGACGAAAGTATCAATTTTGTAAATCGATATAATCTTACATAAGAAAGTTTTGAACTTTTTAATCATACATTTGAATTTAGCAACACATATAAGCACTGACATGATTATTGATAATTGAATTTGTGTATCAAACCATGAACGATTGTTCATTTCATAGCCACATATATAGGAGCTTAATATTTTTTAACTCAAAAGAACTTTAGTGTAACATATAACAAAAAGATATAACAAAAAGATGGTGAAAAAATGAAGCACAAGAGAATTGTTTTACCTGGAGAGATTTAACATAATATGCATCTGCTACACTTCAAAGCTAGCCAACCACAACTCTTAAATACCATCAACACCTTAGTCTGAATATCATCTCCACGGGAAGAAAAATCTTCTTGTTAATCTTCATTTGATCTATGATCAAAAGAATTTCAATTTGTTCATCATAAAATTATATATCAACCATATGGATCTATGTCTTCCAGTTCATCATCCTCATCATTTCTATTCATTTGAATACATAATTCTTGACACCGTATATTTATATATATATATCAAGAAAATATTGTATCTTAACCTATAATTTAACAATACATTAATGAATATAATGCTAAAAATATTAAAAGTTGAACTCATTAACTATTAAGTATGAATCTTGAATCCGCCGCTGATGTTAGGACTCCTCTTGGCCCAATGTTATCCATCATATATAAAAGTAAATTTCCGTACTCCTTATTCCCATGGCAGACGTATGCTCGATTGAAGCTTGATCAACAAATTTTACTTGGCACCCAATAATATTGGTGAGGGTTTCATTGTTTTGCTACTGTCGTGATTGACGACACATTTGGATGAATTGGTATGTGTCTAAATTACATGTGAAAGATAGCTAGGAGTATTAAGGATTCTTTATTCTCCTTTAAAATGGAATGCGAAAACTAAAAGGATATATACGTTCCATACATATTAAATGTGAAAGGTCATAACATTTGGTGATTAAGAGTCATTCTTCACACGATTTATTATTTTAATGCATTGATATTATATTAGTGAAGAATCTGAAAAGGTTTTAAAACAACTGATAATAAGATCAATGGAACTTAAGCGTTGGAAAAGAGTGGTTACAGTGAGGGAAGCTGAGCAGTAACTAAACATGTATGGAGAATTAAAATAGGCTTGAGATAATCAGCAAATTAAAATGTTAATAAATTAATATTTAAGTGATCAACTTTGGGGTTAAGCTCTTCCCACTTATAGGAATATATGATATGATAATAATTTAGAATGCTAACCTAGTGCCTATAATTATCCCAGCCATTGGAGCCAGCAACGAGGACAACCCATTTGGTTCCTTGAGTTTTTTGGGTTAAAAATTGAGAGATACTACGACCTTCAATATTAATTAATGTTGAGACGAAAACAAAGAAAAATACAACAACAATATTATACCTAGATATCATTGTGTTTGAAATTAACAAAGAAACCAATCAACTAGGATGGAGAGTATTGAGCTTGGTGTATGAAAAAATTATAGAAAATATGGCAAGAAGTTGACAATTATTTATTGCACTAACATTTGATCATAGATTATGAGAAATTTTCTTTAAATGTTTGTTGCCCATATCTTTTGAAGAATTATCTTTAAATATTTATTTGACTATATCTTTAAATAGCCTTTTCTGGGCTAGAAACAAAACAGAAACAAGATCAACTGTGGTAATTCAAACTTGTGGTGGGATACATGGACTGACTTGGGGCCTCTAGCTCTCCTTCCTCACATAAGGTTGCTCCAGTGTTAATATGTTGGGAACTTTGGACTTCATGTAAATTTGGTGACAACAAAAAGTTTTACTACAATAAGATGGAGTACCACATCATATGGAACATTCACATGGTTTTTCCTAACTGTAAACAGACAGGACCTTGGCCAATTCTTACCATAAAACAGATAGTTTAATTAATGAGAAGCTGCCGCAGTGAAGTTTGGAATTCAATGGTGCATTTATAAAGGCTTCAACAATATACACATTGAACTTGACTCCATGGTGATTGCTAACATGTAATTTTTTTGTAAGTTAATATGATGCTTGATTAGGATGAGAAGATCTTGTATAGGCTACTCCTTCTCATTAACTTTTTTGGTATTACTCTTAGTACAAGTCCCGCTGATAGGTTAGAGGTAAGGTCCATGTCCCCCTCTAACCACTTGTAACTTTTTGTTATATATCGACATGGTAGGGGTCAAGCCTAACCCCCCACACCACAAAGGCTCACAACCTAAGGTGGTGACTTATTAAGAAAAATAAAAAAATAAAAAACCAATTTGATAAGATTGAGAAAATAAAGCTTTAGTACATGGATACCGGGCAAAGATCTGCTTCTGAATGTAACTATCAACTAAAACAGAAAACACAAACTGGCCAAAACATACTATTTGCCAAGAGTATTCTCTACTAATTAACTTGAACATGCTTGTGCAGACATAGCAGCCATTTTTTCACTCGTAATCCCAGCATTGCAGATGTTGGCGATACCACGTACATGTTTCCTTCCATATGCTGTTAATCTTCCACAATGTGCCTCAAATATCTTGACCTATTCTCACAAATAGAGCAGTCATATTCTCATCAAAAGAATAAAACGTGAAAATTGAACTGAAATACCACAGAAAACATTGCTTTTATCGTCATGTTAAATACTTACATAGGACTTAAGGCAATCCCAGTTGTCAACAAGTGGTTTTCCAGCAGGCCGAATACTGTTTAGTACCTCATTACCTTTTTCAACACCAAAAAGAAGACATTGTTGTCCACTTGACTTCTCTGTGATATAACGTCATTAAGTTTCACACGAGCTTCATATTTCTCATCAGAGCCTTCAGGTGCATTTTGGTGCTGCAAACATTAAGAAAGAACAATACTGAAATCATGTTTAGGAAGATGAATTTTCCATCAATTGTTCTGCAAAAAGAGGTAGGAACGTACTTTGGTGAACAAATAGAAAAGTTCAGTACTGTGCTGATCCACATTCCTTGATGACGATGTCGAGAATGACTTGGCATCCACAGAGTCATGACTGTGATTATTGGAAGTTTCACCCATATATGTGGCAAGAAGATCAAAACTCACCACTTTATCACCATATTCCATGGCATGGGAGCCATAGATACCATGTGTTGAGTTTAAGTAAGCTGCAGTTCTTTTTGCAACCTGAGCGACAAAATGAAATCATAAATCTTCCATTAAAATGGAATAAAAGAAAGCACAGGAGCAAACAATATCATATCGGATCGGAAATTAACAATTGATATTCTATTTTTTAAACAAATTGTTTAAAGCATATGAAATATTTGTCCATAACAATATAAACACTTACTCGACTACACTGCCCATGCATGCTGTTAGCTTTTCAATCTTGTACATCACTGTTCATAGGTGCAAACAATAATAAGTTTGACATAATACGTCACTTCCAAGTGTAAATGGTTGAAAAAAAAATACAAGAATCTATACTTGGCATACTCCTTCCTAACAATGTGGACTACGAGAACAGAGGTTATAAAAATTGTTTATACTTATCTTCCATCCAGGCAACACTGTACAAGTCTCCCAAGCACACACCCTGAAACTCGCGAGGTGGACACTGACCCCAGCAGGGATGTTTACTAGTACCCTCACCACAGTATGTGGCATAACTGTCTTCATCAGGTTTTGATGCAGTCATGACATAGATATTAAGTCCTTTGGGGAGAAGACCATCAAACATGCTTCCAGACTCACAAGCTTCTAGGTAAAACACCTGAACATCATCCAACACAAAATACATACTTTAAATTTCACTGATCAAACATTCACGCTAAGGAAAAGAAAGCCTGAAAAAATTAAAGCAAGAGAGTTACCGGTCGGTCATACATCCCTGAAGCATGCTTCTTTTTCAACACGTTAACTAGATCATGTGCATAAACCGATTCCCCACTTGGCATTGCTGATAATAATAAAAACACGAAAACAATTATGCATATCCTAATCATGTCATTCGGCGGCAAGTTCCTAACATGAATTACATATACGACACTGTTGAGAAATACATATCTTGTACATATATTCTTGTATATTTAGTTTCCTTATTTGTAGATCAAATCCCATTAATTGGGGATCACGATATCTTACCTAAAGCTAGGCTAGATTAATTTGTATCAAGTTGTATATATATCAGTTTGTGAATAAAGAAAATCACTTCAGCAAAATATATTGTTTTCTCTTCTTTTCTAAGATGGTATCAGGGCTTAATCATTCCAAAATTCCAAACACTAACAATAAGAGTAACAATATGGATTCATCAAATCCATATTTTCTTCAACATTTAGATCATCCCAGCCTCATGCTTGTTCCAATCAAGTTGAATGGGATCAATTATCCATCCTGGAGCAAATCAATGATACATGCTCTCACAGCCAAAAACAAACTATCTTTTATTGATGGATCAATTGAACCGCCGTCGGAAATAGATAAGCCAACAGAGTAGCGTTGTGGAATCAAAGCAATAGTATGATTTTATCATGGCTTGCTCACTCGGTGGAATCTGATCTTGCTAAAGGAGTCATCCATGCCAAGACGGCTCACCAAGTATGGCAAGATCTTAAAGATCAATTTTCTCAAAAGAAAGCACCAGCGATATATCAGATTCAAAAATTATTGGCTTCACTCTCACAAGGTTACATGAACATTTCTTCCTATTTCACAAAACTCAAAGGTCTTTGGGATGAGTTAGATACATTTCGAACATTTCCCACTTGCACTCAAATTAAAGCACACACCGATCAAATTGAAGAAGACCGTGTAATGCAATTTCTAATGGGTCTTAATGATATCTATAATGTTGTTTGATCTAATATTCTCATCATGTCTCCCCTGCCTAATGTACACCAAGCATATTCACTTGTTATTCAAGAGGAAACACAGAGACAAATGACGTCGGAACCAAAAGAAAGTTTCTCTATCGCGGCTGCACTTCAAAGACGTACCAATAGTTTTTTCAACAAACCCAAGGATAAACATTGTGAGCATTGCAATCGAGAAGGACACACAATTGAGAATTGCCACACTATGAAATTTCATTGCAAGCATTGCAATAGAAAAGGTCATACAGAGGATAGGTGCAAGTTTCAAAATGGCACTAGGTCTCCCAACAACTCAGGAAGCCAAAATAATCGACAACAACGCGGATCTCAAGGTAATCCTGCTCATGCTGCTAATGTAATAGAATTTCATCAATCTAAGAATGAGATTCACTCACAAAATACCAATGGTTCACATGGATTTTTAAAAGAACAACTTCGGCAGATTGCTCAGGCAGTAAGTTTGTTCACTCAAAATAATAGTTCTGCCGGTAATAGCGACGCCTATGCAAATGCAACAGGTTTATCTCTTTCTCATAATGTTTCAATTAATTCTGCATTCACTAGACCATGGATCTTGGACAGCGGAGCAAGTGATCACATTACTTCTGATTCCACATTCTTTACTAAAAAAAATCTCCATTTACACCCATTGTCAATTTACCCAATGGGTCACCAGTATCAATTCATTCCACTGGAACAATACCCTTTAACTCAGATATTACCTTAAACAATGTTTTACATGTTCCCTCTTTCCGTTTAAATTTAATGTCTGTTAGCAAACTTACTAATGACTTAAATTGTTGTGCCCTTATGTTTCCCACCTTTTTTTTATTGCAGGACTTGGCAACGGGGAAAATGATTGCCTCGGGTAAACATCATGGTGGTTTCTATTACATGTCACCAGTACAGAAACCATCCATTTCTCATCAAGTTTCACAACTGTAAAGATATGGCACCTGGGCCTAACTCAACCCCAAAAGCTAGCTCATGAGGGGAGGTTTGCCCAAGTCTATATAAGGAGAACATCAAGTCCATTCCCTAACCAATGTGGGACTTTTACCTACTCTAACACCCCCCTTCACGCCCAGGCCCGACTGGAGCGTGGACCGAGAGCCCAAACAGGGATCGACCTGACTCTGATACCATGTAAAGTACAAAGCCAATGAATTAATTTCCTTGTTCTTTTATTCCAAGAATAAGAGCTATTTATAGCTGTACAAGTAAATCTATCTAAGGAAATAAAATCAGAAAATATCCCTAAATATCTCTAAGATCTCTACCTATGATTATGCTATGAATATTATGAGTAGATATGACTATGTACATTTTGTAACACACCCCCTCAAGTTGGAGCATATATATTAATCATGCCCAACTTGTTACAAAGATATTCCACCCGAGTTCCATTCAAAGCCTTCGTGAATATATCACCCATTTGCTCTCCTGTCTTCACATAGCCAGTAGAAATCACGTTCTCTTGAATCTTCTCATGGACAAAGTGACAATCAACCTCAATATGTTTTGTCCGTTCATGATACACTGGATTTGAGGCAATGTGTAGAGCAACCTGATTATCACACCAAAGTTTTGCTGGAAAAGAAGGATTTAAACCAACTTCAGCTAAAAGGTGTTGTATCCATAGTATTTCACATGTGGACTGAGCCATAGCTCTATATTCAGACTCGGCACTAGATCGAGATACAACATTTTGTTTCTTACTCCTCCAAGATACTAGATTTCCACCAACAAAGACACAATAGCCAGTAGTCGATCTTCTATCAATTCTTGATCTTGCCCAATCTACATCTGCAAAACATTTAACATGAGTATGTGTGTGGTCGCTATACAATATGCCAAGGCCAAGGGCTCCTTTCAAATAACATAAAATTTGTTCCAAAGCAGCCCAATGTTTGACTGTTGGTACAGACATGAATTGACTAACAATACTGCATAGGCAATATCTGGATGAGTTACAGTAAGGTAGTTCAGTTCCCCAACCAACCTTCTGTATCTTTCTGGTTCATCAAAAGAGTCATCATCATCCTTAGTAAGATGTGCATTAGGAACCATTGGTGTGCCACATGGTTTCGCTCCCAAGTTACCAATTTCTGCAAGTAGGTCAAGTACATAATTTCTTTGAGATAAGAAAATCCCTTTCTTGCTTCGAGCTACTTCTACACCCAAGAAGTATTTCAGCTGTCCCAAGTCTGTGGTATGAAACTTGGCATGTAAAAACTACTTGAGAGAAGAAATTCCAGTACAATCATCTCTTGTAGTAACAATATTGTCAACATAGACAACTAGAAGAATAATACTAGTCATTGATTGTCTGTAAAAGACTAAGTGATCACACTTGCTCTTCTTCAAACCAAATTCTTGAACTACATCTCTAAATTTTCCAAACCAGGCACGAGGACTCTGCGTTAGACCATATAGAGATTTTCTTAAATGACAAACCTTTCCATACTCCCCTTGAGCAACAAACCTAGGTGGTTGCTCCATATACACCTCTTCATGGAGATCACCATGAAGGAAATCATTCTTGATATCCAGTTGATGCAAAGGCCAATGTTGAGAAGCAGCCAAGGAAATAAACAAATGAACAGAGGGAGCTTAGCTACGGGGGAGAAAGTGTCTGAATAATCTACCCCATAAGTCTGAGCATAGCCTTTAGCCACAAGTCTAGCCTTAAGTCTTGCGATAAAACCATCAGGATTGACTTTGACTGTAAAAACCCATTTGCATCCTACTGTTTTCTTTCCCTTGGGTAAATCCACCAAATCCCAAGTATGATTTTCATCTAGAGCATGTATCTCTTCAAGCATTGCATCATGCCATCCAGGATTAGTCAAGGCCTCTTTCACTGTTTTAGGAATAGAGATAGAGTCTAGAGAGCCAATCAAACAACTAGATTCATGAGATAAGTGGTCATAAGAAACAAAGTTAGCAATGGAATATTTGGATTTACACTGACGTGTACCTTTCCGAAGAGAAATAGGAAGGTCAAGATCTTCTGAAGAATCAAGTGGAGAAGGAACTAATGATGAAAGAGTTGATGTAGGATAAGTATCATCATTACCTCGCCTCCTTGAGTAAACTTGAACAATTGGCAATCTTGATGGAACAGATGAAGCAGGTTCTGGAGGCATAATAGTTGACTGATTCTCTATGAATGAACTAGAACATGGAAGAACAACATCATCTGATTGTTCTGTTACAGCATGAGTGACCTGATAGATTAACCACTCATCTTCCTCCACCTCACTTGTAGAAATGGGAGGTGCATAGAAGAATGGTGTAGCCTCTGAAAATACCACATTAGTTGACACTAGGTATTTGCCAAGCTCAACAGAATAACACCGGTACCCTTTCTGAAGTCAAGAATAGCCCAAGAAAACACATTTTAACGCCTTTGGATCCAATTTAGTAACTGATGGTCGAACATCTCGAACATAACATGTGCTTCCAAACACCTTAGGTTCCACCGGAAATAGTGATTTGTTTGGAAAAAGATCACTATAAGGCATATTACCTGCCAACACAGTCGATGGCATCCGATTGATCAGAAAACAAGATGTAGCAACTACATCAGCCCAAAATTGTTTGGGGACTTTCAATTGGAACAAAAGTGCCCGAGCTGTCTCAAGTAGATGCCTATTCTTCCTCTCAGCAACTCCATTTTGAGAAGGTGTATCAATACATGAAGACTAATAAAGAATACCGTGCTTTCTCATGTAAGACTGAAATAATTCTGACATATATTCTTTAGCATTATCACTCCTTAGAATCCTAACTGAGGCATTAAATTGAGTTTTGACTTCAGCGCAGAAGGCAGTAAAGTGAGTAAACACTTCAGATCAACTCTTCATAAAGTAAATCCAAGTCATTCGAGAAAAATCATCCACAAAAGTAACAAAATATTTATGCCCAGTTTTAGATACAACTGGACATGGTCCCCAAACATCTAAATGTACTAACTCAAAAGCAGACTAAACTCATTTATTAACCCTCGGACCTAGTGAGATGCGATGGTGTTTTGCAAATTTACATGATTCACATTCCAATGAGGAAATATGCTGAAATTGAGGACAAAGCTTTTTCAACAAAGGTAGAGAAGGATGTCCTAATTGACAATGTGCTTCAAATGGAGACACGACACTTGAGCAGGCAACAAATCGAGATTCCCATTCATCAAGGATATATAAATTATCAGATACATGTCATTTACCAATAACCTAATTTGTAGTAAGATCACGAAATAAACAATGATCGAGAAGGAAAGTGATATAACAATGAAGGTCTCTAGTAACTTTACTAACATAAATTAGATTAAAGACCAACTTTGGTAGACTTAATACAGATGACAAGGTAATAGAGGAGGTAGGTTTAACAGTTTCAGATCCAACAATGTTACAGGTTGATCCATCAGCCACTGTAACTGGAGAGGGTGCTTTGTGTGGTTGAAAACTATAAAAAATATTAGGATTACCTGTCATATGATTAGTGGCACCTGTAAATATTCAACCAGTCCATTCCCCAACCAATGTGGGACTTTTACCCACTCTAACAACAACCAAAAAATTTATGGCACATGCGTCTAGGACACCCATCACCTTCTCGCCTTAGATTAATTGCTCCACTATTACCTTCTTGTAGTGTTTCCTTTGATAATAATTGTGATGTTTGTTCTTTGGCTAAACAGACACGACTTGCATTTCCATTGAGTAACATTTCTACTCGTGCTCCATTTGACTTATTAAATTGCGATGTTTGGGGTCCACATCGAGTACCTACTGATTCAGGGGCTCGATTTTTTCTTACTATCGTAGATGATTTTACAAGATGTACTTGGTTATTTCTTATGAAATACAAGTCTGAAACTTCTCATTTTTTGCAATCTTTTATATCATTTACTAAAAATCAATTTCATGCTTCAGTTAAAAAAATAAAGAGACAATGGGAAATAATTCGAACCAATGAAAAAAAAAATTCACTCTCATGGAATCGAATACCAACGAACTTGTGTTTTCACTCCACAACAAAATGGGGTAGTTGAACGCAAGCATCATCATATTTTAAATGTTGCATGAGCTTTACGTTTTCAAGCTCACTTGCCAATCACTTTTTGGGGCGAATGTGTTTTGAGTGCTGTCTATATTATTAACCGATTACCAACTACATTGTTACATTCTAAGTCACCTTATGAATTGCTATATCATAAATCACCATCCCTTAGTCACCTAAAAGTTTTTGGTTGTTTGTGTTATGCTACTGTTGTTAAACATAAACAGAAGTTTGATTCTCGAGCCAAATACTCCATCTTTGTTGGTTATCCTACTGGTCAAAAAGGTTATAAGCTTTATGATCTGGAAACCAAACAATTTTTTGTACGTTGAGATGCCAAATTTTCTGAAACTATCTTTCCTTTTAGTTCAGTTGCACCCACTTCGACCTCATTATCACCTCAATCCTCTTCTAGTATATTTGACAATTGGTCCTCTCCACCATCTTTCATAAAAGATGTCCCATCTTCTCAACCTCAATCTATCAAGAGAGTAGAATCTCATGAACCCAGAATCATGGAGGACATCTTTAGCAATCCTACCCAATCAAATAGTATTTCTAGTAATCCTATCCAATCTGAAATTATTTCTAGCAATCCTACCCAATCTGAAATTATAGCAGATGATAATCTTGTCAATCCCAAACAACTCGTTCAAAATCCGACGTCAAATGAAACCCTTGAATCTGTTCCAATCACTTCGGAGGTTGTTGTTCCTTCATCTCCTCTTTTAAGACAATCTGCTCGTCTTAAAAAAACTCCTGAATGGCATAAAGGCTACATATTGCCAACTCAAGCCAATCAATCTTCTGTTATGTCAAGTCCAACATCAGGTACTCGATATCCTCTTTCTCATTATCTTTCTTACTCTCACATATCTTTAGCATATTGTATTTTTCTAGCTAATATTACTGGTCACACAGAGCCTTCATCATATGCTCAGGCTGTTCTTGATCCACATTGGCGACAGGCCATGAATGCAGAATTAGAAGCGTTAAAATATTATAAGACTTGGACCTTAGTTCCACTCCCTGTTGGTCAGAAACCCATTGGATGCAAATGGGTTTATAAAATCAAATATAAATCCGATGGAACGATTGAGCGTTATAAGGCTCGTCTTGTCGCAAAGGGATATACTTAGATTGAGGGAATCGACTATCAAGAAACTTTTTCTCCTACCGCAAAACTCACGACACTTCGTTGTCTTCTTACAGTTGTTTCTGCTAGAAATTGGTTCACTTATCAATTGGATGTCCAAAATTCTTTTCTTCATGGAGCCCTACATGAAGAGGTGTACATGGAACCTCCACCGAGTTTGCGCCGACAGGGGGAAAACACTGTATGTCGGCTTCACAAATCTTTGTATGGCCTTAAGCAAGCATCGAGAAATTGGTTTCTCACATTTTCAGAATCTATTCGTAAAGCTGGTTTTCAACAATCAAAGACTGATTATTCCCTTTTCACCAAGGCGAAAGGTACATCATTCACATCAATACTTATCTATGTTGACAACATACTTCTCAAAGGAAATGATCTTCAAGAAATTGAATGCATCAAAGGTTTCTTCTCAAACGCTTCCGCATTAAAGATCTTGGAGATTTGAAGTATTTTTTAGGTATTGAGTTTTCTCGTTCAAAGAAGGGCATCTTTATGTCTCAGTGAAAATATGCAATAGACATTTTGCAAGATTCAGGAACCTTAGGAGCAAGGCTTGAAAAGTTTCCAATGGAACAAAATTTGAAGCTAACTTCTACTGAAGGAATTATACTGAATGATCCAACTAAATACAGAAGATTAGATGGAAGATTGATTTATCTCACCGTCACAAGGCCTGACATTATCTATTCCGTTCGAACACTTAGCCAATTTATGCATGAGCCTAGAAAACCTCATTGGGATGCTGCTGTGCGAATTCTCAAATATATCAAGGGTACTCCAGGTCAAGGTTTGTTATTTCCTTTCACAAACAATCTTTTTAAAGGCCTTTTATGATTCAGATTGGGGTAGTTGTCGAGCCACAAGAAGGGCTGTCACAGGATACTGTATTTTTCTTGGAAATTCACTTATCACATGGAAATCAAAGAAACAATTAGTTGTTTCTAGATCATCAGCAGAGGTGGAGTATCGAGCTATGGCGAACACTTGTGTAGAACTTACATGGTTAAGCTATATACTTCAAGACTTAAGGGTCTCAAATGTAACTCGTGCAAAATTATTTTGTGACAATCAAGCTGCCTTACATATTGCAGCGAACCTAGTCCTTCATGAGCGAACAAAACATATTGAAATAGATTGTCACATAGCTCGAGAAAAGTTGCAAGCAAGGCTGATAAGTCCTTCATATGTTCCTACGCATTTTCAATTAGCAGACATCTTTACAAAGGCTTTGGGAAAAGATCAATTTGTAACATTGCACAACAAGTTGGGATTTCATGATATTCACTCTCCAACTTGAGGGGGAGTGTTGAGAAATACATATCTTGTACATATATTCTTGTATATTTAGTTTCCTTATTTGTAGATCAAATCCCATTAATTGGGGATCACGATTTCTTAACTAAAGCTAGGCTAGATTGATTTGTATCAAGTTGTATATATATCAGTTTGTGAATAAAGAAAATCACTTTAGCAAAACATATTGTTTTTTCTTCTTTTCTAAAAGACACATTCACAACTACAGCCACAGAATATCCGATTATAGATATACTATAACCAAGTGTATAGAATTCAATTGACATTAGGAATTTCTCATTAGAATGCGACATTGTCACAGCTTCAAAATTGAGTCTTATTTCTCACATAGTCACTCAACTAATACTTATTATGTAAGAAAGTCACATTTCTTCTTGATTTCAATTCTTTTCAATAAACAAACTCACTTTGAGAGATAATAACTACTTCCTCTATCTCAATTTAAGTGTCACGGAGTTTAAGAAAAGAACGAATACTTTTTAATTTTTTGGGACAGACTAAAAAGGAAAGTAAGACATTTAAATTGGGACAGAAGGTGTATTAGTTGAGTGTCCATAAGTGAAATAAACTCCTTCAAAATGTGAAAACAAAACTAAACAAAATTAATGTGAGGAAGATAATTACTAACATGTCCAGGGCCACCATGATCAGTATAGTAGATGAAGATATGATCATTTGGACCACTATTCAAAACTTTTCCACTTCCTCCAACAATACCACTTTTGTTTGCAAGGATGACATTGTAAAAGTTTTAGCATTAACATCTTTTCCTACATAATCCTGCCTCAACAAAAAGAAAACTCCTCATAAGCTTACAAACAGTCTAATCTTGAAAAATTTCCAAGAAATTGAACACAAAAAGAACAAACCTTTGGGAAACCTTTTTAAACATCATGGCCATGTGGGTTATTAATGATGACACCTGGTCTGGGGTTTTCTGTATTGTTAGCAATATCATCGTACATGAATACAATAATGTTCTCATCCTTAAGACCACCAGCCTTCAGTAATTGATAAGCGTGACACACATTCGCCTGAAATCATACAATCAAATAACAAATTTATAATTACAAAAATGTGATATGGGTGGAGCTTTCAAAAATGGCTATAGTTTGGGCTTAATTAGAAATCTATAACTATAGTTTTCTTAATTACGATTGATAGCTGCAGCCTACATTCATGATTGTTATAAAGAACAGGGATGGGAAAGAGAAATACAAGAGTTTGGTTAGAATTTAACACTAAATTTGTATGATACAACATTGTAATAATTCGATCCGGGATTATTATTTGAAGTAATTATAATTATACAAGAAATGTATAATAGTTCTTATAAGTAATTAATAATGTCATCTAACTATCATCAAGACTATTACCTAAGAGTTGTATTTATAAATCAAATCAAATCAAATAATCGTCAAAGTGTTCGGGTTTTTATATTTCGGATTTGTTCGGGTTTTTGAAATTCCAAATCAAATCAAAGTGTCGGTTTTTATAGTAAATTAAATCAAATAAATAATAGTCGGGGTTTTCAACTTTATATTTTTGTGGATTTCTTGATTATTTATTTTTTTGTGATTCAATGTGAATCATCTTTAAATAGTTGTAGGAAAATCAAATTCAATTATCTCAAGACTTTTTTAACTATTCAACAATCAATAATAACCACACATTTCACAAAAAAATGTAAGAAAATTGGTAACTAATAATGTCATGTAACTGTCATCAAGACTATTACTTAACGTTTACAAGGAATTGAATCATAAAAAAATATTATATATAAAGAATAATTTAGGATGATAACCTGATGTCTATAATTATACCAGTAATTGGAACCAGCAACTAGGACAGCCCATTTGGTTCCTTGCGTTTTTTGGGTTAGGAATTGAGAGATACTACGACCTTCAATATTAACAAATATTGAGACCAAAACAAAGAAAAATACACCTACAATATTATACCTAGATATCATTGTGTTTAAAATTAACAAACAAACCAATCAACTGGGATGGAGAATATTGAGCTTGGTATATGACAAATTTATAGAAAATATGTCAAGAACTTGACAATTGTTTATTGCACTAGCATTTGGTTATAGATTATAAGAATAAGAATTTTTGTATAAATGTCTGTTTGACCATATCTTTTCATAAATTATCTTTAAATATTTATTTGACCATATCTTTTAATAATTATTTCACCAATTTGACAAGATCTTCTCTGATATTTAATTTTTTCAACTTTCCTAGTTTTTAGGACATTTCACTCACAAAACATTAAAATAGGATGGGAATATTGAGTATGAAAAATTTATTGCATCAAAGGTCTTAAAAGGAAAAACAACCATAGGAACTCACAAAAATATGTCAAGAACTTGACAATTAATGTAATGACGTTTGACCATAGATTTTGAGAATTTCTTTAAATATTTGTTTGACCATAGAGTTTTAGAATTTCTTTAAATATTTGTTTGACCATAGAATTTTAGAATTTATCTTTAATTATTTGTTTGACCATATCTTTAAATATTTATTTGATCGTAAAATCTGATAAGATTTTCTCTCATCTTTAATTGTTTCAACTTTCCTAGTTTTTGGAACTTTCATTCACAGTCACAAAACTTCAAATTCTTTCAAGTAAAATGCATGTCCAAACGTAGCTTTAGAAACTCAAAATTTTTAATTTCAAATTCAAAATTTATGATCAAACAAGAGCAAATTCATTGTTTGTAAGAAAATTCTTATTACTTGTGATAGCTTTGTCATGCCATCTTGTACGTTTTTTGTCATTGGAGTAGGTTGTTACAAAAAAAGGAATCAAATATCGGGGAGCTTTAACTAAATGTTACTTTATTTTAAGTAATAAAATTATTTGCACTTGGCGCGACGATAAGGAAAATTAATATATTTCACTCTTTATATATATATATATATATAAATTCATAGTGATGTTCAACACAAAGACAGAGGGACTGGGGAAGAGTTGGAAGTCCAGTTAGAGCAGCAGAAATAAGGGATATAAGAAGATGTGTTGCAACCTGCCAGCTACACGACTTGAAATCATCGGGGACCTATTACACCTGGAGTAACAAGCAAAAGGGGGCAGATCGAGTTGAGTAAAATAGATAGGGTGCTTGTGAACTATGAATGACAAACTGACCTACCAGCATCTGAGCTATAAAAATGAGGACTATATGACCATTGCTCGACAATAATTCAATGGCAGAGGGTTACTACACAAGTCATTTAATTATTTCAATATGTCGAGTAGCATTCTTGAGTTCAATGAGAGGGTCCAAACAAGCTGGTATGCAGAGCAATATACCAGGAAGGAAAATGTATCAACTAGTAGGAAAACTAAATAAGGAGAAATTTAGCGATATAGAGGCAAGAACAAAACTACCAATGAAAAAATTGGAAGCATGTCAGAGTAAACTCCAACAGGGTCCTAGGAACCTAAGGCTAATAGAGGAAGAAAGACTGTTAGCACAGGAGTACAGAACATGGAAAACAACACGAGACACTTTCTTTAAGCAAAAAATGTAAAATACAACGGCTCAAGGAGGGAGATATGAATACCAAATTCTTCAACAAATCGAGAGTTCTTAATTAAGGATGCTGAGGGGCAGGACATGAATGACTTAGAAGGCATCATCAGAAATTTCTTGGAATACTATAATGAGTTGCTAGGATCAAAAGCAGAGGACATACAACATGCTGACAACAACCTCATCCGGCAAGGACCAATGATAAATGCAGAAATGAGGGAAATGTTGGTACAAGAGTTCACAGAGAAGTGTGACGACCCGCAACATCATCACGCCACATAGGCACCACGTGGCATAAAGTTGCCTATGTGGAAGCTTACATAGGAAAGACAACTAGCCTTAGTAGAATATTCTAGAGAAATATAGATATTTTCATTGAAAAATTATAGAATTACATGGAAATCCCTTGGAATTTTCTAGCATTGTAGAAAATTCTAGAGAGAGGACTATTTTGTAAATATCTAGGGACTTATGTAACAATTATTATTTACACTTTAGCCCCTAAGTTAGTAGTAAAAATAGAGGGGCAACCATTTGTAAAATCATCAAGCAAAAATTAACAAAGTTCTCTACAATACAATCTTCCAAGCAATCCTCTTGTGTTCTTTCTTCCATTCTCTTAGCTATTCCTAGAATCTTAGGCTGACTTGGCATAGCAAGATCGTGAGCAAGTAGTGCAAGAATGTGAGCAAGTTGTCAAGTGCCACACGTGAGCTTAGTAAAAGACTAAGGGCGTGACAACATGGTACCAGAGCAAGGTTACAACTAAGGGAATGGCAAACGACGGAGAAATTAACTTTGCTAACACTCAAGCAAACGTCACCCAGGATGCTGCTGGCAAGAAGGGCTATGGCACAAAGGGGAATGCCGCCAACAAGAACCAGGAGGTGTCGCTCGAGGTTGAGCCAAATAAAGGGCTTACATCCCAAGAACCTTCTACCACTAAGACGAGCGAGCATGATGTAGAGGTCCTGCTCGAGGACGTCTCGCTTGGTAGAGAGTGGGTCACGAAGGTTAATACGGAGATGGACACCATCGAGATATTTGGCCAACGCTTGGGGAAAGTAGAAGACACTCTAGGCGGAGGGGCATACTCTTGAAGAGATTGAAAATATCCGAAGTGACTTGGATGGGTGTATGCAAACTGAGATAGAGACGAGGATGACCATTGCTACCTTAGAGTGCAGGCTCATGGAGGCGTTGAGCACTATCGATGCCATGAAGGTAAAGATAGAGGCACTCAAAGAGCAGGTCAATGTTAGCGTGACTGAGATCGCCAGAAATATTTTCGTGATGAGGAAGGCAAAGATCGAGGCTCCCAAGCCACAAGTGTTCAAAGGAGTTCGTGATGCATAAGAAGTAGAGAACTTTCTTTGGCATTTGGAGAACTATTTTCTACATGGAAATGTAAAAGAAGACGATGCCAAGGTCAATATCACAGTATTTTACTTGTCAGATACTGCCATGCTATGGTTGAGACGTAAATCGGCTGACGCTGAGAAAGGTTTGTGCACTATCAGCACATGGGATCAGTTCAAGGTTGAGTTCAAGAGGCAGTTCTTCCCAAATAATGTCGTGTATGAGGCAAGAAGAAAACTTAGGGAGTTGAAAGACACAAGGAGCATTCGGGACTACATCAGGGAGTTCATGACCCCTACACTTCAAATTCCCAACCTCACCAATGATGACTTGTTGTTCCACTTTATGGACGGGTTGCAAAATTTGGCTAAGCAGGAATTGCAACGCCGACAAGTCATTGATATAGATCAAGCCATAATGGAAGCCGAGTCTTTGATGGATTTCAGGAATGAGAAGTATGACAAAGACATAGGCAGTAAGTCAGAAGATGACATTGCTAAGGTGGAGGAGATTGTGGTAAAAGCAAGGAAGTACGTCAACAACACCACAAAACTCTGGATACCCACAACTTTGATAATAAGAAGTCAATTGGTAGTCAGAGCTATACGGAAAAGAAAGCACAATCCGAGAGAAAATGTTGCTACATATGCAGTGGGCCACATAGCTTCAAGGATTGTCCCGACTTGAGGAGTCTTAGCGCTATGGTGCATGGACAGAAGGAGCAAGCACAAGGAGAGAGTTCGATCACAGCTCAACTAGGAGTGATTGGACTATGTGGAGCCATCACAAAGTCAGCTAGCCAAGTTAACAAGAATAGAAATCAGTACGTATACCTTTTCATCAACAATAAGCCCGCTCGTGCATTGGTTGACACTGGAGCAACTCATAATTTTATGACCAAGGATGAAGCAAAGAGACTAGAGTTGAAGCATGCTCCAACTAACTCTCGCGTCAAGACCGTGAATGTTGATCCTCAAAATGCTCATGGTGTTGGTGTGAAATTGGGCTACTAGAAAGGTACGACAAACTTTACCATTACAAAGATGGATATCTTTGATATTATTCTAGGGCAAGAGTTCTTCACACAATGTCATACCTTGATCGACCCCTACCTCCATTGTCTATGGGTCATGGAACGAGAAGGAGCTTGCATGGTGCCTACAATAACTATACCACATAAACAGAATCAAGCACAACTTTCAGCTATACAACTTTTGAAGGGACTCAAGAAGGAGGGTCGACATTCTTGGAAGCTAATGCAAGCTTTGATGGAGATAGAGACAAAAAGTCATTTTCGTGTTCCACGCTCATTGGAAGGAGAAAATGTCAGAAAAAAATTACATGAGAACGATATGAGGAATTGTGGCTATTCAAAGATAAGAATTAAAAGTTTATGCAGAAGCAATGCGCCGTGGTCGTCGCAACATCAGGTGGGGGAGAGTGTGACGACCCGCAACATCATCACGCCACATAGGCACCACGTGGCATAAATTTGCCTATGTGGAAGTTTACTTAGGAAAGACAACTAGCCTTAGTGGAATATTCTAGAGAAATATAGATATTTTCATTGGAAAATTATAGAATTACATGGAAGGCCCTAGGAATTTTCTAGCATTGTAGAAAATTCTAGAGAGAGGACTATTTTATAAATATCTAGGGACTTATGTAACAATTATTATTTACACTATAGCCCCTAAGTTAGTAGTATAAATAGAGGGGCAACCATTTGTAAAATCATCAAGCAAAAATCAACAAAGTTCTCTACAATAAAATCTTCCAAGCAATTCTCTTGTGTTCTTTCTTCCATTCTCTTAGCGATTCCTAGAATCTTGGGCTGACTTGGCATAGCAAGATCGTGAGCAAGTAGTGCAAGAACGTGAGCAAGTTGTCAAGTGTCATACGTGAGCTTAGTAAAAGACTAAGGGCGTGATAGAAGAATGTAAAAAAAGCTCTATGGGAAATAGGAGGAGATAAAGCACCGGGACCGTATGGATACATGGAGAATTATAGGCAAAGATTTAGTATATGGGATATTGGAGTTCTTTAGAACTGGAAAGATGTTAAGAAGAGTAAACTCCACAATCATTACGCTAATCCCAAAAAGTAAACATGCCAAAAGTGTGGGAGATTACAGAGCCATTTCTTGTTGCAACACTATGTACAAAATCATCTTTAAAATGTTATGTTAAATACTGAAAGTGGTGCCACTAGACATCATTTCAGAGAACCAAAGTGCATATTTAGCTGGCAGATCAATTGTCCAGAACATCATGATATGCCAAGACTTAGTTCCACTCTACAAGAGGAAGAATACAACAACAAACTGCTTGATTAAGATAGATTTGAGAAAAGTATTTTACTCAGTGGAATGGGGCTTTGTGGAGGAAATTCTCCATGGGCTAAAATTTGCCTCCCAAATTCATACAGTGGGTTATGGAATGCATATCCTCAACACAGTAGTCAATTGCAATAAATGGGGGTGTGTATGGGTGCATAAAAGGGAAAAGGGAGTTGCGACAGGGAGATCTTATTTCTCCGCTACTATTTGTATTGTGTATGTAATACTTCACGAAGATTATAAAATGGGTTCGTGGTTTGAATTCCATACCAAATGCAAAAGTTTGGGGCTAAATCACCTATGCTTTGCCAATGATGTGCTCATATTTAGCAAAGGAGAGCTCAGATCGGTAGGCTTGATGCTGAGAGGGCTGAAGACCTTTTCACTATCCTCGAGACTGACCACAAATGCCAACAAGTCTAACACTTCTCTACCAAGATGGGTAATCAAGAACTAAATGATTTATGTGAAGCCACTGGATATACACAGAAAACGCTACTATTTAAGTACTTGGGTGTCCCAATATCATCAAAAAAACTTTCAGCTATTGATTGTGAAATGTTGAAAGACAAGATGAGATGTAGAATCAAGACATGGGGATCGAAGCATTTGTCTCATGCAGGAAGAGGCTAGCTAGTCAATTCTATTCTAATACATATTCACTCATATTGGTCCTCAATATTTCTCCTACCCAGGAAAGTCATCAAATATATTGTTGCATTATGTAGGAATTTTATATGGTCAGGACAAGCACATACAAACATAGCCCTTTTGATAGCTTGGGACCTGATTTGTCTAACCAAAAAAGAGGGAGGATTAGGGGTACTAATCGATTGCCTAATGTGGAATGATGAAGCTATAGCCAAATATGTATGGAATGTGTCAAGTAAAGCAAAAAATATTTGAGTGAAATGGGTGAACCATATCTATATAAAGGGAAGGACTGGTGTCAATATATAGTCCCAAAAGATTCATGTTGGTAATGGAAAAAGGTATGTGGATCAAAGGATAAATTTGAAACGGGCTATGTGTAGGATGGTTGGCTGAAGGTGAACGGAACATACACTTTCAAAGTGGATATGCTTGGAGAAGAGGAGCGGGCACCAATTGACCTGACTGTAGAGGAGTGTGGAATAAATCCTTTATACCAAAGCATAGCTTTATATGTTGGTAATCATGCATAAAAGACTGATGACCAAGACAAGACTGAAGCATATGGGAATTAGTGCAGATGATGAATGTCTCCTATGTGGTCAGCATCAGGAAAACATCGAGCATCTATTTTTCCAATGTGTGTTCTCTAAGAAATGCTTAGGTATTATCTTGAAATGGCTACACCTAACAATGATAAATCATAATATCCAGGGATGGTGGACAAAGATTCCATGCCGAGCAAAAGGGAAGATGAGTAGAGCTATCGTATGGACAATTTCAGCAGCTCTCATATATCATATGTGGAAGGAAAAAAACGAAGCTATGTGGAACCAAAAGGTGCCAAGAACATAGTTACTTCATAAAAGACACAATTTTAAAGATAGAGCATGGATAGAAGAAATACTACAAAGAGAAATTTAGGGAGGATAGGGGAACAGATGTATAGTAGATAGAAGTGTTAATTTTTACTGCTTTCTACTTGCAGCAAAGAATGAAGTTTGAATATAGAAGATGTTGGTTGTTGACCAAAAAAAAAAGAATTATATATATATATATACTAGTAAAAATATCCGCGCGTCGCGCGGAAATTTAATATCACAGAATTTATAAAATAATACTTAAAACCTATCAGTCATTAAAACTAAAACTCTATATTATCTTACACACAAGATTACGTAGTAACGAACATTAATAATGTAAAGGAAAATAATAATTATAACATCTTATCATTTATCGTTCAATCAATAATCTTTAATTTGATTTTATAATTTATCTTTTTGCTTCCCAGAAGTGTTACTATTTGATATTTTTGGGGAATCAAATGAATATCAACCTTAGATATTAAATTTTCTAATAAATAAATAATCGTTGGTGAAGGGATAAATAAATTTTAAAAGGTTGAAAAAAGTGAACATATATTCTAATTTTAACGTGCAGAAAGTTCAGCCCTACCTTTTGCTTTACATAAATCATTTTAAAGTTCCCCATTTAAATATATCATAAGTAATTATTAAAATAGAAAATTAAAGGGAGAATGTATCATATTGGACAACAATTCAACTTAATATATATACTTGAAAGAGAAAAATATTACACAAAACAATTCAGTTTGTTTGAGTATTTTTTAAAAATCAGCATACCAGAGTGATGAAGTTCAATTTGAAACGACACTTCTATTTCAATTGCAGTGTCGAGAAACACATCTATTAGTTCAAGAAAAGTATTTACAACTTGCAGTAAACTTGAGAATCTATCAATACTTCATATTGATTATGAGCAATTAATTTATTGTGTAGTTATCTATGTCTTTTGGATTAAAAGCAGCTAAAATTTAGTCATATTTCTCTATAGGTCATTCGGCACAACATCTTTGAAACCATGTCAAAAGTTTATTAATTCTTGCCTCCTTTTCCTGGTTCACTTCGCACATCAAGGTGCGATAAGGTTTCTAAGGTTTTTATGTCCTTACAATGGCATACCAAATTTGAATTTTGTCTTCAAGAGATGGTAGTATAGATCTTTAAGAAATTTTTTTATTGTACCTTCAACCATTTCAGTAGAGAAAAATTGTGTGAATACTCAATTAACGTGTGTTATTTAATATGTACTAACAAATACTTATAAAAATAACTTTGCAGAAACATAAACAACAAAGTTTAAGGCATGTACTAAAAAACAACAATTAATAACATAAGCATAAATTAATGAATGTAAAAAACATACCAGGATCCGTAACAATAGAATGAAACAGAAGGAATAAATCGAGCCCACTGAATGCACAGTGTCCCCTTAAGGAAATTATTTCCCTCTAGTACCTGAGGTTTAAAGGAATAGATCCACTCAGGATAGAACGATTCTATTCACCAGTGTATTGATACAAAAATAATGGTGTCAGTGAGCCACTCAACTGGAGCAAAGTACACGAATATTTAATTGTGCAGAAGAAGAAGAAGCAGCTCAGAATTTTCATTGTTTTAAAATGAGAGGAAATCCCTCTATTTATAGACAACAAAGGGTAGTGTGAACAAATGCTTATTGTGCCTTATCGGCAATGTCATAATTCTTTGGAAAGTTACAACCCTTTGTAAAGGTCACAACCTTTCATTAAAGTCATAACTTTTCATAAAATTTGCAACTCTTCATAAAAGTCGCAACTCTTCATAAAAGTCGCAACTTTTCTTAAAAGTCACAACTTTTCATGAAAGTCACAACTCTTCATATTTCATTCACACCTTTTAAAATCCAACAATGTGTACTTCATATATCAATTCAAAGCTCTAATAAATGACATTGATCTTCAATCAATATTGTACCACCCCTAGACAAAAAATGATTAACTCAAATCGCAAAAGGTAAAGTAAGATTATGGGGAATGGTAGACTAATGCATGCAACAATGTAAGTATACATAGGATTAAAGAAGAAGCATTCACAATTCCAAAATTAAAAAGAAAATTCTCAAGGTATAATTGTTATATATACATCTAAGTCAACTAACTCACATAGTTTGGCCCAATATTTCATTCTGGTACAAGTTGGTTAAACATAAGTTTGGCCTAGAATTCCTATCTGGCGATCATATGCTTAAGTAAATTCAAAAAGGGGCTGATATTTATACATACAGAAGATTTGGTGGAGACTTAATTTGTAACATGGTGGTGATGGTTGTGAAGGTTTCTAAGAGGAGGGGAAGGCTAGTTTTGGAAATAAATAAATTAAAAGGGAATCTTGGTTTGTGGTGGCACCACGTAAGCGGGCCTAGGGTTCTCTTTCATATATATACTAGGTAAATTACCCTTGCTTCACACGGTATTGAACTATTTTATTAAGCTTACATATGATCATTCGGAAATATTCGTATTTTCGATACTTACACTACATTGTCAAGAATATTTTATCTTAAGGTAAAGCGTTCCTCCGAAATCTTAAAGTGCTATATTTTTTTAATTTTCATTTTTGTTATACAAAAATTATGAATCATAGAGAGATTTTAAGTATAAGAAAGAAGTCTAAGAAAATCTCCATGGAAATAGTTGGTATGAAGTAATGAAATTTTCTAAATTTCAAGAAGTTATAAAGAACAACATCAGACGTTAAAGAAAGATCAAAAAGCCTCGAACAACAACACTCCCAAGTAAAGTGGAACATCACATCCATACAAGAACATAATTAACTAAATTCAAATGGAGGACATTCGGCTCATTTCTTATGAACCTCCATCAATCTCTTTTTTATTATAGTATGCCGTATCATATATATGTTAAAAATGATCCTAAAATTGTTAGTATCATAAAAGTTTTCCTCGTTGACTATTGCTTAGGTTTCATATTACCGACCCCAACTTATTTGGAATTGAACCATAGTTATTGTTATGGTTATAGTATGCAGTTACAAAGAATTAATGACATTATACACCAAGCAGTAGGTGGCATCTGAATGAAATTGTTCACAACTTGATATTCTAAACCAAAATTTTGATACATAACATATTAAAATCTCACAGCATAATTTTGTGAGCACTTGAACTCACAAATATCCACAAATAATAATAAAGACGGTCTTACTTTCCTAAAAATCAAGAAGAAAAAGACATGTTGCTTAACATATTTTTTAAAAAGATAGTATGACGGGCTTGTATCCAAGTTTACATTTCACAAATTTAATTGAAAGAAGCCAAAAGAATGAGTTATCACTATAGCAAAAAAGATCTTTAACGGTAATTAATAGTTTAATTGCCGCTAAATATGTATTTTCATATGCAATTAGTACTCTTTATAAATGTCCCTAAAGTTTATAGCAACATTGAATCTAATAACAATTAATTAATGTCGGTAAAGGCTCTAGCACTCTTAGTTAATGTGCATATTTATTCCTGATAAAAATTATTTTTATTATAGAGTATTTTGGACATCTGTTAGTTTCAAGAAAACTTGGTCTCTTATTATGCCCAAAAATAAGAGAGGAAGAAATATGGCAAATTAGTCAACTTGCGATAAAAAAAGGGAACTAATTGTCTCTATACTAATATTCTAGGAAGAGTGCAATGGCATACAAAATATTTGTACTTAGGATAAAACAATCAAAATAATATACAAACTGTGGCAAGCAAGAGAGCAATATGTTTGATTCTTTTAACAAACTTCACCATTGGTTCTGTATTAGTTATCACATATTTGTTGTTGTGTTCTATCAAATATAGCACAGCCCACAAACAATTTTCACAAAAAGTATATGAAGAAACTTGTAGAAAGGGACAAAATAAAAGATCAATTTTCAATCATCCTTATTGGAATTTTTAACAGAGTTAAAAAAAAAGTCACCAAAATAGCAAAAAGAAATTGCAATAGTTACATGAATCACTATGACTTACAGTAAAACATTAAGCTTCAGTAAATAGGAGGAAGAAAACTTTGAGAAATGAAACACACTTCATAAGAAGCTTAATTAATGTATTTGAATTCGACTCTCCTATATTGGGGGAGAAAACCTACAAATAATAGTGGCAGAAATTGAAGTTTTGCTTACTAAAGAACCAAATGTAATGAATTCAACCATTCAAGTAGTGTTATGAGTTGTTGACTGAGAGGTGCAATAGTAGTAATATCGCATTGCAATTAAAATCAATTTTCTTTGTTTATTCTTTCTTCTTTTGGTGCCTTGGAATTAAGTGTTGCATTTTAAAAGATGTGAATGAAAAATGAAGAGTTGTGACTTTTGTGAAAAGTTGTGACTTTTGTGAAGAGTTGTGACTTTTGTGAAGAGTTGTAACTTTTCTAAAGAGTTGTGACTTTTATGAAAATTTGTGACTTTTTCGTAAGGTTGTGACTTTTAAAAGGTGTGAATGAAAAATGAAGAGTTGTGACTTTTGTGAAGAGTTGTGACTTTCGTGAAAAGTTGTGACTTTTATGAAGAGTTGTGACTTTTCTAAAGAGTTGTGACTTTTATGAAAAGTTATGACTTTTCTGTAAGGTTGTGACTTTATGAAGGGCAGTTTTGAAAATAAATAAATAAATAAAAAGAAAATCCTTTCTTCTGGTGGCGCCACATCACCGGGTTGAGGGTTCTCTTTTATATATATATATATATATATATATATATATATATATATGATATGATATAAATTAATTCCATGAATTGATAGTTTCCTATTTTTATGAAATACTATAAAATATTTATATTTAGGTCAGTGGCAGAAATGAGAATGCAAATTTTTTTCTTCATCCGGAACATGATATGTTTTTTCATTCTTTTAGGGAAACATTTTCCTTCATACCAAATACATCGACAAAATTATGATTGTATACGACTCTCTTCACTTACCACTCTTCAAAATTGTTCAAATAAAGAAGGGCTAGAATAATGTACGTTAACTCAAAGAAGTTCTACATGCTGCCAGGCTAAAAGCTTCATCATTTTCCACAAAACAATTCAGACAAAATCGAACATGAATAGAACTGAACAAAACTCGGTAAATGAATAAAATAGTTAAGAAGCCATTATAATTGAGAAAATAAAGCTTTAGTACAGGGCAAATATCTGCTTCTAAGCAGCCTTTTTCTGAATGTAGCTATAAACTAAAAGATAAAAAATTTCAGGCATGACACAAATTGGCAAATATACTATTCGCCAACTGCCAAGAGTACCCTCTACTAACTTGAACATGCTTGAGCAGACATAGCAGTCATTTTCTCACTCGTAATCCTAGCATTGCAGATGTTGGCTATACCACGTACATGTTTCCTTCCATACACTGTTAATCTTCCACAATGTGCCTCAAATATCTTGACCTATTTTCAGAAATAGAATAGTCAAATTCTCATTAAAGGAATAAAACGCTAAAATTGAACTGAAATACCATAGAAAACATTGCTTTTATCACCATGTTAAATATTTACATAGGACTTAAGGCAATCCCAGTTGTCAACAAGTGGTTGTCCAGCAGGTCGAACACGGTGTAGTACCTCATTACCTTTTTCAACACCAAAGAGAAGCTCCCCTAGATGTTTTACATTGTTCTCCACTTGAATTCTCTGTGACATAACTTCATTTAGTTTCACATGAGCTTCATATTTCTCATCTGAGCCATCAGGAGCATTTCGGTGCTGCAAACATTAAGAAAGAACATATCAAAATCATGTGTAGGAAGAAGAATTCTCCAACAATTGTGCTACAAAAAGAGGTAGAAAACATACTTTGGTGAGCAAATAGAAAAGTTCAGCACTGCGCTGATCCACATTCCTTGATGATGATGTCGAGAATGACTTGGCATCCACAGAGTCATGACTGTGATTTTTGGAAGTTTCACCCATATACACGGCAAGAGGATCAAAACTCACACTTTATCACCATATTCTTTGACATGGGAGCCATAATGATGTGTTAAGTTGACTGCAGTTCTTTTTGCAATCTGAGCGACAAAATGAAATCATAAATCTTCCATTAAAAGAAAGCATAGGTACTGCCCAAACAATTGATCTTGTATTTTTTAAACAAATTGTTTAAAGCATATGCAATATTTGTCCATAACAATATAAACTCTTACTCAACTATACTGCCCATGCACGCTGTTAGTTTTTCGATCTTGTACATCACTGTTCATAGGTGCAAACAATAATTAGTTTGACATAATACGTCATTTCCAAGTGTAAATGATAGAAAAAAATAAGACAAGAATCTATACTTGGCATACTCCTTCCTAACAATGTGGACTACGAGAACAGAGGTTATAAAAATTGTTTATACCTATCTTCCATCAAAGCAACACTGTACAAGTCTCCCAAGCAAATACCATCAAACTCGCGAGGGGGACACTGACCCAAGCAGGGTTCATCAGTAGTACCCTTGCCACAGTATGTGGCATAACTGTCTTCATCAGGTTTCGATGCAGTCATGACATAGATATTAAGTCCTTTGGGGAGAAGACCATCAAACATGCTTCCAGACTCACAGGCTTCTAGGTAAAATACATGAACATCATCCAACATAAAATACAGACACTGATCAAACATTCGCGCAAAGGGAAAGAAAGCCTGAAAAAACTAAAGCAAGTGAGTTACCAGTCTGTCATACGTCCCTGAAGCATGCTTCTTTTTCAACACGTTAACTATATCTTGTGCATAAACCAATTCTCCACTTGGCATTCCTGATAATAATAAAAACACGAAAACAAATATGCATATCCTAATAAGTTTCAAAGAATCACAAATCAAGCTTCGATTTGCAATGAGTATAATTAGCTTAATTTTCCAATTGCCTAACCATGTCATTAGGCGGCAAGTTCCTAACATGAATTACTTATACACATTCACAATACAGCCACAAAATATCCAATTATTCATATATTCTATAGCCAAGTGCACTATAACATTCAATTGGGATTTGGAATTTCTCATTAGAATCTGACATTTTCACAACTTCAAAATGGGATCTTATTTCTCACATAGTCACTCAATTAATACTTATTATGTTAGAAAGTTGCATTTCTTCTTGATTCCAATTCTTTTCAACAAACAAACTGACTTTCTGAGATAATAACTACGCCCTCCGTCCCAATTGAAGTGTCACAGAGTTTAAGACTAAGCAAATTAATGTGAGGAAGATACTTACCAATCATTCCAGGGCTACCATGATCAGAATAGAAGATGAAGATATGATCATTTGGACCACTCTTCCAAATTTTCCCACTTCCCCCAACAACACCACTTTTATTGGCAAGGATGACATTGTAAAAGTTTTTAGCATTAACATCTTCACCTACATAATCCTGCCTCAACAAAAAGAATAAAAAACCTCTCACAAGCTAACAAACACTCTAATAATCTTGAAAATTTTCCAAAAAATTGAACACAAAAAGAGCAAACCTTTGGGACACCTTTGTAAACATCATGGCCATGTGGGTTATTGATGATGACACCAGGTCTGGGGTTTTCTGTATTGTTAGCAATATCATCGTACATGAATACAATGATGTTCTCATCTTTAAGACCACCAGCCTTCAGTAATTGGTAAGCGTGACACACATCAGCCTGAAATCATACAATCAAGTTACTTTCACATTTTTGTAGTTGTTGGAGATTGTTTGACTTGACACAGTTTAAAACAGAAAGGAATATTTTTAAAATTTGTAATTTAGATCACTCCTGACTATGACAACAAATCATTTTATTGACCATAAAGAAATATTTTAAAATTGAATAGTTTTCATGTGTTGAAATGTAGTATTTTTGAACCGACTAAAAAGAAGTGTGTTAAATTGGAATAGAGTTGGTATATATTTCTTATTCCTCCTTTTTATTTTGATTAAAACGTATTTCTTGTTTTTTTTTTTTTGGATGAGAAATTTCAGGTACTTATCACTTGCTTGAACTTTATTACTTTCTCCGACTTCATTCAATATATGCCTATTAAACACAAAATATCGTAAAATAACGCGTATACTACAAGTTAGAGATTTTGATATTTGCTAATAATAAAAGAGTTTAACGTAACTTACATATTGATATTGTAAGAAATCTTTATACATCATATTGTCTTTAGATGTTGTAAGTAATTATTAATGTCATCTATCTATCATCCAGACTATTAACTAAGAGTGTACATAATTCGGGATTGATTTGGGTTTTTAAAATTTCAAATCAAAGCGTTGGGTTTTAATATTTATAAATCAAATCAATAATAGTCGGGTTCAACTTCGGATTTTTGTAGATTTCTTGAATTCTTTTTTGTGGTTCGATATGAATCATCTTCAAGCAGTCGTAAGACAATCAGATTAAATTATCTCAAGACCTATATAACTCTTCAACAATCAATAATAGCCACATGCTTCACAAAATACAAGAAAATTAGTAGATGTTGATGGAGATATTATCAGACTACTTCAATCACCACAAATAATTAAATCGTCAAACATTCACATCGTCATAAATCATTCGCACCAATAATGTCATTTGCCCATCATCGAGACTATTAATTAACGTTTACAAGGAATTGAATCATAAAAAATTGTTAGGCAATGCATATTATAAAAAGAATAATTTAGGATGATAACCTGATGCCTATAATTAACCCAGTCATTGGAGCCAGCAACTAGGACAGCCCATTTGGTTCCTTTGATTTTTTGGGTTAAGAATTGAGAAATACTACGACCTTCAATATTAACAAATATTGAGACCAAAACAAGGAAAAATACACCAACAATATTATACCTAGATATCATTATATTTTAAATTAACAAAGAAACCAATCAACTGGGATGGAGAATATTGAGCTTGCTATATGACAAATTAATAGAAAATATGTCAAGAACTTGACACTTATTTATTGCATTAGCATTTGGTTATAGATTATGTGAATGATAATTTTCTATAAATGTTTGTTTGACAATATCTTTTGACCAATTATCTCTAAATATTTATTTGACCATACATTTAAATAATTATTTGACCAATTTGACAGAATTTTCTCTGATATTTAATGTTTTCAACTTTCTAGTTTTTAGGACATTTGACTCACAAAACTTCAAAAAAAAAAATTAAGTAAAATGCATGTCTGAGCACAACTTCTAAAATTCAATTTTTTTAAATTTCAACTTTAAAATTTATGATCAAACAATTCTAAATTCGTTCTTTTACAAGAAATTTCTTGTTATTTGTGATAGTTTGGTTATGTCATCTCATTGTTTTTTGTCTATTCGCACTTAGCGCAGACATAAGGAAAATTAATATATTTCACTTTTAATATATAAAATTAATTTTATGAACTGATGGTTTCATCATATCATATCATGTATTATTAGAAGTAGGAAGCTCTAAAATGAAAAGTTGGATAACCATTTCACCCCTAGGCAAATTAAAATATAAAGAATTTAATTAGTTCAAGTATTTCTTTAAAACCCAAACATGACGAATTTGAGTAAATTAAGTCAAATATAGTCCAGGTTCATTTACTTTTAATCTGACAACGTTTTAGGCTTTAAACATTCTTTTTGAATGTAGGTATAATGCATTTAAGTGTAGAAATTTAATCTTTGTTTAAAAAGGGAAAAAACATCTCATAATATAACTTTGGTCTTTTCTACTACTCCAAACATCTTATAATAAAGTGAATCTCTTCTACTTCACCTAACATATTATAAACAAGTCTTTTCTACTATTTCATTTGGTTAAAATAATCACAATTTCTTGAGTCTTCTTCTCCACCATCTTCAGTTTTACGTACTTATCATCTTTTACCCCCACTCCCATCTTTTATTTCTCTTTCTTAATAATATTCATATATTTGAATCGAAACAAGGTTCTATGACTTCTAAACATATTTGGATTGATCATGATGCGATTCAATATATGCATCAATTTAGTTTTCATTTTACATTCATAATAGTTAATTTCACAAGATATTTTTTTTATTACAATATGTATTTAACTTTAAATTAAAGTACTATATATGTCACTAAAGTAGCATCAAAGTTGCAAGAATTTCTAATCTCAATTTATGTGTTTGTTATTTCTTTTTGGAATAAGGCACAAGTATCCCCTAGACTGAGACAGAAATTTCAGAGACACACATTAACTAAACGAAGGTCATGTTACCCTCCCGAACCCATATTTTTTGTAATTTTATACACTTTTTGGCTTACGTGACACATTCCGTGACTCTACATAGTTGATGCGCGTGGGAGATATTTGGATGCCACCTAAGCCAAAAAAGTGTATAAAATTACAAAAAAAAAAGGTTCAGGGGTAATAGGACCTTAGTTTAGTTAAGGTGTGTCTTCGAGATTTCGTTCATAGTGTAGGGGTACATGTGCCTTATCCCTTTCTTTTTTATTGTATTGCTTTGATTTTTGTTTTATAACACAGAGAAAGTCTAATAATATATGTGTCATTTAAAATTTGTCAATGGCAATAAAATTTATTTTAAGTATTTTGGGATAAACGTGCAACGCACGTTTCCAGAGACTAGTTTATACTAACTAGCATGAGATACACGTGCGTTTTCGAGAACTAGTTTTAATGAAATTTTATATAGTATTTATATCAATAACAAAGAAGACAATGTAGATCTTTGTCTTCACTATGGATGTCATACGTTTTTTCATTTTTTTAGGCAAACATTTTTCTTCATACCAAATACACCGACAAAATTATGATTGTATACAACTCTCTTCACTTACCACTTTTCAAAAAATTTCAAATAAGAAGGGCTAGAATTATGTACAATAACTCAGGTTAATGAGTTGATGGGATCTATGTAGTATATGTAGTAGCGGCTAAAAGCTTCTTCATTTTCCCCCAAATAAACAAACAAAATCGAGCTAGGATGGAACTGAACAAGACTCGATAAATGCATAAAAAGGTCAAAAGGCATTATTATTGAGAAAATAAAGCTTTAGTACAGAAAATTTGCTTCTAAGCAGCCTTATTCTGAATGTAGCTATCAACTAAAACAGAAAATTTGGCGGCCATGACACAAACTGGCAAAACATACTATTTGCCAATTAGAGTGCCCTCAACTAACTTGAACATACTTGTGCAGACATAGCAGCCATTTTCTCACTCGTAATCCCAGCATTGCAGATGTTGGCGATACCACGTACATGTTTCCTCCCATACGCTGTTAATCTTCCACAATGTTCCTCAAATATCTTGACCTGTTCTCACAAATAGAGCAGTCATATTCTCATCAAAAGAACAAAACACGAAAATTGAACTGAAATATCACAACAAACATTGCTTTTATCGCCGTGTTAAATACTTACATAGGACTTGAGGCAATCCCAGTTGTCAACAAGTGGTTGTCCAGCAGATCGAACGTTGTTTAGTACCTCATTACCTTTTTCAACACCAAAATGAAGCTCCCCTAGATGTTTTACATTGTTGTCCACTTGACTTCTCTATGACATAACTTCATTTAGTTTCACACGAGCTTCATATTTCTCATCAGAGCCTTCAGGAGCATTTTGGTGCTAACAACATTAAGAAAGAAATTTATCAAAATCATGTGTAGGAAGAAGAATTCTCCATCAATGTGCTGCAAAAAGAGGTAGGAACGTACTTTGGTGAATAAATAGAAAAGTTCAGTATTGCACTGATCCACATTCCTTGACGATGATTTTGAGAATGACATGTCATCCACAGATTCATGACTGTGATTTTTTAAATTTTCACCCATATACGCGGCACGAGAATCAAAACTCACCACTATATCACCGTATTGTGTGACATGAGAGCCATAGCCACCATGTGTTATGTTGGCTGCAGTTCTGTTTGCAACCTGAGCGAGAAAAAATGAAAAACATAAATCATCCATTAAAATTGAATAAGAGAAAGCATAGATGTATCATATAAACAAATTGCTTAAAGCATATGCAATATTTGTCCATAACAATACAGACTCTTACTCGACTATACTGCCCTTGCACGCTGTCAGTTGTTCGATCTTGTACATCACTGTTCATAGGTGCAAAAAATAATAAGTTTGACATAATATGTCACTTCCAAGTGTAAATGATTGAAGAAAATACAAGAATCTATACTTGGTCATAAAAATCGTTTATACCTATCTTCCATCTAGGCAATAATATACAATTCTCCCAAACACACACCCTGAAACTCGCGAGGGGGACACTGAACCAAGCAAGGATCTTCCGGAGTACCCTCGCCACAATATGTCGCCCAACTGTCTTCATCAGGTGACATAGATATCAAGTCCTTTCGGGAAAAGACCATCAAACATGCTTCCAGACTCACAGGCTTCAAGGTAAAAAAACCTGAACATCATCCAACATAAAATACAGACTTTAAATTTCACACTAATCAAACATTTGCGCAAACGAAAAGAAAGCCTGAAAAACTAAACCAAGCGAGTTACCAGTCTGTCATACGTCCCTGAAGCATGCTCTCAACACGTCCTCTAGATCATATGCAAAAACCAATTCTCCACTTTGCATTGCTGATATCAATAAAAATATGAAAATCAATTATGCCTATCCTAATTAGTTTCAAAGAAGGATAAAAACTAGGTGAGAATCACAAATATTATAAATCAAGTTTCCATTTTGTAATGAGTATAAGCTTAATTTTTCGATTGCCTAACCATGTCATTCAAAGGCAAGTTCCTAACATGAATTACTTATACACATTCACAACTACAGCCACAGAATATCCAATTATTGATATATACTATATTGTATATCATTCAATTGGCATTTGGAATTTCCCGTTAGAATGTGGCATCGTCACAACTTCAAAATGGGGTTTATTTTTCACATGGTTACTCAACTAATAGTACTTATTATGTCAAAAAGTCTCTTTTCTTCTTTATTCCAACTTTTTTCAATAAACAAAATGACATTCTAAGACAATAATTACTCCCTCCATGGAATAACGACTTTAAAAAAACATTTTTCTCTCTACAACGGCTAATTCTTAATGGACATAAGTGCGCTTCTTCTTCACACTTCACCAGATGGAGCCGCCAGGAGGCACTCTTCCGGCGCATAAGGAGGGGAACCTCAACCCCCAATAGAGACGGCCACTCCCATGGAAGAAATCATAAAAAAACAGTCTTATGCAACCTTCATTACTACTCTGTCTTCCTCGAATGTCCATGGCCGAAGAGGAAAAGAGGCAGTGATTGCAAGGCACTCCAACCACAACAGAATGCCAGCAATTATCTTCAAATGCAAGGATTATTACGGCATTATGGTGGACGAGTGTAAGCATACTATTTTTGGAAGGATTCTTAAAACCCGCCCCCAAATTGACAGAATTATGTCAAAATTCAAGGAAACCATATCCATTAAGGGGTCATGCAAAATTGGAGTATATGATAACTATAATGTGTTCTTGAATTTTACTAACGAATGAAGATTTCAAGTCAGTATGGTTCAAAAGAGTTATAGATCTTGACGGAATGCAAATGTGGCTCGCAGACTCTAGATTTTAAGCCAAAGGAAGACATCTCAATTTCGCCGGTATGGGTCCTGGTTCTAGGATTATTATTCCATATGCACTCATGGCACTACATCAAATAAATTGTAAGCTCAATAAGCACTCCACTAGTTATGGATGCTGCTACGATTAGTAAAACAAGGTCAAGCATGGCCAAAGTTAGGTGGAATTGGACTTGCTAATATCTCATCCGGATAATGTTTGGGTTGGAGTGGAAGATGAGAACTCACCTCTGAACGTTTTCACTCAAAAATTGGAATACTAGGTCATCCCAAAATGTGATGCAAGGCGAAAATCCCAAAAGGGAGTGTCACAACAAAGAGAGAAGTAATACTAGTGGCAACAAAACTAACACAGTGAACAAGCTTCGTGGAGATAATTTCAGCAATTCCGAGAGTAAAGCTGGATCCTCGAGTTTTCCCAATGGAATTAGAGAAATGCTAAGATGAAACTTGGTAGTTGACTCGGAAACGTTGCGCAAAGAGAAGATGTAATGACCCTGAAGGTCATTTTTGGTAATTTTTACAAAATGACCATTTTTCCCCTCTCGAGAGTTGCCCCGAGTCTTGTTTGATATGTTTCCAAGTTTGGTTTTGTGAAAGTTGTGTTAAAAATGAAGATTTTTGAAAAGTTTTGATTTTAAAGGCTTAAGTTGGCAATTTGTGGTTTTTGAGGTCATTCGGAGTTTCGGGACTCGGATGGGAATTCCATCGATTCCATCAGTTCCGGAATGAGGATTTTGGCTTAGGAGAGTTGACGGGGTAAGTTTTGGGGCTGTTTCATAGATTTGAAGTCTTGAGTTGGAAACATTGTGGAATTTTGACCATAGGGTTGACTTTGGTCAACATTCGGAGATCTGATGCTCGGATGTCAATTCCGACAACTCCGTTGTATTTAGGGGATGATTTTAGGTCTAGGGGTGGGCTTGGTTGAATTTTTAGAGGTCCCGAGCTCGTTTTGAGTTGTTGAGGCTTGAGTTAGTTTTGTTGTGTTTTATCGAGTTCCGGGTCAAGGAGACCTCGAATCTGAATTCCGATGGTTCCATTGAGTCCAGAACGTCGAATTTAGTAGGCTTGCATATTTGGTTTGTGTGCACGGGGTTCCGAACGAATCTCGAGGGTCCATTCGGAGACTTGTCAAATTGTTGATTTTGTTGTATCTGGTGCATGAGATTTTGGCCTCCGCATTCGTGGAGGAACCTGGCGCGTTCGCGGAGTGTATTGTGTGTTGGCCTCCACATTCGCGGAGCCAGGGCGCATTCGTGGAGGGTAAGATTCTTGATCTCCACATTCACGGAAGCCTTGGCGCGTTAGCGGAGAGTGGTCCCGATGACCTCCGCGTTAGTGGAGGGTAAGTGGGTTGGTCTCCGCGTTCGCGGGCTAAGTGATCCGTGTTCACGGAGAACAAATTTGACCTGAACACTGTAAATTTGGGAAATTCCCCATTTTCATCATTTTGGAGCTCTCTTGGGCGATTTTTGAAGAGAACTTTCTTGGGAATCAGTGTGGGTAAGTGATTTTAACCCTTGGCCTTGATTACCCAATGCTTTAAACATGATTTTGAATTGGAATTTGGGATTTTCAAATGTGTTTTTGGTGATTTTGAAAGAACTCCAAAAATTTGATAAAATTGGAATGGAGGGCTATTTTGAGCTTCCTTTTCAAATGGGTTTTTCACCATTGAACTCCTATGGCATTGAGGATGATTTTTATGAAAGAAATCCCAGATTCAAACCCCATTTTAGAAATTGGATTTTTGGGTTGTTTTGCCTTTTCTTTCCGAAATTTGTGTTCTTGGCATTGATAGACCTGAATTGTGATTGGGTTTCTATATTTGAATAGATTGTGTTGCTTTGGATTGCTTACGGAAGGTAAAAGCTCCGATTGTTGATTGATTTCGATTCGATTAAGGCAAGCGAACTCTTAAAACCTTGTAAATCTTTTAGAATTTCGACTTCCTTACTTGATTATGTTGGGGAGTAATGGGATTGAGGTGTTGGGTGAGTTCTTGCATGAATCAATCTAATTAATGACCGGCGGGGTTAATAAAATGGCTTGTATGCTAATGTGATAGGCCAACGTGTGATTGGGCCATGGACTTGATATTGTTCTAAGTTTGATGCATTGCTATGATAGTCTCGATGTGATTATGAACGTGTTGAATATGTCTTTTGTTCATTGTTGATTTGGGACTAGACTTGGGAACATCTTGTTAGCGATTGATCCTACTTGTGATGAAATGAGTAGAGGACTGGAGACTAGGCAATTGACATCATTGATATGTTGTGGATATTGAGATTTTGACTGTTGTTGTTGATATATTATTGATAGTGTGACGTGATTTGCATTGACATGAATTGCATTGTGATTGTGAACACTATAATTCATTCTCATTATTTGTGTGAACATGCTTGTGTGCATTGGTTCTTGAAACACTATGATGAGACACTTGATGATTTATGCCAATGGGAAATGGTTCCGGCGGATATGTGGTCCATGTGTGGCCAGTGATGATTTATGCCGATGGAAAATGGTTCCGGCGGATATGTGGTCTATGCGTGGCCAGTGATGATTTATGCCGATGGGAAATGGTTCCGGCGGATATGTGATCCATGTGTGGCTAGTGATGATTTATGCCAACGGGAAATGGTTCTGGTGGATACATGGTCCATGTGTGGCCCCCATGGGTACCGGTCTGAGATTCAGCGGTTGTGTATCGTAGGACAGACATGCATTCTATACTTGGAATTGCATCGCATTGTATAGTCCGATCCTTGCTTTTGTGATACTATGTGGTACTTCATGACTTAGAGACTTACTTGTTGATACTGAATTGAGCTTCTTGTTGAACTGTTGCTGAATTGTTGTTGACTTGTAATATTTGAACTGTGGTCTGGAAATCTGTTAGGTTGGGCTGAGTTTCTGTGCAGGTTGTAGTTGTTGGAGGTTCGGTTGGAAGTCAGGGTTTCGTGATTCTTTTAGATTTGCTTCGTTTTATTAGTTGATTAGCTGGGTATCGTGTTGTTTGGTACTCACCCTTGCTTCTACACTTGTGTAGGTTCCGAGCCCGGACCGTGAGCTAGTTCTTCCTTCTTATTTCTCCGAGACTTGCTAAGGATACTTGAGAGGTAGCTGTTCGTTGTTGGCGAACTCTCTTGATCTTTTACTTATGTTTGTTCTATTTGAGATATAGACATTGAAACTTGAAGTTTTTCGTTCAAATTCTGTAATAGAGGCTTGTACATGTGACAACCAGCCTTGGGTTGGTTTTATAGATGAAGTTTTTCCGCTTTAGCTTTTTCTTTCGTTATTTCTGTTGTTTTCTTCCGCTTGTTGGGTTTTAGGCTGACTTGTCCTGGTGAAATAGGACAAGTGCCATCACACCCGATTTTGGGTCGTGACAGAAGAAACTGCAGAAAACCTTCAGGGTAACTCTATTTCTCAAGAGCACACAGAATAATCCAAGATTCAGGATCCCCTAGAGCAGTCTACCAACAGGAGGATCACTCATCAAGACTATGAAATCAGGTAAACCAAAAAGCTTGAGGAGAAATATGATATGGATGAGCTTTCTATATCCCACAGAAGGAGAAGCAAAATTTGAAACAATGACAAAAAACAAAGGCCCAAAACTCATTACTTTTAACAGAGAAAACAAAAGGAAGGTAACACCCCGAACATCTTTCTATGATAAGTGATCTTTTCTGGAATATTAGGGATATAAAAAGGCCATTCATGGACTCAAAAAATCTTGCTCACCTCAATAGGATTCAATTTATTGCTATATTTGAACCTTTTGTAGGGAAACAAGAAATTGATGGATACATAAAGTTCTTGGACAACAACACTACATTGCTAACTCAAACAGGCAAATTTGGTATTTCTGGATCATCCTCAATCAAGTTGATATTATTTCGGATGATGATCAATAGATTACTATTAAGTATGAAGATGGCCTACCAGAACCAGATATCTTAAATTGTATTCCTAACTCTATTTCCTCATAAGAGAATAACAGGTTGTGTATCATCCCTGAAGAACCGGAAATCAAGAAGGTTGTTTTTAGCCTAAGAGATTCAAATGCTGCAAGGCCAGACGGATATAATGGTACTTTCTTTTAGAGCTGCTGGGACATCATCAAAGAGGACATGACTGTCTATGTCCAGAAATTTTTTAAAGAAAAAAACTTACCAGATACAAGTTAGACACCCCTAATAGTTTTGGAGATTTTAGGCCTACTAGTAGTGGAAAAAAACTTACCACATACTTCTCTCCAGATCCCTTTTTATTTGGGCTGCTGAAGTTCTCACTTGATCTTTGAACAATCTCATCAATAATAGCAGGCTCATCCCTTTTACTATGTCCCCTAAATGCCTTGTTATTAATCGTCTTGTCTATGCTGATGACATCATAAAACATGTATTCAGGTTAGAGATGAAGCAGAGAAACATAATGTTGTGGAAAATGAACTCAGGATCTTGCTCTTTCTAGTGGAATAATTGGACATGTAAAGGTCCATTAGCCCATCAAGCCCCCAAAGCATCCAAAAGGTCTAAACTTCTGGTTAAGAAGTTCATCAAGCATGGTAGTTGGGACAAAGACAAACTCGGCAAGATTCTGCCGATCCATATCTGTGAACTCATTTATACTATAGAGATTGGAAATCCAGTAAAAGACGACCACGGAAAACATCTATCATAAAAAGATAGAGATACTTTTTAATTCTAAACATAAAAAAATGAATAAGATAAAATCATAAAAGTTACAAAAAAAATGTGACCTAACTATTTTTAGTTCAAAATTTAAATAATGAAAAATATTTTTAATCTAAAAATCTTTTTAAATGATAAGAATACTTTTTAATTTACACAAGAATAGAGAAGAAGATAAAATCAGAAAAGAAACAAAAAATTATTAACTAACTAATTTTAAATAGGTGGCTAAAATAACTATTTCATGCACGATGGAATCTTTTTAAATGTAATTTATATTGAATTAACTAAATTCATTTAAAATCTGAAATTAAAAATTAAATATTAAACTTGAAATTCTTTGTAATGGAGAAGAATACTTATGCACGATGGAATCTTTTAAAACATAATTCATATTTAATTAACAAAATTAACTTAAAATCTGAAATTAAAAATTATTTAAATCTGAAATTATTTTAATTTTAAACAAAAAAAAAAGGAAAGAAAAAGATAACCGAACCATTTTTTTTAAAAAAATCCACGTTTTAAAAAATACATATATAACTACCCCAATAATGCTGAGGAACTACAAATTTATGTTTACATTTACATAAATTTAAAACACAAATAAATTTAGCATATTTTTCTGTAACTATATTTCCCCAAAATATCTGGTAGATAATTGCATGTACAAATAATGATGCTATAATTTATGATTGTATTTTGAGAGAAACAAGGAATATTGTTATTTTTGTTTTTGCTAATAATATAGAACGTTATCAAAATTGCTTGAATAATTAATTTGGAATTTAAATTTTAAAAAATAAGTACTTAATCTTATCCTTGAAAGAACCTCCTTATTCACTAAATCCTAGTTTTTTGCTCTTCTTTTTTGCTTATTTTCTATATTTATATTTATCTAATTTATTTATATTTTAATTCAGATATTGTTTTAAGATTTATGTTGATTATCTTTTAAATTAGTAGGGTCAATTTTAAATTTATGTAATTGCAGTTATATATATATATATATATATATATATATATATATATATATATATATATATATATATATATATATATATATATATATATATATATGTATATATATATATATATATATTACTTTAAAAGGACAATCAATTTTAAAATTGGAAAAATAATTTTATGATAAATAAAATTTAAGCTTTTGAATTTAAGATAAATAATATTTATCTATATCCAGCAAGCGTTAAATTCTATCTTGAACAATATAACAATTATAAATCATTTAGCAAATTTAAGAATTCACAATATTATATAACAACATTAAATTAAGTTGAAAATTGTGATTCTAAAATATATGGTACAATTTTCAATTTTTTTTTTTTAATTTGAATTCCAAGATAACTATAATTACACATAATATACTTTAGTGGAAAATTTTCAAATCAACAACCTCTCATTCATATCCATATGTTTTTTGATACAATTCAAATTCAAATTTAAGATATCCAATATGAACTTTGAGTAAATCTAATATAGCGGTTGTATTAATTAAGATTATTTTTATCTTTAAATCCATTTTATATTATATTTTTACGCAAATTTAATAAGGAAAAAAATATTTTAAAAAGCTTTTGATTTTGAATAAAACATATATAGAAAATGTATCAACATGTAATTTAATCTCATGATATCAAATATTTTATATGGAATGTTAGAATTTATAAATTATTAACATAATTTTTTTATTCAAACAACATAAAAAGAAAAAAAGTACAAACACCTAAAAATATTTGAAGCATTTCATATTCATCAAGGTAAAATAATCATAAAGTTAATAGTATCCTTAGAAAAAATTCAACATAATATATTTTAAAACTAAAAGCGTAGCTAATACAGCTATAGATATAATATTTTAATACAATAAAATAAATTGTGTACTAATAATATTAATTCAATGTGCTCAAATAAATAAGTTAATGATTTGTATTATTATATTAATATTTATAATAATAAATTAATTAAATATATTATTAAGTGCATAATACATTTTATTAGTTATTTTAATTATAAAACTATTATATTTTAAATCATCCGCGCAACGCGCGAGCATGTATACTGGTTTCTTATAAAGATAGTTTAAAATAAAAATTAGATTTCAACAAAATTTAATGAAAAAATTATTTAAATTGAAATGGTGACTTTTTAAGTGAAATACCAACAATTGAGTGACTTTCTAAGTGAAATACCAATAGTTGAGTGACTTTCTAAGTGAAATACCAATATTTGAGTGAATTTTGAGTTATAAAACAAAGTTGAATGACTTTCTAAGTAAACAACTCAAAGTTGAATGGCTTTCTAAGTGAACAACTCAAAGAAGAGTGACCATCTAAGATATTATCTCTCCTTTTAAAACAGACTAAAAAGAAAAATGTGTATCTCATTTGGTCGATCTTGATAGTCTAAATACGAGAAGTGTCTCAATCTAGGCACTCTCCAAGTTGATAGGATCCAAATGAAAAAAGGTAATACAATGGTAGAATTTAACATCTTTCTTATTAAATAATGAAAAAACAATTGATCAGGAAAGGTCTTGTTCATGGTGATAAGTGAGGAGGGATTTAGTAAAGGAATAATACCGCTTTATATTATACTAATATAGTCCCGAGTTGGTGTATAAATTGGTTCAAAGGTATTATATAGTTCTACTTTCTCCTTTTTGTTTTAATTTAAGTATTTCTTGTTTTTTTATGAGAAATTCTAGGTCCTTAACAGATGCTTAGACTTTATTACATTCTCTAACTTTCATTCAATATATGACTATTAAACATAAAATGCTGTCAAATAACGTGTGTATTTCAGCGGAAAACAATAAGAAATGAAAAATAGGCATGTGATTTTGGACTTAAATTACTTAAAATTAGTGATGTAATTCTTTTCAGTATTTTGTATACTAATAATAGACACATGCTATAAGTTAGAGAGTCAACTACATATTTCACCTTTTAACATAAGTTGAATTATAAAATTAGGTGCATGACTAAAGTTTATAAAGGAAAAAAGGGTGATTAAAAGGTTATATCTGGATTGTTATGTTGGGATTAATTATGCTGGGATTAGTTATTCTGGTACTATGTATTTTTAGTGAATGTTTGGTTTATTGTATTAAAAATAATATGTATTGCATAATTTTTAAGAATAAGTTATTTGCTTATAAAATACCCTCCATAGGTGTAAACAATGTGAAAAATGATGTTTAGATAAGGTTTGAGCATGGGTGTTTCTGTCATTTTAACTATTTTATCCCGAGATAAGTTATTTGAGGATTATTATTTCATCCATAAGTAGGTATAACTTATCCCGGTAATAATTATTAATCTTGTGATAAGTTATATATCCCAAACTTTATAACCAAACATGGAATTAAAGGTTACTAAAAAATTTATCCTAAAATTATCTTTCTTAATCCATTACAATTTACACCAAACGTGTTTAACGTAACTTATATACGAATAGTATAAGAAACATTTATACATCATATTATATTTAGATGTTGTACAAGGTAAATGCAAGAATACTAAAATTGGAGCATTAATAATCAAAAGACAGAGCCTCATCAAGTATTTAAACAATAATATCATCTTATATCATCAAGACTATTAACTGAGAGTGAACATAGTTCGGGCTGGTTTGAATTTTTTAAATTTCCGATCAAATCAAAGTTTTCTATTTTTGGATTTCATGATTTTCTTTTTGTGGTTCGATGTGAATCATCTTTAAGCAGTTGTAGGACGATCAAATTCAATTATCTTAAGACCTATATAACTCTTCAACTATCAATAATAGCCAGATGATTCACAAAAAAAGAAGAAAATTAATAAATATTGATAAAGATCACCACAATGCATCGTCAAACATGCACACCAAATAATGTCATCTAACCAACCTGATGCCTCTAATTATCCCAGCCATTGGAGCCCGCAACTAGGACAGCCCATTTGGTTCCTTGTGATTCTTGGTTTAAGAATTGAGAGACACTACAACCATCAATATTATAAACCAATATTGAGACCAAAACAAAGAAAAATACTCCAACGATATTATACCTAGATATCATTGTGTCCCAAATTAACAAAGAAACCAATCAACTATATTGAGCTTGGTGTATGACAAATTTATAGGATCTTTTAATTTGTGCCAACAACACTAAAGGCGTACAAATGGGTACACGACGTAGAATTCAAAGGTCTTCAAAGGAAAAACAACCATAGGAACTCAGGAAAATATGTTAAGAACTTGACAATTATTGCAATAGCATTTGGTCCTAGATTATGACGAGAATTTATCTTTAAATATTTGTTTGATCATAGTTTTTGAGAAGTTATCTTTAAATATTTATTTGATCATAAAATTTGATATGATTGTCTCTGATTTTTAATTTTTCCAATTTTCCTGAGTTTTGGGACTTTCAATCGCAAAATTTCAATTTTATTTGAAAAATATTGAAATTTTGCGATTGAAAGTCCCAAAACTCAGGAAAATTGGAAAAATTAAAAATCAGAGACAATCATATCAAATTTTATGATCAAATAAATATTTAAAGATAACTTCTCAAAAACTATGATCAAACAAATATTTAAAGATAAATTCTCGTCATAATCTAGGACCAAATGCTATTGCAATAATTGTCAAGTTCTTAACATATTTTCCTGAGTTCCTATGGTTGTTTTTCCTTTGAAGACCTTTGAATTCTACGTCGTGTACCCATTTGTACGCCTTTAGTGTTGTTGGCACAAATTAAAAGATCCTATAAATTTGTCATACACCAAGCTCAATATAGTTGATTGGTTTCTTTGTTAATTTGGGACACAATGATATCTAGGTATAATATCGTTGGAGTATTTTTCTTTGTTTTGGTCTCAATATTGGTTTATAATATTGATGGTTGTAGTGTCTCTCAATTCTTAAACCAAGAATCACAAGGAACCAAATGGGCTGTCCTAGTTGCGGGCTCCAATGGCTGGGATAATTAGAGGCATCAGGTTGGTTAGATGACATTATTTGGTGTGCATGTTTGACGATGCATTGTGGTGATCTTTATCAATATTTATTAATTTTCTTCTTTTTTTGTGAATCATCTGGCTATTATTGATAGTTGAAGAGTTATATAGGTCTTAAGATAATTGAATTTGATCGTCCTACAACTGCTTAAAGATGATTCACATCGAACCACAAAAAGAAAATCATGAAATCCAAAAATAGAAAACTTTGATTTGATCGGAAATTTAAAAAATTCAAACCAGCCCGAACTATGTTCACTCTCAGTTAATAGTCTTGATGATATAAGATGATATTATTGTTTAAATACTTGATGAGGCTCTGTCTTTTGATTATTAATGCTCCAATTTTAGTATTCTTGCATTTACCTTGTACAACATCTAAATATAATATGATGTATAAATGTTTCTTATACTATTCGTATATAAGTTACGTTAAACACGTTTGGTGTAAATTGTAATGGATTAAGAAAGATAATTTTAGGATAAATTTTTTAGTAACCTTTAATTCCATGTTTGGTTATAAAGTTTGGGATATATAACTTATCACAAGATTAATAATTATTACCGGGATAAGTTATACCTACTTATGGATGAAATAATAATCCTCAAATAACTTATCTCGGGATAAAATAGTTAAAATGACAGAAACACCCATGCTCAAACCTTTTCTAAACATCATTTTTCACATTGTTTACACCTATGGAGGGTATTTTATAAGCAAATAACTTATTCTTAAAAATTATGCAATACATATTATTTTTAATACAATAAACCAAACATTCACTAAAAATACATAGTACCAGAATAACTAATCCCAGCATAATTAATCCCAACATAACAATCCAGATATAACCTTTTAATCACCCTTTTTTCCTTTATAAACTTTAGTCATGCACCTAATTTTATAATTCAACTTATGTTAAAAGGTGAAATATGTAGTTGACTCTCTAACTTATAGCATGTGTCTATTATTAGTATACAAAATACTGAAAAGAATTACATCACTAATTTTAAGTAATTTAAGTCCAAAATCACATGCCTATTTTTCATTTCTTATTGTTTTCCGCTGAAATACACACGTTATTTGACAGCATTTTATGTTTAATAGTCATATATTGAATGAAAGTTAGAGAATGTAATAAAGTCTAAGCATCTGTTAAGGACCTAGAATTTCTCATAAAAAAACAAGAAATACTTAAATTAAAACAAAAAGGAGAAAGTAGAACTATATAATACCTTTGAACCAATTTATACACCAACTCGGGACTATATTAGTATAATATAAAGCGGTATTATTCCTTTACTAAATCCCTCCTCACTTATCACCATGAACAAGACCTTTCCTGATCAATTGTTTTTTCATTATTTAATAAGAAAGATGTTAAATTCTACCATTGTATTACCTTTTTTCATTTGGATCCTATCAACTTGGAGAGTGCCTAGATTGAGACACTTCTCGTATTTAGACTATCAAGATCGACCAAATGAGATACACATTTTTCTTTTTAGTCTGTTTTAAAAGGAGAGATAATATCTTAGATGGTCACTCTTCTTTGAGTTGTTCACTTAGAAAGCCATTCAACTTTGAGTTGTTTACTTAGAAAGTCATTCAACTTTGTTTTATAACTCAAAATTCACTCAAATATTGGTATTTCACTTAGAAAGTCACTCAACTATTGGTATTTCACTTAGAAAGTCACTCAATTGTTGGTATTTCACTTAAAAAGTCACCATTTCAATTTAAATAATTTTTTCATTAAATTTTGTTGAAATCTAATTTTTATTTTAAACTATCTTTATAAGAAACCAGTATACATGCTCGCGCGTTGCGCGGATGATTTAAAATATAATAGTTTTATAATTAAAATAACTAATAAAATGTATTATGCACTTAATAATATATTTAATTAATTTATTATTATAAATATTAATATAATAATACAAATCATTAACTTATTTATTTGAGCACATTGAATTAATATTATTAGTACACAATTTATTTTATTGTATTAAAATATTATATCTATAGCTGTATTAGCTACGCTTTTAGTTTTAAAATATATTATGTTGAATTTTTTCTAAGGATACTATTAACTTTATGATTATTTTATCTTGATGAATATGAAATGCTTCAAATATTTTTAGGTGTTTGTACTTTTTTTCTTTTTATGTTGTTTGAATAAAAAAATTATGTTAATAATTTATAAATTCTAACATTCCATATAAAATATTTGATATCATGAGATTAAATTACATGTTGATACATTTTCTATATATGTTTTATTCAAAATCAAAAGCTTTTTAAAATATTTTTTTCCTTATTAAATTTGCGTAAAAATATAATATAAAATGGATTTAAAGATAAAAATAATCTTAATTAATACAACCGCTATATTAGATTTACTCAAAGTTCATATTGGATATCTTAAATTTGAATTTGAATTGTATCAAAAAACATATGGATATGAATGAGAGGTTGTTGATTTGAAAATTTTCCACTAAAGTATATTATGTGTAATTATAGTTATCTTGGAATTCAAATTAAAAAAAAAAAATTGAAAATTGTACCATATATTTTAGAATCACAATTTTCAACTTAATTTAATGTTGTTATATAATATTGTGAATTCTTAAATTTGCTAAATGATTTATAATTGTTATATTGTTCAAGATAGAATTTAACGCTTGCTGGATATAGATAAATATTATTTATCTTAAATTCAAAAGCTTAAATTTTATTTATCATAAAATTATTTTTCCAATTTTAAAATTGATTGTCCTTTTAAAGTAATATATATATATATATACATATATATATATATATATATATATATATATATATATAACTGCAATTACATAAATTTAAAATTGACCCTACTAATTTAAAAGATAATCAACATAAATCTTAAAACAATATCTGAATTAAAATATAAATAAATTAGATAAATATAAATATAGAAAATAAGCAAAAAAGAAGAGCAAAAAACTAGGATTTAGTGAATAAGGAGGTTCTTTCAAGGATAAGATTAAGTACTTATTTTTTAAAATTTAAATTCCAAATTAATTATTCAAGCAATTTTGATAACGTTCTATATTATTAGCAAAAACAAAAATAACAATATTCCTTGTTTCTCTCAAAATACAATCATAAATTATAGCATCATTATTTGTACATGCAATTATCTACCAGATATTTTGGGGAAATATAGTTACAGAAAAATATGCTAAATTTATTTGTGTTTTAAATTTATGTAAATGTAAACATAAATTTGTAGTTCCTCAGCATTATTGGGGTAGTTATATATGTATTTTTTAAAACGTGGATTTTTTTTAAAAAAATGGTTCGGTTATCTTTTTCTTTCCTTTTTTTTTTGTTTAAAATTAAAATAATTTCAGATTTAAATAATTTTTAATTTCAGATTTTAAGTTAATTTTGTTAATTAAATATGAATTATGTTTTAAAAGATTCCATCGTGCATAAGTATTCTTCTCCATTACAAAGAATTTCAAGTTTAATATTTAATTTGTAATTTCAGATTTTAAATGAATTTAGTTAATTCAATATAAATTACATTTAAAAAGATTCCATCGTGCATGAAATAGTTATTTTAGCCACCTATTTAAAATTAGTTAGTTAATAATTTTTTGTTTCTTTTCTGATTTTATCTTCTTCTCTATTCTTGTGTAAATTAAAAAGTATTCTTATCATTTAAAAAGATTTTTAGATTAAAAATATTTTTCATTATTTAAATTTTGAACTAAAAATAGTTAGGTCACATTTTTTTTGTAACTTTTATGATTTTATCTTATTCATTTTTTTATGTTTAGAATTAAAAAGTATCTCTATCTTTTTATGATAGATGTTTTCCGTGGTCGTCTTTTACTGGATTTCCAATCTCTATAGTATAAATGAGTTCACAGATATGGATCGGCAGAATCTTGCCGAGTTTGTCTTTGTCCCAACTACCATGCTTGATGAACTTCTTAACCAGAAGTTTAGACCTTTTGGATGCTTTGGGGGCTTGATGGGCTAATGGACCTTTACATGTCCAATTATTCCACTAGAAAGAGCAAGATCCTGAGTTCATTTTCCACAACATTATGTTTCTCTGCTTCATCTCTAACCTGAATACATGTTTTATGATGTCATCAGCATAGACAAGACGATTAATAACAAGGCATTTAGGGGACATAGTAAAAGGGTTTTTCAAATAAAATACATGTCCAAACATAACTTCAAAAACTCAAAAAATTTAAATATCAACTTCAAAATTCATGATCAAACAATTTTGAATTCATTGTTTTACAAGAAATTTCTTGTTACTTGTGGCAGTTTCGTCATGTCACCTCATTGTTTTTGTAAGTTTTTTGTCCATTGGAGTAGGCTGATACAAATGAAGGGATCAGATGCCGGGGAGCTTAATTAAATGTTACTTTATTTAATTAATAAAATCATTTGCACTTTACGCGGCTATAAGAAAATTAGTATATTTCATTGTTTGTGTATGGATTGATAATTTCATACCTCAATGAAATACTATATAATATTTATATTCAGCTCAATGACAAAGAAGACAATGTAGATCTTTGTACTATAAATTAATATTTATATGTTTTTTTGTTTTTTTCAATATGCAAAATAAAAAAGTTTGCTCTTTCTTTTTAAAGTACAAACTTTTCATATGTACATAGTAGAACAAAAAAAATTAGGATGTATAAATTGCAAAGTAAATGAAATAAGAAGTCATATTTTTGAAACAACAATCCATTGTATTAAGTTGAAAACATTATTTTTTGTTTTAATTTTCTCTATTTTTTGTAGGAGTATATGATCCTCTATATAAATACTAATTACTTAAAAAATGCTTTTGAACTTCTATGTTTTGTCTTTATTATTACATTTGTTTATTACATTCTTTTATACATTAAATAATTTTTTTTTAAAATCATGAAAATGAAACAAACACGAGTTATGAATAATGTTTAAAAGTAGAAATTGTAAAGAAGATAAAGAGACATACATGAATTACTAACAACTTGAATGTATAATTTTATTATACAATAAATATAATAATTATTATACATTAATTTTATTTGTAAATATATGTCACGCCCCGAGCGTATACCCTAGGCGTGGCCGGTACTCGGAAACCATTACTGGTCCCAAGCGAACCATTATGGCCTGGTCACTCTTTCAATCGGCGGAAAACTCGTTAAAATCAAGAAAGCATACTTAAGTGGGCAACTCAAATAATCAACGTGAGATATAGCTTTAAAAGTGTAACTCAAGATATAACTCAAATCACAAACTCCATATCATAAAGGATAGTGCAAAAGAATAAACTCTGATAGGAACATCAACTCGATTCCAACTCTATCTATCACTATCTATGAAACCTCTAGTCCAATCATAAGAAGGTGCCGAGACAAGCTCGCAGCTACCTCAAAAGAAATACTCAACTAAAAGAAAATCAAATAAATATGAACCCTCTGAAAGCAAGGAGGTCTCACCGCTATCTGGGAAAGGAAGATCTTTAACGAAGCACCTGTTGAGGATCTCTAGCACCTGTATCTGCATCATGAAATGATGCAGTGTCGAAGACATCAGTACTTGGAATGTACGGTATGTAAAACAGCTAAAAGGGAACAAGCTCAAAGATACTCAACATCATGCCACTCAATTCAGAATAAAGCATGCAGTTTAGAAATAACAATGCTTTTCAAATCGACTCAATCATATGCAATTTCAATATATTCAAATCATTTATTATTACTAGGGAGTTTCTCTAACCGACAACCATCACCTATGAGCTAGTGATGATACAACGCTTTGCATTGTCGTTGCCACAGCCGTCCAATACCTTGCCGGAGTAAGGGACGATCAACCATCATTGGATCCACAATCAACAAGTCCTCTTTTGGGACAATAAGGGACCATCCGAATTAACGGTGTGATCCTATCCTACGCTGGCTACGTAGTTTATGGGGCTTGAGTTATTTAAACTCTTATTCAAATCGGTGCTCAATACTACTCCCCAAAACAATTCATTATGCTCATATCTATCAGGTAATACATTTCAAATCATCTCAGCAAGCCTCAATGGACCTCTCAAAACTCAATCTCATCTCACCTCACATATTATTTCGTTTACAAATCATATGCTTTCAAACCACTCACATCTCATTAAAACTCTTTTCTCAAAACAATCATTTATGCTCAAAACTCATGCTCATTTAGACTCAATAGAATATGCTTCAAATCAGTTAAAAATCATACTTTGCTCAATGCATGAAAACTATCAATCCCAATTCAAAATAAAGCGTAGTAAAACCAGGATCATTAACTCAATTAGGGTTCATGGGAATGTAGCCATGAATGACAATCTCAAGAAGTAGAAGTATAGAAACAACAACAATTTCAATGCATAATTCAATAGAACTCAAAGAACAAGAAATCAACTCAAATTCGGGGTTCAAGGAATTAGGGATCAATTCAACTTACACTCAAAAATTGATAGAATCTAGATGTAGGGCGCGTGGACGAACTCAATCCAACGCTATGATTAGCCTTACATTCCTGGAAGATTAAGGTTACAATCGAAATTCGAAGGCCTCAATGAAAGCTCTTGAAACCCTAGCTTTTCTCCTCTTCAATCTTGCTCTCAATAATTCTAAGTGTTAATGAGAGAAAAGCACGTTGGGTAATGATAAGAATCTAGTTTTAGTCCCAAAACGTCTTGGGTTTTTAATTATAAAAGAGTGGGAAAAGACGAAAACAACCTTTTTTAAAACTGCCGAACTGATCTATGAGGCCACCTACAGTTCGTGGGTTGACCTACAGATTGTAGGTCACCTTCGTGGATTTGATAGAATTTTTAAGGTTTACAGATCAACCTACGGGTCCTAATGACGGTCCGTAGTAGTACGTACGGCCCGTTGGTTGGATCTGTAGGTCTGGGGTCTCAAACGTTGACCCTCAGTACTCTACCGATGACCTGACATAACGGTTCATCGTTCAAACGACAGACCGTAGGTTGGAGTCGTCGTTCACAGACTCTAAATTCTGATATGACAGTCTCTGGTAAAATAGTCATAACGTTGTACTCTGAACTCGAAAAAAGGCAAACTTGATGGCGTTGGAAAGAGGACTCAAAGACCTTTAATTTGATAGGTTATGGGCCACCTAATTTATTATGAGCTGGGATATATGACTATTTGAAGATGACCTAAGTAGATTCTTATGTCGAAACTTAATCGATAATGACGCTTTCAACTCAACTTTGTACTAGGGGGTTTTTGTGACCTTAAGTCACATCCAAATCCATTATAACACCAAAGAAATGAGCTTTACACATATGATTAATTTAAGAATCACTCGATACGACTTTACATGCAAATAAAGAATGGTTCGAGCCTTAGCTTAGGAATCTTCGGGGTGTTACAATATCTCCCCCTTGGAATCAATGATGGATGAACTCAGCATGCAAAGGTTGGGAAAGTGTTTAACAACCCAACACAAGGGAAAAACATGCAACAAGCATAAACTCAACATATCAACTTTAAAGAGTACTTTACGAGGAGTTAGTACCTTTGTCTGGAATTGATTTAGCGGGAAAGAGGTGAGGGTATCTCTTCTTCATATCCTCCTCGGCCTCCCTAGTAGCTTCCTCAACAAATTGGTTCCTCCACAAGACCTTGACTAATGCAACCTCTTTGGTTCTCAACTTGTGAACCTGACGATTAAGAATCTGAACGGGAATCTCCTCATAAGATAGGCTATCCTTGATACCAATATCCTCGGTAGGCACAATAAGTGAAGGATCACCCAAGCACTTCTTTAGCATAGAGATGTGAAATACCGGATGGATTGCTGTTAACTCTGACGGTAGCTCCAACTCATAAGCTACATTGCCAACTCTCTTGAATATCCTGTAAGGACCAATGTATCGAGGACTGAGCTTTCCCTTCTTACCAAACCTCATAACACCCTTCATAGGTGAAACCTTCAAATAAACCCAATCATTAACATCAAACTCCAAGTCTCTCCTTCTCACATCTGTGTAGAATTTCTGACAACTTTGCGTTATTTTCAACCTTTCCTGAATAGTCATCACCTTCTCCATGGCTTGATGAACCAAATCTAGTCCTATCAACTCAGCTTCACCAACCTCAAACCAACCAATTGGCGATCTACATCTCCTCCCATAAAGGGCCTCATAAGGAGCCATCTGAATACTCGAATGGAAGCTATTGTTATACGCAAACTCAATAAAAGGCAAGTGGTCATCCCAATTAACTTTAAAATCAATGACAAAGGCTCTCAAAATATCCTCCAAAGTTTGAATCGTACGCTCTGCCTAGCCGTCTGTCTGAGGATGAAATGCAATACTAAGGTTCACCTTTGAACCTAGATCCTTCTGAAAAGACTTCCGAAATTGAGCCGTGAATTGGGCTCCTCTATCTGAGATGATGGCTAAAGGAACTCCATGAAGTCTTACAGTCTCTCGTATGTACAATCTAGCATAGTCCTCTGCAGTGTCAGTAGTCTTAACAGGCAAGAAATGGGTTGATTTGGTCATTCTATCCACAATCACCCAAATCAAATCATGCTGCCTGCGAGATCGCAGTAAGCCTGTAATGAAGTCCATGTTGATCATCTCCCACTTCCACTCCGGAATCTCTAAATTCTGAGCTACACCACATGGTTTTTGGTGCTCAACTTTGACTTGTTGGCAATTTGGGCATTTAGAGACATAGTCTGCAATGTCCCTCTTCATATGTAACGACCCGTTAGATAGTTTTGAGTGCTAGAACTATTTTAACTCTACTCGTAAATTTTAGATGAAAATTTTAGACTATTCGACTAACTTAGATTATTTAATTGATGTATAATTTTTAAATTATTTATTTATTTTATAACTAATGGGCCAAATCTAAATTTCCTTTAATACTGTATATTACTTGGCCCATGTATTAAAATAAGTTAAATGAGGTTGATATTATTTTTGAGTCATAATATGAAATATCAAAAGCAGTGCGGCGGGCACACAATTACGGAGAGGCATCATGAGTAATTGAGGCAAGAATTCTGTTAAGGAAAACAAAATATGTGAATTGAGGAACTATAATTCTTTCTTGAATTTTGTAATCATTGCATTCCTAACACATGGGTAATTATAATTTAAATTGGTACATATAGGTTAAGACAACAACTAAATGTATAAAGATTATCACAATGTTGGACGGTAGTGTTGTATAGTATAGAGTTCTTAGTTACTTAAATAATTAATTTCATTGTGAGGATCTCTTTTAATACTAAGTGAGTAGATAAGAAAGAAATGGCAAACTTCTTCCTTTTAATTGTAATTTAATTCTAATAAATAATAGTACATCCCTTATTGAATGTATGAAGGCCAGGATCTGGCAATTTCTTAAGGTCAAATATAACAAATTTGGTGTGATTTTCTTCGTGCCATTATGTTTTTAAATACAATGATCCAGCAATTTGCTTCCTATAATTTGTTTAAGTCATATAAATTTGGGGTCTGCGATATCAGTAATTTAGTTTTAATAAAATTTTAGTTTTGTCCTTGTGGTTCTAAATTAAACTTTTGGAGTTAGTTTTGGGGTCTGGTTTTGAAGTATAATAATATGGTGCCTACGGAGTCGTTTTCTTATGAATAATGCGTATTTGATAGGTTGAAAATGTTCGGAGGCTTTACGAAAGGGAAAGGAAAGATCTCGAGGATTCGTGACATGTATTCAACATTCAAGGTATGTTAAGACTTTCTAGACTTCGTTGAAGGACATTTTTTTCTAATTAAAGATTAAAAATGGAATAGACAATGGGTAAGGGTGAAAGATGGGGGTCTCGTACCAATGGTGTGACAGGCATTGGTACGAGTACCGGTGTTATTAAAGGGAAAGTTTATTACTATAATGTGATAGATTGTAATTCGAGAATGCCAAAGCATATGGGCATTAGCTGATGTATTTAGTGACTTGATTTCTTTTTTTTGGGTTGTATTTCTTTATTGAACCTGTATAATTGTGATAATTGAGGTGATTATATGTCATAACGACATTTGAATTATTGAGATGATGCATCACTCCCTTTTATTGTTATCATATTATGCACATGCATTGACATGAGATTGAGTATGAGTAAAGGTCTAGCACGTGGAGATCGTCTGTGTTGAGATCAAGTTATGATTATAATTTGGGCACGTGGAGATCGTCCGTGCGAGAAATTGGTTATGATTATAAGTTGGGCACGTGGAGATCGTCCGTGCTGGGGATTTTGTGATTTTATGATAGTGCGTTGAGATCGTCCGCACAGACACGTGGAGATCGTCCATGTCGGTATATGGACCTCGCGAGTCCCCCATGGGTCATGAACTCTCGATGTATTTCTGAGGAGTATCATGTATATACGGTTGAGAGAGTACTTGGCATCTGAGGCATATCATTTCATGGTGTCGCATTGCATTGCATCTCATTACATCCTTCATTCTTGTTGAGTATGTGCTTTATTGGTGTTTGGACATTACGTGACATTTGACTATCCCTATTTGACGAAAACTTGGTTGTTAAGTATAATATGGACTTGTAAATTAAAGGATTATTTTCTTATATACTCCTGTCACTACTTCTTCGTTGTCGGTCTATGAGATATACTGGGTACACGTGGTTTCGTACTCATACTACACTTGCTGCACTTTTTTGTGGTGCAGATTGTTTTTTGAATTAAAGCGCATTCTTGGAGCTTTGAGTCTGAGTTTGGATTATCTTGGAGTTATGGTGACCTGCTTGGATATTCTGCGGCCCATACCTTCATCTATCTCTATTTATTAAGTTATTTTGGTATTATGATAGGATAAATTATTATGTCTAGACGTGCCATATAAATTGTAGACTTGTCTTGACTTTTAGAAGCTCTTGTACTTATGACACTAAATCTTGGGTGGTAGCTTAATTTCCCGCATTTATTACTTATGAAAGACTTAGTTGTTGGGATATTATACTTGTCACTTAGTTTTCCCATTATTAATATTGAATTAAATTGGTAAAAGTGTTGGGTTGGCTTACCTATTGGTTGGGAACATAGGTGCCATCACGACTTGTAATTTTGGGTCGTGACATCATACCACTCCACCAATAGATCTCCCTCAAGTCATGATACATCTTAGTGGAACCTGGATGGATGGAATATCTGGAGCTATAGGCCTCTGCCATGATTCTATCTCGGAGACCATCCACTTTAGGGACACACAATCTACCTTGGTACCTCAATACACCATCTCCCCCTTTGGCAAAAACCAACACCTTCTGTTTATGAACATCTTCCTTCAATTGGAGTAAGACAAGGTCTTGATCTTGCTTTTCCTTCACCTCCACTACAAGGGAAGATTCAGCCCCATTCTGGACAACCACTCCACCTTCTCTAGAGTCAACAAGACGAACTCCCAATCGCTCCAGCCTATGCACCTCCCTCGCTAACTCCTGCTTTTCCTCCTCAATGTGGGTTGTACTCCCCATGGACAACCTGCTAAGAGCATCAACAACAACATTAGCTTTTCATGGGTTGTAGTGAATGCTCATATCATAGTCCTTGAGCAACTCTAGCCACCTCATATGCCTCAAGTTTAGCTCTTTCTGATTGAAGACATATTGAAGACTCTTGTGATCGGTAAACACATCAACATGCACACCATACAGATAGTGACGCCAAATCTTGAGAGCGAACATTACGGCTACCAACTCAAGGTCGTGAGTCAGGTAGTTCCACTCATGAATCTTGAGCTGCATGGAAGCATATGCAATAACTTTACCCTTCTGCATCAATACAGAACCCAATCCAACCCTGGACACATTGCAACAGATAACGAAACCATTTGTTCCCTCGGGTAGGGACAACACTGGAGCGGTAGTAACCAGCCAAACCCAAGAATTTCCTTATATCAGTTGGGGATGTGGGTCTGGGCCAGTTCTTTACCGCTTCAATTTTTTGGGTATTAACTCGAATACCTTCGTCAGATATAATGTGGCCTAAAAACTTAACAATAATAAAACTCAAGTTATGAACAAACAATTGTGCCCAACAACAATATTCAATAGATGATGCACATTTCCACACACTACTAAATAAACATGTTTTTTCGGAGCATAAAAACTGAGAAAGATTTGTGGATTAATGAGAATTTACAACAAAAAACTGAAGGACAAAAGTCGTAAATTATCACCTAGATGAAGAAAATCGACAGACTATCTCGAAATTCTCCAATAGCCTCCATCGGTTAATTAAAACGATATTTTTCATAACTGCGGAAAAATTGACAACACTTTAAAATAACCAACTCGGAGTTGAACCTAGGTATATACCATGGCATGAAACTATTCTACCACTAGACTACAATAGTCGTATCTTGCTCAAACCAATAAATATAGCTAAAAGTTATTGTATGCATGAATAACATGCATTTCCTTCGGGTTATTCTAATTCTTGCCACGTGGCAGCCTAGTCTATAAATAGGCAAAGGCACGCAACAATAACTGTATTCTCTGACACAACCAAAATGCCATAACCAAAATCGTTTCATCGCTTTTTCCATTGATTTCGTTGAAGTTTTGAAGCCTTCATTTCAATGGCAACGCCAGGCACTGGTTACTGAGGCAAGAGTACGTTTCACCGACTTTGTTGCTGTGAGTATATTCGCTTATTCGTAAGACGAAAAAGTAGTATGTGTTTTGTGAAGAATATGTTTGTAATAGTGATTGTTTGAACTCCATTGATGAAAGATCTACAATTTCCGTCGTCCTATAATTCCTGTGTTCAAATGTTCGTTTGAAGTTTATTGATGAAGGATCTAGCATTTCCTTATGTTTTTCCATCGTCCTGTAAGTGTATGTGGTTCCAGAAGAGAAGTTGTTTTGCTGTAGTTGAACTGCTTGTTATCCAGATGAAATACAGAAGCCGTTTCATTTTTTTCTTACTTATTTTTGCTCATCGGGTAGTAAAACTAAATTGTAGTATGTGTTCTGTGAGGATTTCGTTAATTTCGTTAGTGATACCGTGATTGTTTGAACTCCACAGAAGGATCTAGTATTTCCTTATGTGTTTGCATCGTCCTTTAATTTTTTTGTGTTCAATAGTTCGAACTGCTTGTTATCCAGATGAAGTATGTACACTCTGTTATACTTTATAGGAAAGAGGAAAATCTGGAGAAAAATAATACGTTTAATTTATTTATTTTTAACGGAATTATTTGAATTCGACTGAAGGATTTAGCATTTTCTTATAAATTCAAGTCCAGAAGAACATTAGAATAACTGTTTTAATTTGCTCTAGTTGAACTGCTTGTTATCCAGATGAAATGTATACACACTCTGTTTTACAGGAAAGAGGAAAATTTGAAAAAGTTGACATTCATTTTTTTTTTTTGGATTAGATCTTTGATTTGGCACTTTCAGGGTCTCAATTTTCAGTAGTGCATTGTTTTTTTGTGAATTTGTACTGGCAATTGAAACACACTTAGATGGAAGAAATTGAGTTCAGACCGATCATGTGGGATTGTATATCTTTCAATAACAAAAAACAACATACCATGCCTTTCCCTATTTGAGAACTTCTATTGTACATCCCTATTTTAGCTTTAATGACATGAACTGTTTGGAGCAACTCTGATCATATGCAAGCCAAAATTCACACTTCAAAAACTTGTCATACAACTCCCTATCCTTGAGAGTTTGAAGGACAACTCTGAGATGGTTGGCATGCTCTTCCTCATTTCTGGAGTGATCAATATATCGTCAATAAACACAATCACAAACATGTCCAGATATGGTTTAAATACCCGATTCATGAGGTCCATAAAATCTGTAGGGGCATTAGTCAAACCAAAGGACATAACAAGGAGCTCAAAGTGACCATAACGGGTTCTGAAGGCCATCTTTGGGATGTCACTTTCTCTCACTTTCAACTGATGATAGCCTAATCTGAGGTCTATCTTAGAGAAGCAAGTGACACCCTGAAGCTGGTCAAACAAATCATCGATTCTGGGAAGAGGATACATATTCTTTATGGTGACCTTATTCGACTGACGATAATCAATGCACATTCTAAGGGAACCATCTTTCTTTCGCACGAATAGGACAAGAGCGCCCCAAGGTGAGACACTCAGCTTAATGAATCGCTTATCTAACAAGTCTTTCAACTGCTCTTTCAACTCTGCCAGAGCCATTCTATAGGGCGGAATAAAATTAGGTTGGGTATCAGGAAGAACATCAATCCCAAAGTCTATCTCCCTATCGGGAGGGATTCCAGGCAAATCATCAGGAAAGACCTCAGAAAACTCGTTAACTACCGGAACAGACTGAAGGGATGGAGTCTCATCATTAACATCTTTGACTCGGACTAGGTGATAGACACACCCTTTCGAGATCAACTTTCTAGCCTTTAGGTAGGAAATGAAATGCCCCCTAGGCACTGTTGGATTACCCTTCAACTCTAAGACAGGCTCATTTGGAAACTGAAACTTGACAACTCGAGTTCTACAGTCAACAGTGGCATAACAAGCGTAAAGCTAGTCCATGCCTAGAATGACATCAAAATCAACCATATCTAACTCGACTAGATCAGCCTTAGTATCCCTATGATAGATGGAAACTATGCAGTCTCTATAGACTCTCTCAGCAAGAATAGACTCACCAACAGGAGTAGAAACACTGAAGGGCTCGAGAAGACTCTCGGGAAGGATCCCAAACTTAACAACCACATAAGGGGTCACAAAAGAAAAGGTGACACCCGGATCAAGTAAAGCGTACACATCATGAGAAAGGACTCGAAGCATACCAATGACAACATCTGGCTAGTTCTCCTGATCTTGGCGACTAGCCATAGCATACAGACGGTTTGAGCCTCTGCCTATACATAAAGTAGTACCTCTCTGATTACCTCTACCTGGTGTTGCAGTAGTAGAAGATTGGGCTCTGTTGCCCCACATCGGACACTCTCTCTGAAAATGACCCATCTGACCACATTTATAGCAACCATTGGCGCCCTCTCTGCACTCTCCCAAATGGAGTTTACCACACTTGCCACAAGGTGGCTTCCCTTTCGAACCTTGAGCCACACTTCCTTGGGACTTAGAACCCTGAGCTCTGAAATTCTGGTGACTCTGTGACTTCTGATCCTACCTGTGGTGCGATGATGGAGCATAACCAGAAGACCTATTCTAGAAGAAGGACATATTGCCCTTACCTTGTTTCTGATCATTCTCACGCGTCGCTGATTTGGCCTTCTTGCTCAAATGCTCCTCTCTATCCTTCTTCTTATCATCCTCTACCTGCTGAGCATACACCATAAGTCTGGAAATATCCATGTATGAAATCAACAACGATACCTTGCACTCCTTCTTCACGTGTTTACCATAAGTCTGGAAATATCCATGTATGAAATCAACAGCGATACCTTGCACTCTTTCTTCACGTGTTTGCCAACCCAGAGACAAACTTCCTCATCTTAGATCTCACATCTGGAACCATCTCCAAAGCATATCTAGACAGCTAAATGAACTTAAGGTTGTACTCTTTCACAGTCAACCCCTCTTGCTTAAGATTCACAAACTCTTCAACCTTTGCTTCCCTCAGCTCTTGGGGAAAAAAGTGATCGAGGAATGCACCCTCAAACTCATCTCAAATAGAAGGCTCAGCATCCTCACCATAACTCTCCTCCCACTGATTATACCAAACATTTGCAACCAACTCAACTCCCTCAACCTCAGTAGCATGCATCGCTTTCAGAATCTTCCACATCTCATCAATGAAGCTTTGAGCATCCTCCTCAACCATAGATCCCGTACAGACTGGCGGGTTCATCCTCAAGAAATCTCTAATCCTCATAGCAGCTGATGGTTCTTGAGGGCCAGAGCTAGAGGCTGGAGAGCTCTGGTGATCGGACTGGGTAGCCACTAACTGGTAAGCATAGCAATTGCTCCCCTAAAATCGACCTCAGAAGTAGGAGCAGGCTAAGTAGTAGCCATTTGGAGCACCCTAGTAGACCGTGCAGGTCGGCCCCTAGTTCTCCCCCCTGATTGTGAGGGCATCTCGAACTGCAGAACCTCAGTGCTAGTGGTGTTCCTCTGACTGGCGGTACATTTGGAGGCATTATCTACAACCGCATAAATGTACGAATTAGGAAAGAACTTTTATAAAGTTAAACTCTAACGCACAAACTCAGAATATGAAGAAGTGAAACAATTCCTAATGTCCTGTAGCCTCCTGATTATAAGTGTGGTATACGACACACCCATAAGCAAGACTCTACTAGACACGGTTCCATAGACACCCTAGGACTCTTCAACTCTGTGCTCTGATACCAAGTTTGTCACACCCCAAGCGTATACCTAGCGTGGCTAGCACTATTATTGGTCCCAAGCAAACCACTATGGCCTGGTCACTCGTTCAATCGGCGAAAAACTTGTTAAGATTAAGAAAGCATACTTAAGTGGGCAACTCAAACAATCAATGTGAGATATAGCTTTAAAAGTGTAACTCATGATATAACTCAAATCACAAACTCCATATCATAAAGGATAGTGCAAAAGAATAAACTCTGACAGTAACATCAACTCGACTCCAACTCTATCTATCACTGCCTATGAAACCTCTAGTCCAATCATAAAAATGTGCCGAGACAAGCCTGTGGCTACCTCAAAAGAAATAAATAAATATGATCCCTCTGAAAGCAAGGAGGTCTCACCACTATCTGGGAAAGGAAGATCTTCAATGAAGCACCTGTTGAGGATCTCTAGCACATGTATCTGCATCATGAAATGATACAACGTCAAAGACGTCAGTACATGGAATGTACGGTATGTAAAACAGTTGAAAGGGAACAAGCTCAAGGATACTCAACATCATGCCACTCAACTCAGAATAAAGCATGTAAGTTTAGAAATAACAATGCTTTTCAAATCGACTCAATCATATGCAATTTCAATTAATTCAAATCATTTATTATTATTAGGGAGTTTCTCTAATCGACAACCATCACCTATGAGCTAGTGATGATACAACGCTTTGCACTGTCGTTGCCACAGCCGTCCAATACATTGCCGGAGTAAGGGACGACCAACCATCATTGGATTCACAATCAAAAAGTCCTCTTTTGGGACAATAAGGAACCATCCGAATTAACAGTGCAATCCTATCCTACTCTGGCTACGTAGTTCATTGGCTTGAGTTATTTAGACTCTTACCCAAATCAGTGCTCAGTACTACTCCCCAAAACAATTCATTATTCTCATATCTATCAGGTAATACATTTCAAATCATCTCAGCAAGCCTCAATGGACCTCTCAAAACTCAATCTCATCTCACCTCATCATATTCTTTCGTTTACAAATCATATGCTTTCAAACCACTCACATCTCATTAAAACTCTTTTCTCAAAACCATCATTTATGCTCAAAATTCATGCTCATTTAGACTCAATAGAATATGCTTCAAATCAGTTAAAAATCATACTTTGCTCAATGCATGAAAACCATCAATCCCAATTCAAAATAAAGCGTAGTAAAACCATGATCATTAACTCAATTAGGGTTCATGGGAATGTATCCATGAATGACAATCTCAAGAAGTAGAAGTATAGAAACAACATCAATTTCGATGCATAATTCAATAGAACTCAATGAATAAGAAATCAACTCAAATTCGGGATTTAAGGAATTTGGGCTCAATTCAACTTATACTCAATCCATCTCTATGATTAGCCTTACATACGTAGAAAGTTAAGGTTACAATCGAATTTTGAAGGTTTCAATGAAAGCTATTGAAACCCTAGCTTTTCTCCTCTTCAATTTTGCTCTCAATAATTCTAAGTGTTAATGAGAGAAAAGCACGTTGGGTACTAATAAGGGATTAGTTTTAGTCCCAAAACGTCTTGGGCTTTTAATTATAAAAGAGTGGAAAAAGATGAAAATAACCCTTTTTAAAACTGCCGAACTAATCTACGAGGCCACCTACGGTTCGTGGGTTGACCTACGGATTGTAGGTCACCTTCGTGGATTTGATATCAATTTTTTTAGGTTTACAGATCCACCTAGGGGTTCTAACGACGGTCCGTAGTAGTACCTACCGCCCGTTGGTTGGATCCGTAGGTCTGGGGTCTCAAAAGTTTACCCTCAGTACTCTACCGACGACCTGACAGGACGGTTCATCGTTCAAACGACGGACCGTAGGGTTGAGTTGTCGTTCACAAACTCTGAATTCTGATATGACAGTCTCTAGTAAAATGGTCATAACGTTTTACTCCGAACTCGAAAAAAGGAAAACTTGATGGCGTTGGAAAGAGGACTCAAAGACCTTTAATGTGATAGGTCATGGGCCATCTAATGCATTATGAGATCGGACATAAGATCATTTGAAGTTAACCTAAGTAGATTCTTATGTCGAAACTTAATCGATAATGGCGCTTTCAACTCAACTTTGTGCTAGGGGGTTCTTGTGACCTTAAGTCACATCCAAATCCATTATAACACCAAAGAAATGAGCTTTACACATATGATTAATTTAAGAATCACTCGATACGACTTTACATGCAAATAAAGAATGACTCGAGCCTTAGCGTAGGAATCTTCGGGGTGTTACAATATAAATAAATAAACTACAAAAAAAAGGAAAAAAATTGATTTGAGTGCATAAGAGATATATAACATTACTATTTCAAAGATCACAATTAAATACAATATAGACATAGATTTTCATAGTTATATATATTGCTAAGACATATAATAAAATAACCTACAATATTACATTCACAAATTAATAGTAATAAAAAATTATAAATACATTTCAATCAAGAAAAGAATAGCAATAAAAACAGATTTTTACACATGCAAAAAAGGAAGCAATGATATCATAGCATAAATTATTCCATCTTTAATTTCTTTGTGAAAAAAATAAGAGTAAAACTCCTCATCATATTTTTTTACGGTTGAAATGAGATCATTATATTAATTATGCTTCATAATAATAATAATAATAATAATAATAAAAATCACGGAGGACTAAATAAATAACATTGTGAATACGTGTAGCTAAATGTAACACTCCACAAAATTTTTAAGATAAGACCGAACCATTCTTGAATTGTGGATAAGGTCATACCGAGTGATTCTTAAGTTTTCTTAGATTCTAAGGTCAATTCATTAGTGTGGGAATGATTTTGGATGTCAATTAAGGTCACTAGAATCTCTTAGCACAAAGTTGAGTTCGAAGCTTCCCTACCGAGTAAGTTTCTACCTAAGATCCTACTTAGATCAACTTCAAATAATCATATCTCTCAGCACATAATGATTTAGGTGGTCCATGAGGTATCAAATCGAAGGTCTTTGAGTTCTCTTTCCAAGGCCACCAAGTTTGCTTAATTTTGAACTCGGAGTAAAAAGTTATGCACATTTGAGTGGAGTCTCTCTATTAAAGGCATCCCATTCATTTTTAGAAGGGTAGTTTAGTCTTTTCCTTTTTCATTTGAGCCTTGACCACATTTTTTTTCACCTAATTAAGGTTCTAAACAGTGTTAAAAATTCTTTTCACGTTCTTTAACAATTAAAGAAATTAGGGCAAGGTTCCAAGAGGAGAAAAAGCTAGGGTTCAAGCGTTCATCAAGTTTTCATCGATTTCGCCCAGAACCTTTGTTCTTTTCAGGTATGTAAGGCTTCTCATAGTGATGGATTTGTTCATCCTCATGCCAAGCATGTAATTCTTTTGTAATTCGCCCATATAATCGTTTGTGTAAGTATTCTTGAAGAGTTCTTGAGTTTTAAGCTTCATTCTTTAACAATTGAGGTTTTGAATTCTTGAGGTGAGAGTTATGCGAATGAGTGGTGTTTCTTGATAGAATTTGAGTGGGATTTCGATAATTTCATTTTGGGTTTGTGAATCAAAGAGAGTTTGGAAGAAACCAATCGATTCTAGATGAGTTAGGACCCGTAATTGAGCAAGCAAATTCATCAAATTTCTAGGTAAGGGGCTGGCGCGGCATGCCACCATAGCGCCAGAACTACTGATCAGTAGTTTGGGGCCTGGCGTGCCACGCCAACAGTGCGCCCCAAACTCTGGTCAGTAGTTTAGGGCCTGGCGGCCCACGCCAGGGGTCGCCTTGCCTTTTTCCTTCCATATTTCTTTCCGATCATGTTCCTTTGAGTCGTGACTATATTCCTTTCTTTGTATTAGCTCCTATAGGCTCCATTTATCATTAAAATTCATGCATTATCCCACTCATATGTCTTAATGCACTTTCAAAACTAAAGTAAGTAAAGAGAAGAGTCAAGAGCTTTTATTGAGAAAATAAAGAGGAGTTTAAGAATCTTTTTAGAACAAATGCTTTGTCTTTAAAATTGATTATGAGAATGAGTTAAAGATGAGTTTTGAGAAAAGTATAGGGAACTAAGTAATTCCTTAAGATATTAGTTTTAATTTGAGAAAAGAGAAACTTTGCTTTCTAATTGATCATTTATGAGTACAGAGATACTTCAAAGCAGTTACCTCTTTAAGAGGATAGTTTGAGCAATTACCTCAAACCAGAGAAAGAGTAATGTTTTTATACAGTTGAGCAACAAAAAATATCATTGGGAGTAGTATTGAGCACCGATATGGGAGAGAGTTCAGACAACTTACAACCCCCATTAACCATGTCTTGCCAACATGGGTTCAGCATCATTCTTTTTAGATGAATCCTAATAGCTCAATGAATCCACTTAGTTCAGGTGTTCTATATCACGGCATGATATAGGACAATTCTGACAGTGTGGCTAAGACGTTGTATCATCACTTAGCTTACAGTGATGGTTGTCGGTTAGAGAATCTTCCAATAAAGTTAAAGTATATTTTCATATCACACTTTTTATGTTGAGTTCAGAGATGAGTAAGTATTTTTGTAAAGTTAAATGATTTCATTCCTTTATTCTTTACATTGAGTTGTGTTGAGTTGAGTTAAGTTGAGTCGAGTATTCTTTTCAGCCTGGTCAGTTCAGTATATGCCATTATTGCATTCTTTTGGGAAGGTTTAAAGGATTTTCTCATCATGATTTATATTATATTTTAGTTGAGTTATTGTCAGAGTTTCAGTTCAGTAATTTTCTATTCAGCTATATTACATACTCGTACATTCCATGTACTGATGTCATTCGACCTGCATCTTTAATGATGCAGATACAAGTACTTAGGATCATCAACAGGAGTTCCGTTGAGATCACTTCATCTGCTTGTCAGCTATTGAGTAAGGCCTCCTTGGTTCCGAAGGACTCCAGTTTTATAAGTTTTTAGTAGTAGTTCTCTTGAGGAGTCGTGGGTCTTATGCCGACACTCATCTTTGTATAATAGAGGCTTCATAGATAGATAGAGTTGAGGAGTCTTTCAGCATTTACTATTTCTTGAGATATTTTTGCAAGCTATAATACCTATGTTATTGAGTATTTTACAGGCAGCTTGAGTTGAGTTTTCACTTTGAGTTTAAAATGTTCAAAAATTCTGTTTTATGCTTTTTATCGCTTGAGTAAGCCTTCCGCTAAGTAGTCAGCCAGGCCAAGGGTTTGCTTGGGGACTAGCAATGGTTCTCGAGTACCGACCACGTCTAGGGTGTAGGCTCGGAGAGTGATAAACTTGGTATCAGAGCACAGAGTTCAAGTGTCCTAGGGTGTCTATGAAACGGTGTCAGTAGGATCTTATTTATGGTTGTGAGGGCCCCACTTCTATAAATGAGGGACTATAGACATTTAAGAAAAGTTTCCTTCTTTCATACTCTAAATCGTGCAATAGAATTGTGTCATAAGTAACTTATTCTAACTCGTGTGTTTCTCAGATCCATTTAACTAACCCTCATACTCAAGGTAGTTGAAAAGTAAAACCCATATCCTTATTATTGAGTTACTCTCAGCAAAAGTATTCAAAAAGTCATGAGAGTGTAGAGGGGCGTAAGAGAAGCCATGAGTGAGCTTAAGTATTTTGATTTGAAAGAATGCACTCTTATTCATATGAATCGTGCATTCGAGCTAAAAGCGAGATGTACTCCCAGACTCTCTTCTCTAAACCTTATTCAGGTGAGACCCGTATGAGAAAAGTGTGTTTTAGAATGCTAGGGTAATTTTCCCACTCGAAAGATAGTGCGAGTTGTGATATTATGAGCAGTAGTAGTAAAAGTGCCCAGAGTTAGAAGTATATATATTTATAAGTATAGTAACCTAAGGGATGAGTAGAGTTATTGAGTAAAGTATGTAAGTTGTAGCCATGTACCCGGTAAGTCATTAATGATGAGTTTTTCCCTTATATGTAGGCTAAAGAGCAGTAGTCTTGTGTGGATTTCACGATAGAAGGTAGAGTAAGAGTTACTAGTATGGATGAGTTAAAGTATACTTTAACCAAATTAAAGAGAAGTTTATGATGAGGTGTTAATCCATTAGCATCGACTAAGTATAAGTGTTGAATAGAAGAGCTGACTATTTGTGATGTGATAGATTTGAGGTAGGCCTATGATTATTTTTAGGAAGAGCCCCATGATATTCAGAGGGTTATAGAACTAATTAGGCAATGATGTATAGTGAATGAGTAAGTAGTACTTAAATTGTGAAATGGAAGTGTGGTAGTAATCTGTAAATAGGTAGACTGAGAGACAAAGATTGACTACTTGTCATGAGATCTTAGTGGGTGAGTGTTTCTTAAGTTTATCTAGTGGTTGTAAGTTAGTATAGTAAGTGAGCAATTATATTGATATATGCGTTTAGTACTAGACACTAAGCTTGAATTTGAGATGAGTGTCGTGATAAAAAATGGCATGAAGGCGATGATGCTAGTTTTGAGATTTGATCTGGTTGACTTAACATAGAGTAGGTGAGGAATTAAAATGTTAGTTACAATGAATGTGAGTGGTACAAGTGTGGTATTAAGACTCTTAGATGAGAGCAACGGAGTGTGGCTAAGTCATTAGATTAGCAAGAGCATTAAGAGGTGTACTCGACATTGTGGCTAGTCAGACGAGGTTCTAATTAAGGTTATCATTTCTATGTGTGTCTAGATAGTATGTTTGAGCTGTCAATGTGAAATAGGTTGATGTAAGCATTATTTCTTTCCTTAAGAGTTAGGTGAAAAGGCCTTATAAGCCAACGGGAAGAGGTTAAGAGGAGCATCTTAGAAAAAGGTCTTAGAAGGAACCCTAGTACCTTCACATGGAGGGTTCAAAAGCCATGAGATAAGCCTTTCCCAAGTATTAGAGTAAATTGAATATAGACTAGTTTAGGAAAGATAAAATAGAATCCATAGCCTTAGGGTATCAGCTTCAAACTTAAGGGGGAGATAATAAGATGAGAAACCAAGTCAAGTGTTAAAAGTCATAGAGTAATGTGTTCAAAATGATTTTTAGAGATATATCAATCCATTCATAATCTTGCGTATTCCTCAAAGTTCAGTTATTCCAATATCTTATTGATGTTTCTTATATCAAAATTGTGTTCATGACTTATGCTCATACACTTCAGACAGATTCTCATCTATTCTCAGTTCTCAGAATGGTGGGTAAATACTTTAGATCATTGATCTCAATCTTACTCCATAAAGTTATGAATATCAGCCTCATGATATGAACCTACTCATATAAGCACTCATGTCTCATAGTATGCTCAGTCTCGCAAATTTATGCTTTACTCTCAATGGCTAGCAGCATAATGTTATGTCATGCATATTCTTACATCAAAATTCTCGAATGAATCATGCTTATGATCTTCACCCTAAAGCTCTTTTAGTGATCCTTTTTAGTTAAGAGAGTGATGTTGATGATAGTAGTTGAGTAATGATAGAAGGAGAGGGTTGATGTTTCTTATTATGGTATTGGTGGTGTTCTTATTTCCATCTAAGGTTATAATGTGGAGAAGGAATAGGATGGAGTTTTACTATGAGTAACAGTTAGGTGAGAGTAGTTAGATAGTTCTTGATAGTATGAGTGAAATTTCAGTTAGTAGAGATGATGAGAGAATGAGAAATTCTTAAAAGGATTGGTTAGTAGGAGTTCATGGAGTGTTTATAGTACTAGGGTTGAATGTAGTTATAAGGAGAAGTATTCTTGGGATGAGATTCCTTATGGAGGTATAGAACCTGAATCTTGTGGTTTAAATAAGTATAACCATCTCATGTTTCATACCTTGTGAATTAGAGATTAGGCTTGAACACAATAAGAGCAAGCGATTTGACTTAGATGTATGTAAGAGTAGTCATATACTCTAGTGGGAGCTATGAGTTGCAACTTATAAAGTGTAATAATCAGAAAGGAGAGTATAGTTGAGAAGTGTTGCTAAGCTTGAAAGCTACCAGTTATATCACTCGAGGCATAGTAGTCATATTCTTACTTCGTGCTTAAATACCCTTGTTTCATGTCATGGCCTGTAATCTTGAAATCTTATGTGGGCTTCGTGCCAAGTGTGCTCTAGTCCAGCTTCAAAACTATGAGTATCAATCAGTTCCGCCTATGTTGGGAGGCAAGCTCAGAAGTCAAGAGAGGTAGTTATAGTAATTATTTTCCCCTCCATTCTAAGTTTAACCATCATTCGAGGATGAATGATCCCAAGGGGGAGATATTGTAACACCCCAGAAAATTTCTAAGTTAAGACCGAATCATTCTTGAATTGTGGATAAGGTTGTACCGAGTTATTCTTAATTGTTCTTAGATTCTAAGGTCAATTCATTAGTGTGAGAATTATTTTGGATGTCAATTAAGGCCACTAGAATCCCCTAGCACAAAGTTAAGTTGGAAGCTTTCCTACCGAGTAAGTTTTGACCTAAGATTCTACTTAGGTCAACTTCAAACAATCATATCTCTCAGCACATAATGATTTAGGTAGTCAAGGAGCTATCTAATCGAAGATCTTTGAGTCCTCTTTCCAACACCGCCAAGTTTGATTAATTCCAAGCTCGAAGTAAAAAGTTATGGACGTTTGAGTGGAGCCTCTCTATTAAAGGCATCACATTCGTTTTTAGAAGGGTAGTTTGGTATTTTCCTTTTCAATCTGAGCCTTGACCACGTTTTTTTCAACCTAATTAAGGTTCTAATCAGTAAAAGTAATTTCTAACTCTTCTTAAAGAAGTTTCCTTCTGGACCTTACTTTACAAATAGATCCACCATTATGCTTTACTCTCTAAAGTTATGTCAAAGCCCTTGTCATACACTGTCACTTAATTTATTTTTTAATATAATTATGAATAAATAAAATATATTATTTGATTATAATAACATAAAAATAAGAAAAATAGACAATTATTAATCTAATACTGCACTATGTATGACATTCATCATATTTTTATTTCAATTATACCATATAAGAAAAATAATTATATCAAAAAGAGAAGAAATTTAAACTATATAACATGTTTGTAAAAAAAAATCAATTGTACTAACAATAAAAAATCATTATCTCTTGAAATTTAACGAATATAGTTATCAAACTACCTTATATGATTAAATTAGTATTAGCCATAAATTGACTTTATGACCAGTAAACAGAAACATCGTATTTAAAATATCACTATACTATTAAAATTATTTTAATATTGATTGTTGGCTAAGTACATAATAATTTAAAGAAAAATTGAGAATAAAATATTTGTTGGCTTCATATACTTCCTTATGTTACATGTTATAATTCACAAGCCAGAGTGATGGAAGTCAAGAGAAAATAATAACTTTGAATGAGAGACTTCATGAAATCAATATGAGTTTATATTGATAAAATTGATGAATATCATAAAATACGAGATTCAACAATTATATAACCTACTATAAATAAATCAGCTATAACATAATGAATAATCTGCAGTGCCCTTCAAGTATCAAGAAATTCTCTTTATTGCTTTTCAATGATCTCTTCCAGGATTGGATTGATACTCTAGTTAATCAGACCTACGACATAACAAATGTCTATGGAGAACTCATCATAACGTATATCAAGCTTCCAACAACACTAGAATATGAAATTCAAGACATGTATTCCTTTTTTTTTCTTCAGTTTTTGGATATCATTTCAATGCACTCATACCAATTAATATTCTACTCTAATTTGTGTCCTTCCAAACTTTATATCTAAGGTCATGTTCTTGGTAAGCTGCAACTGCGTCATATCTAGTTTAATCACCTCTTCACAATACTTTTTCGATCTACCTCAACCTCTATTGAATTCATACAATAATAAAATGCATAAATTTGTTTTTTGAATCCATACCTTAATAAAATGCATAAAAAAAAATTTTAATGTACATTCTTTTGTATTAATATTGATCAATAGATAAATTAGAATGAGAAAAAATAAATTAAAATCTCGAGTTAAGAATAATAAAATGATAAAATCTTATTACCATTTTGAATATGAGACTTACAAAAAAACTCTTTAATATGTGATATTGTATTATTAGTTGGGGAGGACATCAATAGCTCAGCTGGTTGATTATTTGAGTTTCCATCCTTTTGGTGAGAGTTCAATTCTCCACCTAAGAACATACATATTGTTTTTCTTAAATTGTAGAGGAGATTACGTAGTGGCATATCGAACTCTCACCAACAAGGTGGGAACTCAATTAGTTAACCAACTGAGCTACTATGATTACCCGACATGAATATATTCAATATCTATTATATAATATTAAAAACCACGTATATATAAATTAATTTTTCGTCAAAAGAGTTTTGAATGCCTGACTCTCTAGCTCCGCTCATAAATAGAATAGTAAATAGTAAAAATATGTGATAATGAATAGGCAAAAACTAATTTTACCATTTAGTATTTGTTTTTCCTCTTTTTCTCCTATATCAATTTTAATGAATGAATTAAAAAAAAAGAACATTGTCAAAAGACTAATTTAAACATCGATTAACTAATTAATTCAGATTCATATCAAAGAATTTTCTAACGTGAACGACAATATATTTAGAATTTTCGAGATCTCTAAATAAAGATAAAGAGAATATTTTCAATTCTACAAAAATGAGGTGACAGTTATTCCTAAATAGTAAGAAAATTATAACTTTGAAATATTTTTCCCATTAAATTTGGGTTCAAACAAAGGCGTAAGTTTGTGTAATTAAATAATGGAAAAACTATCTAACTAGATATACTTTAGAACCATATATACTTAATTTACCTTTAGTTTTAAAAAAAAAATACACAAAATATCACTTTTAATATTTATACCATATATTTTAAAATATTTAATCGGATAAACAAATCCCTTAAATAGGTATTAAATAATTACCTTAAAATTTAAACTTCTTAATTAATGGTAAATTATCAATTCAAATTTTTTTCTCTCACCTCGATCTGTCGTTCCCCTCCCCCAATCCCATTACCTTCTGTATCCCTCACCCCCACCCCCACGATCTTCAAACACCTCTACTGATCCCTGTGTAATGACCTGGTTGGTCATTTTTGGTATTTCCATGAAATTTAACATTTTGCCCCTCCCGAATTTTGGCCCGAGTTATTCTTGATTGAGTTTTGAAAGTTGATTTCAAACTTTCTATAAAAGTTGAGAATTTGGCAAGTTTTGAGTTTGAAAGGTCTAAGTTGCCTAAAAGTGGTTTTTGATACCATTCAGGTTTGAGGATGCTCGGATCGGAATTCTAAGAGTTCCGTTGGATTCGGGGGATGATTTTAGGCCCAGGAGTGGTCTTGGTTGATTTTTGAGAGATCCCGAACTTGTTTTGACCTTTTTGGGCATTTTGTAGCTTCTTGTGGTTTCCCACGCAGTGTGATCTACAGAGGATAGAATGCACGTAGACCTTACTTCTACTTAAGAAGTGAGGTAGGGAGATCGTTTCTGATAGACGTTTGTCTCAAGTATAAAAATAGTATAGAAAAAAGGTAATGAAAATACAAAAGATGAAAAAAATAACAAAAACAACATATAGTAGCAAAATAGTACCACAACAACAATTCTAATCGAAATACACGAAACAACATATAATAATCTAATCGAAGAACAAAAAACTACAAGACTAATATTACACATACTAGTAAGGGCAACAAGTCACTACACTCCTACCAATTAACCTTCTACTCTAATTTGTGTCCTTCCAAACTTTATATCTAAGGTCATGTTCTCGGTAAGTTGCAACTGCATCATATCTCGTTTAATCACCTCTTCCCAATACTTTTTCGATCTGCCTCTACCTCTATTGAATTCATACAATAATAAAATGCATAAATTTGTTTTTTTTTTACTGTACATTCTTTTGTATTAATATTGATCAATAGATAAATTAGAATGAGAAAAAATAAACTAAAGTCTCAAGTTAAGAATAATAAAATGATAAAATCTTACTACAATTTTGAATATGAGACTTACAAAAACACTCTTTAATATTTGAAATTGTATTGTTAGTTGGGGAGGACATCAATAGCTCAGCTGGTTGATTATTTGAGTTTTCATCCTGTTGGCAAGAGTTCGATTCTCCACCTAACAACATATATATTATTTTTCTTAAATCGTAGAAGAGATTACGTAGTGGCGTATCGAACTCTCACCAACAAGGTGGGAACTCAATTAGTTAACCAACTGAGCTACTATGATTACCCGACATGAATAGATTCAATATCTATTATATAATATTAAAAAACATGTATATTTAAATTAATTTTTCGTCGAAAGAGTTTTGAATGCCTGACTCTCTAGCTCCGCTCATAAATAGAATAGTAAATAGTGAAAATATGTGATAATTAATAGGCAAAAACTAATTTTACCATTTAGTATTTGTTTTTCCTCTTTTTCTCCTATATCAATTTTAATGAATAAATTGGAAAAAAAATAAAACATTGTTAAAAGGCTAATGTAAACATTGATTAACTAATTAATTCAGATTCATATCAATGAATTTTTTAACATGAACGACAATATATTTAGAATTTTCGAGATCTCTAAATAAAGATAAAGAGAATATTTACAAGGGAAAATGCACAGGTACCCCCCTAGACTATGACCGAAATCTCAGAGACACACCAAAACTTAACTAGGGTCCTATCCCCCCCTAAACTAATTTAAAATGGAATAAATACACTATAAACGCTGACGTGGCACACAGAGTGTGCACACTCTGTTGAAAGCATATGATGGGTGAACAAATTGGATACATGTCCTTTTTTAATTGGTAACTTTATAATTAGTTTGTACACATAATTATTGATATTTAAACTTATATATATTTAATTATTTTCATTTCTTTCTTTGTAAAATATTTATTTTTCTTTCTCAATTTAAACTTTTTATTTTTTTTCTTTCATTAATTTCTTATCTTTTAACTTTTAATTATTTTTAAAAAATTATGATTATTTTTTTAAAAAATAATTAAAAGTATTAATGTTTTTTTATGTTATTATGTTTTTAAACGTTAAAAAATAATTAATGTTTTTATTTTTTTATTTTTTATTTGATTTTCTTCACTTATTTTGATATCCGTTCAAAATTAATTTATTTTAAATACAAGACATTTGAAATCAAATCAAAAGGAAAAAAATAAAAGGAGTAAATAAAATCAATAGAATAATAAAAGAGTTTTCAATGAATGAAGGTCAAAATAAAAAGTTTAGATACAAGGAAAAAAAAAATGTGTATTAACTTAACTTAAATACACGATAGAGAAAATAAGAATTTTTTTTAAAAAAAAATTAAAAAATTTTAAAGATGAAATAAAAAATAATAATAATAATAATTAAAAAAAAATTGCACACGTGGCAGGCGCGTGTGTACAAACACAACCAACTTGGTGTAGTTGAAGGTGTCACGTCAGCACAAAAGGTGCACAAAAATATGAAAAAATGAGTTTAGGGGGGGTAATAGAACCCTAGTTAAGTTTAGGTATGTCTCTGGGATTTCGGTCATAGTCTAGGTGGGTACTTGTGCATTTTTCCTATTTACAATTCTACAAAAATCAGGTGACAGTTTTTCTTAAATAGTAAGAAAAATATATCTTTGAAATATCTTTCCCATTATATTTGGGTTCAAACAAAGGGTAAGTTTGTGTAATTAAATAATGGAAAAACTACCTAACTAGACATACTTTAGTACCATATATACTTAATTTACCTCTAGTTTAAAAAACATTACACAAAATATCACTTCTAATATTTATACCATATATTTTAAAATATTTAATTAGATAAGCAAATCCCATAAATAGGTATTAAATAATTATTTTAAAATTTAAACTCCTTAATTAATAGTAAATTATCAATTAAATTTTTTTTTCTCACCTCAATCTGTCGTTCCCCTCCCCCAATCCCATTACCTTCCGTATCCCTCATCCCACCCCCCACGATCTTCAAACACCTCCACCATCTCCCTTTGTAATGACCTGATTGGTCATTTTTGGTATTTTCACAAAATTTATCGTTTTGCCCCTCCCGAATTTTGCCCGGATTATTCTTGATTGAGTTTTGGAGTTGGTTCCAAACTTTGTGTAAAAGTTGAGATTTTGGCAAGTTTTGAGTTTGGAAGGCCTAAGTTGTCTAAAATTGGCTTTTGGTACCCATTCAGGTTTGAGATACTCAGATCGAAATTCTAAGAGTTCTGTCAGATTCGGGGGATGATTTTAGGCCTATGAGTGGTCTTGGTTGATTTTTGAGAGGTCCCAAACTTGTTTTGGCCTTTTTGGGCGTTTAGTAGCTTCTTGTAGTTTCCCACGCAATGTGATCTGCAGAGGGTAGAATACACGTAGGCCTTACTTCTACTTCAGAAGTGAGGTAGAGAGGTTGTTTCTGATAGACGTTGGCTCAAGTATAAAAATAGTATAGAAAAATGGTAATGAAAATACAAAAGATGATAAAAATAACAAAAAAAACATATAGTAGCACAATAGTACCACAACAACAATTCTAATCGAAATACACGAAACAACATATAATAATCTAATTGAAGAACAAAAACTTACAAGACAAATATTACGCCTACTAGTAAGGGACACTCCTACCAATTAACTTTCTACTCTAATTTGTGTCCTTCCAAACTTTATATCTAAGGTCATGTTCTCGGTAAGTTGCAAATGCGTCATATTTTGTTTAATCACCTCTTCCCAATACTTTTTCGATCTGCCTCTACCTCTTTTGAATTCATACAATAATAAAATGCATAAATTTGTTTTTTTTACTGTACATTCTTTTGTATTAATATTGATCAATAGATAAATTAGAATGAGAAAAAATATATTAAAGTCTCAAGTTAAGAATAATAAAATGATAAAATCTTATTACCGTTTTGAATATGAGACTTACAAAAAAAACTCTTTAATAGTTGATATTGTATTATTAGTTGGGGAGGACATCAATAGCTCAACTGGTTGATTATTTGAGTTTCCATCTAGTTGGCGAGAGTTCGATTCTCCACCTAACAACATACATATTGTTCTTCTTAAATTGTAGAGGAGATTACGTAGTGGCATATCGAACTCTCACCAACAAGGTGGGAACTCAATTAATTAATCAACTGAGCTACTATGATTACCCGACATGAATAGATTCAATATCTATTATATAATATTAAAAAACATGTATATATAAATTAATTTTTCGTCAAAAGTGTTTTGAATGCATGACACTCTAGCTCCGCTCATAAATAGAATAGAAAATAGTAAAAATATGTGATAATGAATAGGCAAAAACTAATTTTACCATTTAGTATTTGTTTTTCCTCTTTTTCTCCTATATCAATTTTAATGAATAAATTGGAAAAAAAATAGAACATTGTCAAAAGGCTAATGTAAACATCGATTAACTAATTAATTCAGATTCATATGAAAGAATTTTCTAACGTGGAAAACAATATATTTAGAATTTTCGAGATCTCTAAATAAAGATAAAGAGAATATTTACAATTCTACAAAAATCAGGTGACAGTTTTTCTTAAACAGTAAGAACATTATAACTTTGAAATACTTTTCCCATTAAATTTGGGTTCAAACAAAAGGTAAGTTTGTGTAATTAAAGAATGGAAAAACTACCTAACTAGACATACTTTAGTACCATATATACTTAATTTACCTCTAGTTTAAAAAAGAATTACACAAAATATCACTTTTAATATTTATACCATATATTTTAAAATATTTAATCAGATAAGCAAATTCCTTAAATAGGTATTAAATAATTATCTTAAAATTTAAACTCCTTAATTAATGGTAAATTATAAATTTAATTTTTTTTCTCTCACCTCGATCTATCGTTCCCCTCCCCCAATCCCATTACCTTCTGTATTCCCCACCCCCACGATCTTCAAACACCTCCACCATCTCCCTTTGTAATGATCCGGTTGACCATTTTTGGTATTTCCATGAAATTTATCGTTTTCCCACTCCTGAATTTTGGCCCGGTTTATTCTTGATTGAGTTTTGAAAGTTGGTTCCAAACTTTGTATAAAAGTTGAGATTTTGGCAAGTTTTGAGTTTGAAAGGCCTAAGTTGCCTAAAAGTGGTTTTGGTACCATTCAGGTTTGAGGATGCTCGGATCGGAATTTTGAGAGTTCCGTTGGATTCGGGGGATGATCTTACGCCTAAGCGTGGTCTTGGTTGATTTTTGAGAGGTCCCGAACTTATTTTGGCCATTTTGGACGTTTAGTAACTTCTTGTGGTTTCCACGGATGTTGGGTCGAAAAGACCTCAGATTCATGTTTTGATGCTTCCAGTGAGTCCAGAACGTCGAGTATAATCGATTTGCATATTTGGTTTGTGTGTACGGGATTCCAAACGAATCCCAAGGATCCTTTCGATGTTTTGAGAGTTGGTTGTGTTTTATGGTGCTGCAGGCCTCGCTTTTGCGAAGGTCCTGTCGCTTAAGCGTAGGCTCTGTTGCTTAAGCGACCATCGCATAAGCGAAGAGGACTTTGCTTTTGCGAGACCCGAGTTTTTAGCAGGGTTCACTTTTGCGAAACCTGATCCTTTTGTGACATCAGAGAGGGTTTTGACCTGCAAATTTTGGGGTTTTGCGAAACCTGGATCGCTTTTGTGACATTAGAGAGGGGTTTTGTCCTGCAAATTTTGGGGTTTTAGCCCCATTTTCCATTTTTGTGCTAGGAAAATCATTGGAGGTGATTTTTGAAAGGATTTCTTGTGCTAAATCATTTGATTAAGCTTTTGTGACCCTAAAACTTCATTTCCCTTTGATTATTTATGGATTCTAACATCAAAATTTGGGATTTGATTTAGAAAATAGCAAGGTTTTGCAAGAACTTGTGTTTTGATCTAAAATGATAATTTTTGAAGTGGTTTTAAATCCTTTTTCGAATTGATTTTCACCATTGAGTTCCTAAAGCCTTAAATATCATTTTCAAGTATTGATTTCCGGACTCAGACCTTTTTTTTGAAATTGGGTTTTGAGATGATTGACCCTTTTCTCTAAATAATTAATGTTGGTATTGTTGTTTTCGAAGAGAGATTGTGAATACTTGATTGTTATAGATTGTGTGGCTTTGGAAGTGAGTCGGAAAGGAAAAACTCAAGCTTCGAATTGATTAATTGATTGCTTTTAGGCAAGTGATCTCTTAAACTTTGTAATTTGGTTGAATTGTTTACTTCTCTTCACTGTCTATGTGTTGGGGAGTAATCGGGAATGAGGTGAAAGGTTATTTGGTCCACTTGATAAATGTTAACCAACAAAAATGAGGGAAAATGAAAAGGCTTCTTGATGATAATGATAAATTGTGAAATGCCTTGTTATGGCCCCTATTTGATTGATTGGTGAATTGCATGAATGCATGAAAGTGAACTTGAATGATATGAATTGTTGTCTCTCCGTGTGGTGTGATATTGCTTGTGTGCATTAATTGTTGAACACCAGGATGAGACACTTGATAAAACCCTACTAGAAAACTGTAAATTACCTGGAGATTTTACTTAGGGATTATTTCCACAGAAATTTCCTACGAATTCTCTTGCGAAAATATGAAATTCCTAAATTCTAGATTTTTTACTTGCGAAAAATATTTCCCTAGAAAAATTGGTAGGTAAATTTGGCGCCATTTCCGTAAAATTATTACTTGGGAAATTATTTGGGGCAAATAATTTGCAAGTACCATTTTCATAGGTAAATTAGCAAGTAATGAAAAAAAAACTATTTTTTTATTTCTTTGCAAGATAATTCCTAAATAAACTTATTTGCAGATCCAGCAAGAAATAATTACTGAAAAAATTATTTAGAAATAAGTTTATATATACCTCGGGATTTATGTTCTACGAATTTTGTTGGAATTTTATTTCTTGAGGATTTACTTGGGAATTTTTTTACTTGTGGAATTACTTGGGGATTTTATTGTTGTGAATTTGGTTGGAGATTTTTTGAGGAATGAATACTTGGATTTTTTTTATATAATTTAACTGTAAGTTTTTTTTTAATCTAAGAACTTATTTTATTTGAAAACTCCGAGGAATATTTTCCTAAAATATATTTAACCAAATAAAAAATAACAATAATATAAAAAATAACAATGACATTAGAATGAATTTTATTGTTTAATATTTACTCTATTTTTGGATTAAATAAATTATTATAAAATAATATTAGTCTAATATGATGTTGGAACAATACTACAAATGCCATGATCAATAACTTAACTTTAACATATATATAATTAATATTTATTCTCACTAAAAATCAATGATGCAGTTTTTTATTTTATTTATTTTTATTTAAAAGATAGAAAGCATTAAAATTACATGGCTAGTTATTTATCCAATAGAAAAATAATTTTCATAAATGTAATTAATTTTATCTAATATTATTTATATTAAATTGTGTATTATTGAATAAGCCAAGCATTATATTTAAGTATAGAAAAATTCTATTATATACATTATAAATGTGAAGTTTAATTACCCTCTCATTGATAGAACTATATTAAATGAAAAATAAATAGATTTTACTTGTATATCCAATTGATATTTTTTTATAATCATTAAAAATGATATACTTTCTCTATATATAGTGAGTTATTAAATGATATTTATTTACAAATATATAATTAAGTATGTTAAAATATAATTATTAAAAGATAAATTAAAATTATAAATACCACAAATACCTAATAAGATATACTATCAATTATTGATTATAACCTTCTTGCACTTTAAACTTATAAATTTATTTACATTTTCAATTATTTATTTATAAAAACTTTGTATGTATAATTTAAATTTTGTCTATGTTTAATATGCTTAGTTATGTACATTATCTCATAGAAAGTGTAAGCATAAAATTTTCATGATATGTTGGGTGGTAATGATTTATTTTAAATAAATAAATAGTTGTCATGTTTCACTTTTTAAGAGTCAAATTACATGAACTTTAGCCAATATTTAAGATATGTTTTATTACCATATTGATATGGGATGAATTTAGAGTACTTTTGTGTAATTTATGAATATCTAAATAGTATTTTAAATACTCATTTAAATTAATTAAATTTAACTTTAAAAATTAATCAAATTAGAGAAAGACACAAAAAAAATTAGTGTAGTGTCATGGTATCTTTTGTACCACAGCGGCAAAAGACACCAAAAATTTAGTATTTAAAATGCTATGACTTAGATTATTGGTAGAATGGAATTTCAAGGAGTTACTATAAATGAGTGGGCATGTAATCTCATGGGGACTTGGCACTAGGAGGGCAATTAAATTGAATCTCATGGGAATGGGGCACGTATTTAAATTGTGCAATGGGTGGATAGATGTAATGATCGTTTTGAGCACTAGAGAGGAAAACATCCAGTTTTAAGTCTCAGGTAAAGAAAATGCATTCTTATACCACTCAAATTTATGTTAATTTTCTATGATATACAAGCATAAGTTATCATTATATGTTGGTGGGTGAAGGGTTGGTTTTCAAATTGATATAGTACTGACTTTACAAATTGTGGATAGTATTACTTGTTGGTTATAGTCGACAATAGTTAGTGGATAATTATGGCTAGCATAGGTGATACAAATCTCATTAGAGGGAGGAATGTTATTATTTTATATTATAGAAGAGATGCTCAGGTAACATTCTACCTAAAAGCAGTTCACAAGTGAATGTAATTAGTTCCGTAACTTGATTTCTAATTTCCTCTATAATTATCGTAATTCAGGTTGATATATCAATAGACATATAATTGAAGGCTAGGTATATTATAATTTATGAACACCATTAAAATTATGTTATTTGGAGGAATTAAGACTAAATCATAGGCTTGAATTTTAGGAAGTATGAGACTTGACATATTAATTGTATCAAGGTTAGGAGCTTGATTAGAGATATGGGGGAGTTTTTGGATCTAGGCTAAACCTATAGTAATATGGGTGTCTATGGACTCGCTTATTTACGAATATTACATATTTGATAGATTGGGAACATTCTAAAGCTTTACGAAAGGGAAAGGCAAAATCTTGAGTATTCGTGACACGTATTTCGCAATTCAAGGTATGTTAAGACTTTCAGACTTCGTTGAAGGACATTTTCCTAATTAAAGATTAAAAATGGAATAGACAATGGGTAAGGGCGAAAGATGGGGGTCTCGTACCAATGGTGTGATGGGCATTGGTACGAGTACCGGGGTTATAAAGGGAAAGTTTATTACTATAGAATGCGAATTGTAATTTGAGAATGCCAAAGCATGTGGGCATTAGCTGATGTATTGTTGACTTGACTTCTTTGGTGTGATTGTGTTTCTTTATTGAACCCGTATATTTGTGATAGTTGAGGTGGTTATATATGATACCGATATTTGATTGATTGAGATGCATCATCATCCCCTTTTGTTGAAATCATATTGTACACATGCATTGACATGAGATTGAGTATAAGTTAGGCACATGGAGATCGTCCGTGCTGGGGATTGTGAGATGTTATGATTATAAGTTGGGCACGTAGAGATCGTCCGTACTGGGGATTGTTTGATTTTATGATAGTGCGTTGAGATCGTCCACACAGACACGTGGAGATCGTCCGTGTCGGTATATGGACCTCGCGAGTCCCCCATGGATCATGAAGTCTCGATGTATTTCCGAGGAGTATCATGTATATACGGTTGAGAGAGTACTTGGCATCTGAGGCATATCATTTAATGGTGACGCATTGCATTGCATCTCATTACATCCTCATTCTGGTTGATTATGTGTTTTATTTGGTGATTGGACATTACGTGATATTTAATTATCCCTATTTGATGAAACTTGTTTGATCAGTATAATGTAGCCTTGTAAAAGTAAAAAGATGATTTTCTTGCCTGAACTCCTGTCACTACTTTTTCATTGTCGGTCTATGAGATATACTGGGTATACGTGGTTTCGTACTCATACTACACTTGTTGCACCTTTTTGTGGTGCAGATCCAATTCCGGATACGAGCCCTCGCGGAGATTTTTGAGTTCGAGCTTGGTGTATCTTGGAGTTGTGGTGAGCTGCTTAGCTGTTCCGTGGCCCACACCTCCCTCTATCTTATTACTTATTCTGTTGTTTTAGTATTCAGACAGGATGTTCCTTGCGTTTAGACTTGTCATTTTGGTTTCAGACTTGCACCGTATTTTAGAAGCTCTTGTACTTATGACACCAATTCTTGGGTGGTATTCTTGCTTTCCGCATTTTAGTATTTATGAAGGACTTAGTGTTGGAGATATTTTATTTGTTGTTTACTTTTCACCTTATTTACTTAGTTAAATTGGTAAAACTATTGGGTTGGCTTACCTATCGGTTGAGAACATAGGTGCCATCACGACATGTGAATTTTGGGTCGTGACAATAGTTGTGTGAGAAATGTGGATAGGTAGGTACATGTGTCTAAGCCAATGGGGTTTCAATGAATAAAATAAATAAATAGGAAATAATAATTTTTTGTTAATTTTACCAAAAATTTCTGGAATATTTTTAATATTTTTTGTAAGAAAATTCGCAAGTAATTTACCTGCAGAATTTAAATCCCTAGATAAATTAGTTGGGGATTTTGAAATTCGCAGGAAATAATTACCTACGAAGGTTTTATCTTCGGATTCTTTTTTATAGGAAAATCTGCAGGAAACTTATTTTCCTGCAAATTTTCACACATAATTCCCAGAAAAATCCCCATGTAATTCACACTTTTCTTGTAGTGAAAGCCAAAGAGAAATGGTTCTGGCTAGTGATATAAATGTTGAAGGAAAATGGTTTCGGCAAGTGATATTTTGTGATGAAGACGAAGGGAAATAGTTTCGGCTAGATAAATGCTGAAGGAAAATGGTTCCGGTAAGTGATTTAATGTGAAAGTCAAAGGAAAATAGTTCCGGCTAGCGACAATTGTGCCGAAGGAAAATAGTTTCGGCAAATGTTGACCTTTGTGATCAACCAACTTGATGCATATATTTGACTTATTTGATGCATATGATTGAGTTAATTGACGTGTTGATTGGGTTATTGGATATGTGAGTTGAACATGTTGCTATTTTGTATTGAAATGCTTTGTACTTGAGAGTAAATAATTTTTACTTATCGGTTGTTGAAATGTGACTTTTGGTCTATGATCTTTAAGCCTTGAGACTTGTGTATTGCAGAACTGTTAAGTTAAAGTTTGTGGAGGCTCTATTGGGATGGAAAGGAGTACTCGATTCTAGCTAGGTTGCCTAGTTTATTAGATTGCTTGTAGGGTACCGTGTTGTTGGTACTCACTCCTTGCTTCTACACTTGTGTAGGTTCTGAGCCCGGACCCGTGTGATCTTCTTCTTCTTCTGACTTTGAGGCTTGTTGAAGGACTTGAGAGGTAGTTGCTAGTCATCTCGGCGGACCCTCTTTTCCTTTTATTATGCTTTGTTCCATTTGAGAAGCAAAGACATTGGAGACTTGTATTTATCTTTCGAATTCTATATTTACAATAGTGGCTTATACACGTGACAACCAGGTTTTAGGATATTGTTTAGAATGAATAAGTTTTCCGCCTTTGTCTTGTTCTTGCTTTATCTTTCCGCTTTTCTTTCGTTTTCATTGTGTTGAGGCTGATTTGTCTTGGTGGGAATAGACAAGTGTCATCACGTCCATTTTTGAGTCGTGACACCCTTTCTTCCTTAATCCTCTCAATACATGTTTGCATGTCCCAAATTCAAAACTAAATCTTGATAATCACAAGTATACAAAGAGGTAAATTACTCTTTTTTTTCATTATTCTAATGTATCTTGGTTTTACATTCAATTCATGTATCTGAGATAGAGTTCATATTTCTCTAAAGTTCGATTGAATAAACTTTTACAAATTAGGCTACGAAACTCATGCTCGAGATACATGTATCATTTGTATCAAGTTGTATATATATTTGTGAATAAAGAAAATTACTTCAGCAAAATATATTGTTTTCTCTTCTTTTCTAAGAATAATGTCAAACTTTTAGATGTTTGAGTTTATTTCTTTCTTCATGATTTTGATCCAAAATTGTTCAAAAATAAGAAGGATGTGAGAATTGCTTAGAAGAACTGATAAATTGTTTTTATTAGACTTACTACATGGTTAGGGGACAAGATGTACTTGTCAACATGAACCATATATATTATTCTCATAGTTGCAATTTATGAAAGTGCAATTATGCAACCATGACACAAATAGGCTAAACATTACATTAACTTGAGCCAAGAGTATCCTCTTCTAATCAAGAGGAACAAGCTTGTGCTGTTGCAGAAGCCATTTGTGCACTCTCAATTCCAGCATTGCAAATATTCGCGATAGCACGTATATGTTTCTTTCCATACGAACTTAATTTTCCACAATGTACCTCAAATGTTTTGATCTGTACATGAAAAAAAAGTCGTTAAACTCAAAAGAACCAAAAAAAACACGAAAAATACTACCAAATAATTAGGTTGCTACTTACATAGGATTTTAGGCAATCCCAATTGTCAACAAGAGGTTGTCCAGCTGGTCGAACATTCTGCAGTACTTCACTACCTTTTTCGACTCCAAACAGAAGATCACCAATATGTTTTACACTATTATCCACTTGACTTCTCTGTGCTATAGTTTTAATAAGTTTGGCACGAGCTTCAAAATGCTCATCGGAGCCTTCAGGAGCATCTTGGTACTGCCAAGATTATAAATAAATTAGAACGTTTTTCTCTATCTTACAATACGTGAAATCAAAAATAATCAGATGAAGTAGGAAAATTTAAAATTACTTTTGATGTCAGGTAGAAAAGTTCAGTGTCACGTTGGTCCACATTTTGCGATGATGATTCAGAATTCATGGAAACATGACTATGGTTTATGGAAGCAGCGCCCATATACTGGAAAAGAGCATCGACACTTAGCACCGTATCACCATATTGCATGACATGGGAGCCATATGTTAGATTGGCTGCGGTTCTGTTTGCAACCTGAGCAGCATGCACACAATGCAATTATAAGAAAGCATAAATATGGCGTATAGGATCTGAACAAATTTCTTAAAATATACATACAATTGAGAGTATGTAGTAAAAGATCTTACCGTGTTATACTGGTCATTCAAAGTTTCAGTTTGGCGATCTTGAGCATCACTGTTCACAAGTGCAAATATCAATAAATTTGACGCAATTAACTAAGATGTGTTATTATAAGAGAAGTGTCGAAAAATAACTTCTTCGTATTTTAGTATAGTTCATTTTGATCCAAAAAAATTTGGCATCTTTAGGACAAGAAAAGTTGTGAATTAGGCATTCTGAGCTGAAAGGAGGCAAGCAAATAAAGGGAGGCATTACGGGCCGAATACAAGAAAAGCAAAGCTTCATAGATGCGGTTACCTGTCTTCCATCCAAGCAACACTATATAAATCTCCCAAGCATACACCCTTAAACTCAGGAGGGGGACACTCTACCAAGCAAGGACCACCTGCACCACCCACTTGACAATATGTTCCCCAACTACTTTCATTGGGATTTGATGCAGTCGTTACATAAATATTTAAACCTTCAGGAAGAAGACCATCAAACATGCTTCCAGACTCACAAGCTTCTAAGTAAAATACCTAAACATATAAGAAAAAAACATCATCCTGCATAATGTTAGACCGTATGAAGCAAATGACTTAACATCGACTGAACGAAGGAAGTTACCAGTTTACTATATGTCCCAGAAGCATGCTTCTTTTTCAACACGTTAATCAAGTCATTCGCGTAGACAAGTCCAGTTGGCATTGCTGTTCATTTTAAAACCATGAAATAAACATAAGTAATTTTGATATGGAACGCATATATATATATATATATGTGGATGATCGAAGCACTTACAAACAATTCCAGGGCCACCATGATCAGTATAGTAGATGAAAATATGGTCATTTGGAGCACTGTTCAAAACTTTACTACTTCCTCCAGTTATACCACTTTTGTTTGCAAGAATAACATTGAAAAAAATTTCAGCATTACATCTTCACCTACATAATCCTGTCTCAACAAATATAACAAAAAAAAATTATTAACCCCTCATAATAGATAACACTATATATAATCTCAAAAATATTTTCAAGCCAACAAGAAAAAGAACAAACCTTAGGAACACCTTTGTAAACATCTTGTCCATGTGGATTATTGATGATAACTCCAGGTCTAGGATTCATAGTATTGTTAGCAATATCATCGTACGTGAATACAATAATGTTTTCGTCTTTAAGTCCACTTTTCTTGATAAGCGTGACATACATTAGCCTGAAATCAATCAATAAAATCACCAAACAATTTACACATCGCGAAAATTAGCCATGTACATTATTGATAGATGAGAACCTGGTGCCTATAATTAAACCATCCATTAGAGCCAGCAACTAGGACAGCCCATTTGGTCCCTACAATTTCTTCAGTTAAGAATCTTGAAATACTACGACCTTCAATGTTGACCAAAATTGAGAGCAGCACAACAAATGCAACACATACATTGTTCTTAAATATCATTGTATTGTGTTTTATGGTTAATTAACAAACAAATAGGATTGGATTATTGTGTTGTATGAATTAATCATATTGATGTATGAGAAATTTATAGGACTTCAAACTCTTAACTTAAGAGTGACGTAGAATTCAAAGGTAACAACCATAAGAACTCACGAAATATATTGATATATTCTCATTGATTTACAAGAAATTTATCATCATCACTTATGAAAGTTTTGTCATGTCATCACATTGTTATTGTACGATTTTTTGTGTCCATTCGAGTGGGCTGGTACGTATCAAGGAAATATTAAATGACACTCCCGCTTCAATTTATGTAATATATACTGTTTGACTTGACATAAAATTTAAGGAAGAAAGGAAGACTTTTGAAATTTGTAGTCTAAAAATATTTTTTTGACCATTTGTGTGACTATAAATCATTTCATATTAGGGGCCAAAGGAGAATTTTAATTATAGAAATATTATATTCTTTTTGGGACAGACTAAAAAGAAAAGTATGTCACATAAATAGGGACAAAGAGGGTATAAATATAAATGTTACAAATCACAAAATTACAAGAAGTTGCTCGCACAAAATGAAATAATTTTAAACAAAGAAATTAATCCACTCTCTCGTGATATTTACACCAAATTACATACATTATTATATTATCATTAGTGATAATAAAAATGCGATAAAATATGTATTAATTAATTAAGTCACTTATCACAATTTATATAATTATGTAATTAGTAGACTGATGTATCATGTAAATAATCAGGAGTGGATCGATATATTTCTTCATAAATATAATCAACCTATTTTAAAGGAGATAGCGCAAAGCATCAACTTTTGATACCTTAATATTATACTAGTGCATATATTCACGAGATTATAAAAGCATTAATGTATGAATATATTCACGCGATATGTTTCATTTCTTTTATTTTTATGAGAAAAAAATATTCATGATGACGTACAGTACTTGAATTAATAGTGTATACACTAATTTATACATTTGGGTTTTTTTTTTTAAAAAAAAAAAAATCAAACGAGCAATACCAAAAAATTAAGTAGATCTCAACCATTCATCACTAAAAATTAACTTCACAAAATTCATTATAGAATTAATTATATTAATATCACTAAGACAAGTTATAAGTTAAATATTTACTTCCCCTCCCAAAAAAGAAGACCATTCCTAGTTAATTGTTCCATGGGAGAGATAATACCTCCCTTATCTTTTGGCTTATAATTCTGACTTAGAATTTTAGGCTTGTTTTATTTTATTATTTGACTTAATAACAAGTGTTATAAGGACTTTTATTTTACTTAAACACTATAAGATTGCTTAAAAGCTATTTTGACTTTAAAATAATTAAATAAGTCAATTCAAATAGACTTTTAGTTGAAAATACGAAAAAAGATTAAATTTGTCTTGAATATTTTATTATATACCCTAATTGTCAGCACGAGGCGTAAGCCCATCGAAAATTGCGTATGCCTGCTATTTCCGCTCAAATTCTTTCTTTCATGAAAGTTGAATTCAATTTCGAGCCCAACGGGTCAGATTCAAACGTAAGTTTCACCTCAAATTTAAAAAAAGATTAAAGGGATAAGCCATAAATACCTTCGAACTATATCCGAAATTCTAGTGACATACCTAAACTTAACTATGGTATCATTACCCCCTTAAACACATTTTTTAAATACTTTTTTGCTCTTTTTATGCTAACGTGACATAGAGAGTGTGCTCACTCTTTTGAAAGCAAGTGAGAGGCAAAATATATGAGAAAATTTACAATATGGGACCCATGTCTTTTTTTAATTGGACATTTTATAATTAATTAATATATATAATTATTAAACATTTAATTAAGTGTTTCAGCTTCAGATTTAAGATCCATGATACTAGCAAAATGTCGAAGTCTCTTATTTCACTTTCAAACTTTTGAAAATTGTAAGCCTGTAGCAGCAAAGATTAGCTTTTATTCGAACACAATTTGAAAAAATATCAAACATTCATAGAGTCTCTAATTAATTCCAGACTTTTGGATTTTGACTCATCAACATGGTTACAATAGGAAGGACTAACATTATTAATTTGTGAAGGTGAAACTTTGCAGCCGGACATGACTGATGACACAAATTAAACAAGCTAAACATACACATCACTTTAATTAACTTTTGCTAAGATTACTCTCAGCTTTGCAAAGGGGCGCATGCTTGTATAGTTGCAGCAACCATTTGCTCACTCTTAATTCCAGCATTACAAATATTTGCGATACCATGTATATGTTTCTTTCCATACGAGCTTAATTTTCCACAGTGTGCCTCAAATATCTCGACCTATATATTCATGAAGAAAAAAAAACAATCTCATGATTTCGTATGTTCAAAAGAACAAAAAGAAAAATGTTTGATATTTAGGCTAAATACTTACATAGGATTTAAGGCAATCCCAGTTATCAACAAGTGGTTGTCCAGCAGGTCGAACACTTTGTAGTGCCTCGTTTCCATATTCAACTCCAAACAAAAGCTCTCCAATATGCTTTACGCTATTGTCCACTTGACTTCTATGTGCTACAACTTTTATGAGCCTGGCACGAGCTTCAAAATACTCATCAGAGCCTTCTGGAGCATCTTCGTACTGCCAACATTTAGAAAGAACTATGAATCATGATTATCTTTTCGCGTCTTTCTTGGCAAGGAAAAAGCATTAAATTATATTGCATATGACTTGATGTGTTGCAAAGAAAAGTAGGGACACACTTTGGATTGCCAGAAGAAAAGTTCAGTTTCTCGTTGATCCACATTCTGTGACGATGATTTTGAATTCATGGAGACATGAGTGTGGTTTATCGAAGCAACACCCATATACTGGAAAAGAGCATCAACACTTAACACCATATCACCATATTGCATAACATGGGAGCCATATGTTAGATTGGTTGCTGTTCTGTTTGCAATCTGATCATAATGAAACATAATTATCAGTCATTCTTTAGAATAGGCTATAATTGGTTAAAACATCTATATAATTGAGAGTACGTTGTACAAGCTCTTACCCTATCATACTGGTCATCTAGAGTTTCAGTTTTTCGATCTTGAACATCACTGTAAATCAATAAATCAATATATAGGAAGAAGCTTAACTAAAATTATAGTTTTGAAAACTTTAAATCAATTGATTTTCCCTCTATCAGGGACTAGAAAAGTTGTGTGTTATGTTACCTGTCCTCCATCCAAGCAACACTGTACAAGTCTCCTAAGCACACACCTTTAAACTCAGGAGGGGGACACTCTACAAGGCACGGATCGCGTGCATCACCCACACCACAATATGTTCCCCAACTACTTTCATTCGGATTTGATGCAGTTGTTACATAAATATCTAAACCTTCGGGAAGAAGACCGTCAAACATGCTTCCAGACTCACAAGCTTCTAAGTAAAATACCTAGACATAAAAACACAGCATCCAACATAGTATTAGACCGAAGCTTTGCTAATTATTTTTCTTCCAAGGAAGCAAAGGACTTAAGATTGACTGAAAGAAGCAATAGTTACCAGTTTACTATACGTCCCAGAAGCATGCTTCTTTTTCAACACGTTAATCAAATCATTCGCATAGACAACTTCAGTTGGCATTGCTGCTCATTTTGAAACATGAAATAAACAAATATGAACATATGTGTGTGTGTGTGTGTGTGTGATGACGATCGAAGCACTTACAAACAATTCCAGGGCCACCATGATCAGTATAGTAGATGAAAATATGGTCATTTGGAGCACTGTTCAAAACTTTACCACTTCCTCCAGTTATACCACTTTTGTTTGCAAGGATAACATTGAAAAAATTATCAGCATTAACATCTTCACCTACATAGTCCTGTCTCAACAAAAAATAACCCCGGCCCTCATCAACGTACGTAACACACATTCTAATCTTGAAAAAAAATATTTTCGACGAATTGAATTGCTCGAAAAGAGAGCAAAAAAAAGACACAAACCTTAGGAACACCTTTGTAGACATCTTGGCCATGTGGATTATTGATGATGACTCCAGGTCTAGGATTCATGGTATTGTTAGCAATATCATCGTACATGAATACAATAATGTTCTCATCTTTAAGACCACCTTTCTTGAGTAATTGGTAAGCGTGACATACGTCAGCCTGAAATCAATCAATAAAATGACCAACCAAATTATCACTCAATTCTAACCCAACAACGAAAAATGAAATTATCTGAAGTTCATCACTAAATCGCGTATGACTAACAATTGTGTTTTGATAATATGTCGACGCTTAATAGGATTGTGATGAATTTTACTGTTTAACTACATAATTTGTCCGTCACAGATTCCTTTTTTTTAGTAGTGATAAAAACAAACATGTACGTCTTGTATTAGAAAAATTAGAGAATTTAATGGAAATATAGTTGGAATAAATAATAACCTGATGCCTGTAATTCCACCATCCATTAGAGCCAGCTACTAGGACAGCCCATTTGGTCCCTGCAGTTTCTTCAGTTAAGAATCTTGAAATACTACGACCTTCAATGCTGGCCCAAATTGAGAGCACAATAACAAGTGCAACAAATACATTGTACTTAAATATCATTGTATTGTGTTTTATGGTTAACAAACAAATTGGATTGGATTATTGTGTTGTATGAATCATATTGATGTATGAGAAATATATAGGACTTTAATCTCCTTTAAGCCAACATTAGAGACATACTATGATGAAGACAACGTAAATTTCAAAGGTCGAAAAAAAAACAAGAAAAATTATTGAGACATTGACAAATATTGTAATAGATTTATTCTTCTTCTTTTTACAAGAAATTTCTCCCCACTTGCGGCAAGTTTTCATGTCATTTTTTTTGGTTTTTCATACGTGGTGTTCGAAGTGTGTATTGGAGGTTCGATTAAATCTAGATTCATGTTATTTTTTTGTTTCTCATCCAGTGTTTGGAGTTTGTATTGGAGGTTCGACTAAATCCGGGTTCATGTCTTTTTTTTTGTTTCCCACTCAGTGTCTGGAGTTTGTATTGGAGGTCCGATTAAAGCCGGATCCATGTTTTCCTGTGTGGTGTATGAAACCCGTATTGGAGGTTCGGTTAAATCCGGATCCATGACATTTTTTTTGGTTTTCCACCCAGTGTCGAGAGTCTGTATTATTGGAGCTCTGACTAAATCCGAATCCATATCTTTTTTTTTTATTTCTCACCCGGTGTCCGGAGTCTGTATTGGAGGTCCAACTAAATCTAGATGTTATCTCCTATTAAAAACCCAACACTAGATTCATGTCATTTTTTTGGTTTTCCATCCGGTGTCCGGAGCCTGTATAGGAGCTCCACTAAATCCAGATCCATGTCTTTTTTTTTTGTTTCTCACTTAGTGTACGGAGCCCGTATTGGAGTTCCGACTAAATCGTCCAAATCGCGCACTGCATGGCCCATTCGGGAGGTGACACTCCCAACAAAATTTTCTCCATACCCAAGGCTCGAACTTGAGACCTCGGATTAAGAGTGAAGCAGTCCCATCACTGCACCACGATTCATGTTAGATCAATTTTTCATGTCATTGTTACGTCTGTATTATACACTCATGTTTTCCTTTTCTTTTCTTTTTTTGTTATTTTGGTGTAGTGATGCACATAATGATCAAAATCAATTAAGTTAACACAATCAAAAGACCATTTACTAATCACCTGCACATAGGTGGGCATGATATGATATGGTACGGTATTTCAAAGTTTTGATAACATAATTGTGGTATTTCGTTTTTAAAGCATTATATCATTATCATATCAATTTAATTAGGTAAGATTTGCTATTTTGAAGTTCGATTTCGGTATTCTATGGTATGGTAAATTGGTAACCATAGTTTGTTCAACTTCGACTAATATAGACTCGTATAATAGAGTATTATGACTTCGACAATTAAAAAAAGTTCTCAATTGTACGTATCATACTAACACATTAAACATTTAAAAATATATATTCAAAATAAAGTACAAACAACTTCTTTTGTTAATCAATATAATTTCAAATACAATTCAATCAAAATAGAGTAGTCAACGTTTCAACCTCTAAAAATTATTTTAACCATGTATAAATAATATAATTTTCCGCCGAAGGAAGTTCGGACCCTTGACTATAAGGTGGCTCTGGTATGGTAATTCGGTATATATATATCATACCATGTCCACTCCTACGGCTTCGTCAAATTAAAGATAGATATAATTAGAATTACTCTAATTTTAGAGGAATTAAAAGCAAACATGTCATTCCAAGGAAATGAGGTTCTAGGTTTCTTCTCTCTCACCATATTTTAAAAGAATTATGTTTTCTGAAAATAAAAAGCCAGATAACTATGATGACTAAAGGTTAAAAAGGAATTAATTAAATCATTCGAAACATACAAATTTATATAAGAATAGTTTTTCAAGTTAAATCAACATTGTCTCTACGGAAAGTTTTATGGTATACAAGGACAGGTGATGTTCTCTTCCTTGAAATTAACAATTAAGTTTGTCCGTATTGTGTAAGTTAGTTTCAAACAATGAGTCATCGTTCAAAAATGACAGGTGATGTTCTCTTCCTTGAAGTTAACAATTAAGTTTGTCCGTATTGTGTAAGTTAATTTCAAACAATGAGACATCCTTCAAAAATTTTGGAAGAGAGATTCCGAAAGTTTGAACTTTTTGCTAGCTTTAAAATCTATCCTTCCCCTGCTGCCTATTCTGACCATCGGAAGTATACAATAACAATGTCGAAGAATAAAGTAACGTCTGATCGTGATACTACCTGTTTAATGTCCAATGGCACGTTGCTCCAATTTTTCAAAGGCTGAAGTAACAAATAATGCACGAAATAAGAGCTCTATTCCTACTATGTGCAGTATAAGTCGAATTTTCAGTTTACTTAGTAATTAGAGTGAATACACTTTTAATTACTTAATTATCTTTGTCCGACCAAAGTGCTTTACAAAAGATTAAGGTATGATTCATGTCAAAAAAAGCACACCTCAGTACTTATGCATTATTCCTAAGTTCAGGGGTAATAGGACTCCGCTTAAGTTAATGTGCTCGCTGGGATTTCAACCATAATTTAGGAGCTACTTATGCATTATCCTATGAATTTATTGTGAGTTCAACAATCTAGCTAGGTTCTACAAGTTTCCTACTTTTTAAATTGTGGCTTATCGAGAAAAAAATCAGTTACAACTTACACCTATGGATTTTGGATGGATCAAATACAATGCGATATGGTAAAGAAATGCCTAAATTAACAACGTGGAACAACGACTTTTCATCTTCCAAGGCCTATACTAAAAAATAAAACAATTATACACATTCTGCTTCATTTAGAAATATTACCCCTGCTTCGTTGTTATTATATGAAATTATTATCATTTGAAGGGTCAAATAACTTTGTTTATCCTCAAATCGGTACAGTTGAATACTTGAATTTGTAAACGTGGATTAAGGATACGTGAATTGAAATGACCAAACAAGTGAATTGTTGTTTACTAAATTTCTGCAAAAGTATATTTGAAATAATATTATAAAGAGATCAAGAACAATAAATCAAGCTATAATAAGGAAATGAAAAAATAAGTTAAGCATGTTCTTCAATGTTGTTGTCCAACGATGTCACCGTAAAAGAAAGGAATGATAATATTTCAGTTGTTCAGAGCCACGAGTTACAAAGCTTTACGCGTAATTGCGCACTAGTGAATGATAAGAATATGTCTAACAAATATGGGAGAGAAATATATTTATAGTAAGTTTTTCCCGAGAGGATCTTGTTGACAAGCTTTAAAAGCTAAACTAAAATTGTTGTCATATCCAAAGACACAAAAATTTGTAGAGCCCAAAACGAGTAACGAAAGAGAAAATTGCTAGCTCGCTTCATTAAACATCTGAAAACATACACAAGAGTTGATGCACTTTATTGATGACTAAAAGAAGTTACAAAATATCAAGAAATTTACATAATACGTAAATAAATTACTTATATCCTTAGAAGGTAAGAGTTTGGAGTATAAGGGATGCAATATTACAGTAGAAGCCCGCAAATTTGCAGAACTAGGAGGAGGTTCAAATACATTCCTATCGTGGAACTTAGCTTCATGGTTGTAGAGGTCATGAAGATCACAATAGGAAATGAACCTCACTTGCAGGACCGCCAAGGAGGTAGGGATGGTCAGATAGCGCCAACAATCTCATCCTCGGCCTCACCCTGATTTTTTCCTCAACCTCATAATGTTTAACAAAGGCAGAGCCAAAAATGAGTATTTCATGTTTTCCTATTATGTGTATACCAGTTTTCGTTAATACTTCATGTCAAAAAAAAATTACAGAAGCAACTTAAGCAAGAACTGCTCCAAAATATAGAATCTTGTTTAATTTTGAGAAATGAAACAATTTAATTTGATGTATAAAGTTGAGGATTGTTACAAATGACGATCAATATTAGATTAGGAAATCTGAGAAATGAATCAATTTAATTTTTGATAAAGCCTCAATCTGAGAAATGAAATAATTTTGTTCAGCTAATTCAAAAGATTAAATACATATCTTCGCAGACTGCAGTGGCCTGAAATTGGACCAAATCAGTTTAAAGTTTTGCATTTTTTCTAGGAGGTGGAGAGAAGCAAGTTGTATTTCTTGCTAGGATTGATTTTAAGTTGATGCAACTTGCGAATTCTTGGCCATATTTATGGGGGTATTTTCTGGTGCCTTCTGGATTTTGTTGATAACAAGTAATGATATGGTGAAGCAACTATTTTATCTTGTTTATTGCTCGATCTGGAGTCGGAGTCGAGTCTTATCAAACAAATGAGTGCACAAAATGCATTGCATTAATATATTTACATAAAATGTTTGTATAGTATGTTTTATAAAAAGAGAACACTTTGATTTCATCTCATGACTTTAATGTCTTCATATATTTGTCTTAAAAATTTCTACACAGAACTCAATCTAACAGAATATGAATATCCATACTACTAAATAGCTACAGCAGCAACTAAAGTCATTACAGCTCCAGCATGATAGATATACGTATACGAGTAACCACATTGAACTTGTTTATAGCTTTGGCTTCAAGTACTATTTTACAGAGATGCACCTTGTTGCAAGAACAGGCAGATGACAGTGCTGTCATCTCTCTTGATGTTTGGAAACCTCTGTTTCCATGCATCTAAAGAAGCTTGTACTACTGCCTCCGCGGCTGCTGCTGCATTATTTGTTGTACACACTATGGAGACGACTTGATCGTTGCTCAGCACATCCCACACCTATTTTACAATGAAAAAGGACATGTCAAGTGTTGTAGAAACAGAACAAAATATACTAGTACATAGTTAAAATAGGCTTTACCCCATCAGTTGCTAGAACAAGAAACTGGTCATTCAGAGTAATGTTGTGATAGGAGACATCAGGCTCGGAGATTATGCCATAGTTTTTTAACATGAAATCTCCAAAAGCTCTTGTCATGGCCAAACCAGGAACATCTTCATTGGGTAACCACACTCTCTGAATATGTGGTTCTTCTTGCAGTGCAAAAACTCTGCCACCACACCTCCTTATTCTTTCTGCTTCAGCTGTATGCATCAAACAGTTTATGATCATCTAGTCACTAGTAAAAAACAACAACATACCCAGTGGAGTCTAATGTACGCAGACCTGACCTCTACCTCAGAGGTGAGGTAGACAGACTGTTTCCGATACACCATTAATAAGAACAATTTGAAATTGAATTATGCCAAGTGTGTCATGTCAATATTATGAAAAGAAGAGTCTTACAAGGCAGGCTAGGCTTCAAATCAGTAGTTAACTGAACTGCCTCAATTACTCCCTCCTCTGTCTTTCTTCCAAGTACAGCTCGAGAATCTCCAAGATTCGTGATAATTAGATCATCATCCTATAACACTTCCTATATTAGATTCTCCAAAACTTCTGCCAAAATCCAAATGAAATTTTGATTTCTAAATGATGACACAAAGACTTTCTCATTTACCTGTCTTATAGCAACGACAGCAGTTGTTCCACTGAAAGAACAGTCCAATTTCTCAATACTTTTAATATCTATATCCATCACCATAAAGGAGCTCAAACAAGCCTCTTTCCACTTGTTAAAATTCTTCTTCATCACATTTTGTTTCATACAAGTGATCTTTGGCAGAGAAAATGTAAGTTTCAACAACAAAGATGGCAACTTATTCATAACAAACTTACTGATTATTTGACCATTCTCTCCATGTCCATCGAAAACTCCACCAAAAACGCCGTTTTCTACACCATACCCCTGCCATAAAAATGACAGTTTCCATTTTTAGATACCTCATGTAATAAAAAACTAAGTAAAAATGTTGCAAAATGACAAACCTGATAGAGAATAGCAGAATCTTGATTGATTCCTTTATTTCCTTGTTCAGAAAAAACAGAACCAATTACTTGTTGGTGCCTATTAATGTTGTAGTCTTCATAGTGAACAACATTTTTATTCCCAAAATCAAGAGGTTGAATCTCAAAAGATGCAGAGGATATGCAGATTCCCATATTGTCAACTACTTTATTTTTTCTTATTTGTGATGCTTATTTTAACAAACAATTGCAGAAAGAGAATCCTTTATATAAAAGAATTGTTAGACTATTGGAAGGAGTTGAAAATTGAGATTAATGAATATTCTGAATAATAATAGTTGTGGCTTACAAGGATTAGAAAAAACTGATTCAGGTTCAACAATTTCACTTTCTTAATTGTGATGTATTATTTTAGATTTACCCTAAGATTCACTTTAAGGGGTATCTGAGTTGTACTCTTGTAGGATTAATTAACATACGCAAACTTTAATTATTTAATAAAGGTTAGACTTGTCTTTTGCACCTTTAACACCTCAGATGCTCAGCATATAGTTTAGGAAAAAGGGTCAAAAATGCCCTTAAACTATGTGAAATGAAGAAAAAATGTCTTCCGTTTATAGTTTAGCTCAAAAATGTCTTGTCGTCAATACTTTGGTTCAAAAATGCCCTTGCAATCAATACTTTTGTTCAAAAATGCCCCTATAGTTACTAAATGGGTCAAAATGCCCTTTTTCGAATAAATAGTTTATTTCTTTTCTTTTTAAACACATCTTTTTCCTAATTAAAATATTATTTAAAAACTCTATTCTTGTTTTCTTTCTTTTAAAATCACTTTAACAAATAAAAATGTAGGAAATGATTTTTTTTTCTTCTTAATGTCATTTTATCAATTAAAATAGAATAATTTCATGTACCATATTGACAGATAATATATGTCATATCTATAAGATCATAGTGTTTGGACCAAACCATAAACGGAGAGCATTTTTGTTCATTTCACATAGTTTAAGAACGTTTTTGATAATTAGTTTTATCTTGAGCTTCTAAAATAACAAATAAGCTAAGACAATTATTTTATAAATCACAATACATAATTTGAGACCGTGGGAGTAGTTTGGAGGACCAAATGGGAAGTATAGGCTTTTTGAGCTGGTAAATTAGCCCAAAGATCAATTAGACATCTTGCACATCTCCATTACACTTTCTCTCCATTTCCTCGAGTGCACATTTAGATGAGTGACACTTATCATATTTAAAATTTAAAGGTCTAGATTAAATTTAATTTAACTAGCCTCTTAATCATAGTTAAAAATAAATTAAGAAAAAATCACCAATTTTGGTAAGAAAAATCTCTATCTTTCACTAATTTTGGTTCCTCATTAATAAAATTATTTTAATTATACTTTATGATTTCTTTTTGATATAATTGATTTGGTTATAATTTTATTTAAGAATTTAATCAAATGAAAACATGAAAATCCTTAATAAAAAGTACATAAAAGATTTAAAAAAAACACATTAATAACTCGATATAATCTAAAAAAACACATTAATAACTCGATATAATCTATAAAGTTTATTATTAAAAAAAGATAAATTTCAGATCATGCCTTTTAAATTACTTTAACATATAACATTATATTTTTCATTTATGTTTTGTTGAAATCTTGTAAATCACCTTTGACTGGAATTTGTTTTTAAAAACCTATTTATTGTTGGGTAAAAAATAAGTATTTAGCATATAAATTAATATCAAAAATGAAAAAAAAAATGGAGACAAGAAAACATATTGTATAATAATATTTGTAAAATGTTTTAGAATATTTTATGTTTAAAATAAAGTTGGTCTTTTTTTTCTTAATTATTTTGCTGTTTTTTTACCCAATGTTTGATCTCATTACATTTTTATCTATGGTTTTATTTTGTCATATATATAAAAGAAAGGAAAGAATTCTTAATTTTAGATTAGGAAAATGATATTAATGGAGATGTAAAACATATATCATCAAAATAATTATATTAATGAGGAGCCAAAATTAGTGAAAGATAGATATTTTCTTATCAAAATTGATGATTTTTTTCTTAATTTATTTTTTAACTATGGTTAAGAGGTTTGTTAAATTTAATTTAATCTAAGCCTTTAAATTTTAAATATTACAAGTGTCACTCATCTAAATGTGCACTTGAAGAAATGTAAAGAAAGTGTAATGGAGATGAGCCAAGTCCATTTTAAATGTGTGTTGACTCTTCAAAACCATTTGTTTACAATTTTAATTTTAATGTTGACTCATTCCAACATGTAAGATGTCGTCATTGGAGGAACCAAAGACTTTGGAAAACAAATAGATTTGACATTAGATTATCCTGTTCATATTCTGAGAATCAAACAATAATAAATATTTCTTTGTGATTCCTATTTGCAACGGCATAAATATAATATTTTGAGAAATAAAAAAATACATTGAAGATGCCTTTTCAAATATTTGAAAGCTTATCAAGAACTTGATCCAATCATATACAAGTGTTATGATTCCAAGCAAGGCCCCTCATATTTTCTTGACTTAATTTTTTTCTTCATTTTGTGTCTTAGAAATCAAATGATATTTCTTTCGTTTTAATGTGTATTAAAGACCTTTTTTTTTTCCTTTTAGTCAATTAAAACGAATGATGCTTTTTTATATTAGTAACGATTGAATTTTAAAATATTTATTTTAGTTTTAATGAGATAATTTATTGTCACACAAATATCATGACTTATTTTAGACCATAATTCTTAAAAGTCTTAATTATTTTTTAAAAAAAAATTAATGTTCAATCAAATATCATCACATAAATTTAGACCTAAATTAGTTCTTACTAAACAACTAGCCGACGTATATTCCTCTTTTAATCCATTTGAACAAGCATTATTTATTCATTTCTCGTTTAATTCAATTAAGAAAAAATAGTTTTGAGCAAAGAATGAGGTAGGCTATGACCAGTTTGGCCATACAAAATAAAGTTGATAAGTTGCAGCTAACTAATAATATTTCATGGTCAGATATCTTATCAAGAAAAGTTCATTTGAATGCTTCTTATCTTTAAGAGAAATAATACTAAAATTATCACAACATAGTACATTGTTTCATAGGCATATATTTTTTAAAGAGAGTTAATCATATACAAAATTTAGCATGGCATATGCATATATAATATTAGGGTAGCTTTTTTTCTTTGTGAATAATATTATATTTCTTAATAACGCTTTAACTTAATTCCACCACCTAAATATGAAATGAATATAATTATAAGCTATCTTTTCAAATTGTTGAAAGCTTATCAAGAACCTGTCTAATTATACCATGTGTCATGATTCTAATAAAGCCTTTTTAGCCAAGCTATCAAAAACTCTTTATTTAAAGAAACATTTTTATTAAAGAGATTTTCAGAAAAAATCAATTATGTTAATTAGCTGGGAGCTAATAAAACCAATAGCATGGAATAAAAAAGAAAGTAGCTAGAATTAGAGACTTTTAATTGGTAGGTTAAGTCAAAAATCTTGAATTTCAAATATTATTTTCACGACAAAAACAAGAAAGTTATCTTACTCATTTTATAAATTTTACATTAAAATTTTAAATATATGACATTAGTGTATGTCATAAGGAAGCAATACTAGACTTATATAATTCCTCTTTCAACTAAAAATATTCATTTCTACAAACATTTATTCATTTCTACTAACAAATAGTTTTCAGCTAGGATGAGTAGGCTATGAACAATTTGGCCCTACAAAGTTGATAAGTAGTAGACTAGTAGCTGCCAAACAATATTTTTTATCACGTCATTTGAACTAAAATGTGATATTCATGGAGCTTTTGTGGTTGGATAATGGGAGATCACTCATTGAATTAATGTATACTAAAAGAGAAGACTTTTTGATAGTAACGAAAACCTAATTAGAATTCCTATACATTTATTCGTATTTAATTAAAAACTTGTTTGACTATATTCAATTTTTTGAATAAACTATGATGACAAATGTCTTAATTCATGAGTCATATCATATTCCCTCCGTCCTATAATAATTGATCACTATACTAAAAATAGTTGTCCAACAATACTTGTCCAATTTAGAAAATCAAAAAATAATTTACATTTTGTGTCTATTTTACCCTTGCTATTAAATATTATTTATTATCTAACAAATTTTTCAAAGCATTAAATTTAATAAAGTCAAATGATAATATAGTAATATTACTCCTATTATTTATTATTTCTTAAGAGATGTGTCAAATCAAATAGTGGTCAACTATTGTTCGACAAAGGAAGAACTGAGAAGGTTCATTTTCTTATCTTTATGAGATATGTACGGAAATTGTTACGGTCAATGCATCATCATCTTCACAATAATGGAGCAAAAACTTAATAAATATTTAGAAGAAATTAAAGGAGGACAATCAATATATGTCTCAATTAGAATATTAGGATTATCAGCATTGCAGTGTTGTTGACATCATTTTCAAACCACATGTATATGTGAGTTACACAAATAATTAAGGCCGATCCAAGGCTGATAAGAGAAGAATGATTGTGGAAATTAGAACTCTATAAATAACTTGAATATTTGGATAGAATTCATGTTAGTCAAATTGATTCCGTCTTCAATATATTCTAATTTTCTTGAGCTTTCCATGGAAGGGTAATGGACTAATGGTGGTAGAAATATGTTCATTGCATATTCTAATTTTCTCATGAGTGAAGAATCTAATCAAACATATAGGTTGTAGGATCATTAAATAGGATATGGACATAATTGAATCAATTCTCTATTGTTAAGTATTTTTATCTTATTTTTGATAGTGCAGAGATATTTTTGGATCAAAACTCAAACGAATGACATTTTTGTTCTATTTCTAATAATTCAAAGACATTTTTAGCTCTTTACTTAAAAGTTTTTGGCTCAAATTAAGTTTAGATTGCTATAACCGAACTATTTGTTTACTTTATTACTCATAAAATGTACAAATTAAAATTTCAAAAATTGACTTGAAGTAGTAACTCAATTTAACACGTAAAAATCCTTATTCATAAAGATTTTAAATCTGTTCATGATAATCAAATTATATATGGTCTTGTTTTCACCTTTTCTAATGTCTCATTCTAGCACGTAAGGATTTTTATGGGAATCAAAATAGAAAAAAATTACCTAAATACACAACTTATTTTATCGTATTCTCTAAAATTCCCTACCATTTGAAAAAATTTACATAAATCCCTACTTTATGCAATTTATCAATCGGATACATCTATAAAGTGATGTATCGATCGTGATGTATCAGTCGGATACATCACTTTACAGATGTATCGGGACGTTATTTTATGTGATGTATCAGTCGGATCCATCACTTTATGTGATGTATTTATCGGATATGTCACTTTACGCGATGTACCGGGATGTTGAGTGATGTATTCGAAATCAAGACGCGATGTATCAGGACATTGAGGGATGTATTCGAAATCGAGACGCGGTGTATCGGAACGTTTTGTGATGTATCCGGATTCCACCAAATTTAAGGAATTTTTTAAGGAGTAATAAATAGAATAATAGTTTTATTATATAAATTTTTTATTATAACATATTTAATATTTTTAAAAAATGTATTGAGAAATGACAATAGCTAGTTAATAACTAGGATAAATTATCTCTAAATAAAAGTGAATATTATTTTTAGTACAGTAGATAATTAAAAATAAAGAAGGTTACCTATATATACATTCTTGATCCCTTTTCGAATCCTTGGAAACTTATCAAGTACTTTATTATCTTAAATAAAGTGTTATGATTATGAGGCCAACCCTTTCCGTTGATTTTTTTTAATTTGTTGTTAATTAAACTTGTCTTTTCTTCATCTAATCATCTTGTAGTGGGAAATCAAATATATATAAACTTAAAATACTCATTTCACTAAGCATTTATTCATGATCTTATATACAAAAATCTTCTTAATTGTTATATTAAACAAATATTTTTTTAGCAAAGGATACAAAACGATGCTATGATCAGCTGGCCGTACAAAGATGATAAGAAGTAGCTGACTAATGATATCTTAATCTTTTAGAGTTTAATGACTTTAATTAAAATGTGAATAATTAATTAAAGCACCACATTAAATCATTTATTGAGTGGAGATGCATAATGGGAGATGTGACTCATCATTTCGATAATAATAATTAAAATCATTTTTATTCATATTCAGAAATTCCTAGCTTGACAATTGTATGGTCGGTTGAATAATTAATACATCGTGTTCATGCGCCAAATATATTATCAAGAAAAACTATACAAAATGTATCTTTGAGAGATGTACGGAAATTGTACCACATCTTCATAATATAATTGAGCAAAAAACTTGGTGAAATTTGTACTCCCTCTGTTTTAATACATGCGTCTAAATTACTTCAAATATACATATAAGTGTATATGATCATACAAATAATAAAGTGATGACTCAAAAAGTCAAATGTTGAATCCACATAAACTTGTGATTAGCAAGAATCATGTTGTATCTAGTACCACAAATTAAACTAGTGTTAAAGTAACCAAGAAAGAGTTTGTGGCTGTTATTTATATATACTTAAATTTAAAGAATTGAAAGCAAGTAAAATTAGTTATGATCACAGTTTGAGAGAAATTTCAGGTTTGTGACTCTACTTAGCAATCATGTAGAGTATCTGATTTCATTGTCTTGGTTTATTCATCTAGTTGTTAATTTACAGGATTAATAATATGATCACGGTCTTCTTAACCTCTAATCGTCTATCCACATCGGCATCACAATTCGTTAAGAGGGGATGTGATAAACCAATATGAACGTATATAGCTATATTTTCTTTTTGTAACCAAGTAAGATATATATTTTAGGTATATTCATATCCTCGTCTTAAATCAATTCTTTATTTTACTAAAATAAAGTTCTTACTCCTTATATTCCTCGTTCTATCTCAATGATTGATCTTTTGAGTTCACAAAGAGATTATAGATTTATTTCAATGATAGCTAAACATTAAAATAGTAAACTCAAAAATATAAGAACAACTAATATTGATAAATAAATTCCATCAACTTAATCGTTTACTAAACAATCATGTAGAGCGTGGAAATTGAGGATTTGGGGCCTAAATTTATGAAATCGTATTTGGAAGATTTTAGGGTACATTTGAACTGTGTTTTTATTGAAATTTTAGATTGGGTTCCTTCCCTTGTGGGTAATTGATTTTGAAAGAAAATTATTGTTTTTTCTTTCGAGGCCTGGAGTTGACTTTTGATTTTGACTTTTTAGCTCCGAAATAGAAGTATAGCAATATAGGTATGATAGACTCATATTCACTTGTAGATTATGTTCTTGATAGAACTGTTTGGTATTGAAAAGACACATTTGTGATAGTTCGTGGCGTGTTTGCTCGACCTTCGAGATAGGTTATGACATATTTTTTGTAGACTTTAAAATTTCTCATAAACTTTCACAATCAGTAAAAACATCTCACATTTACTTTTGGCAAGAAAAGTTGCATACATTCAAGACAACTAGGTATCCACAGTTCTTGGTAGAACACTGAAAACAAGATGGATAACAATCTTCATGTTTGTCAATGATAGGTGACAACTGTATTAAGTTTGATTGACCATATATACTAGTAATAAATTGCAAGAGCAGCATACAAAATAATAGCATCCAAAGTGCATCAAACATCAAACATAGTTGCGGCGATTGCAAGAAAAGCCAGTATTTGTTTATAGCCATAGCTCAAGTACTATTTGTTGGAGAAACATGTAGTTATTGCCAGAATAGACAGATGACAGTGCTGTCATCTCTCTTGCTGTTTGGAAACTTGTGTTTCCATGCATCTAAAGAAGCTTGTACTACTGCCTCTGCGGCTGCTGCTGCATTATTTGTTGCACACACTATGGAGACGACTTGATCGTTGCTCAGCACATCCCACACCTATTTTACAATGAAAATAGACATGTCAAGTGTTGTAGAAACAGAACAAAATATACTAGTACTAGTACATGATTAAAATAGCGTTACCCCATCAGTTGCTAGAACAAGAAACTGGTCATTTGGAGAAATGTGGTGATAGGAGACATCAGGCTTGGAGATTATGCCATAGTTTTTTAGCATGAAATCGCCAAAAGCTCTCGACATGGCTAAGCCAGGAACATCTTCATGGGGTAACCACACTCTCTGAATATGTGGCTCTTCTTTCAATGCAAGAACTCTGCCATCACAGTTCCTTATTCTTTCTGCTTCAGCTGTATGCATCGAAGAGTTTACGATTAGGCACTAGTAAACACAATTTGGAACTGAACTATGCCAAGTGTGTCATGTCAATATTATGAAAAAAGAATCTTACAAGGCAGGCTAGGCTTCAAATCAGTAGTTAACTGAACAGCCTCAATTACTCCCTCCTCTGTCTTTCTTCCTAGTACAGCTCGAGAATCACCAAGATTAGCAATAATCAGATCATCATCCTGTAACAAATGAAGTTTTAATTAGATTCTCCAAAATCCAAAATGAAATTTTGATATATAAATGATGACACAGAGATTTTCTCATTACCTGTCTTATGGCAACCACAGCAGTTGTTCCACTACAAGAACAATCCAATTTCTCAAGACTTTTAATATCTTTATCCATCACCTTAAAGGAACTCAAAAAAGCCTCTTTCCACTTGTTAAAATTCTTGTTCTTCACTGATTCCTCATCAACAAGTTTGACATTTTGTTTCGGAGAAGTGATCTTTGGCAGAGAAAGTATATATTTCAGCAGCAAAGATGGCAACTTATTCATAACCAACTTACTAACTACTTGTCCATTCTTTCCATGCCCGTCGAAAACTCCACCAAAAACTCCATTTTCTACACCATACCCCTGCCATAAAAAGGAAAATTTCCATCTTTAGACACCCCATGTAATGAAAAAATTAAGAAAACATGTTGCAAAATAACAAACCTGATAGAGAATAGCAGAATCTTGATTGACTCCTTTATTTCCTTGTTCAGAAAAAATAGAACCAATTACTTGTTGGTGCTCATTAATGTTGTTGTCATCATAGTGAACAACATTTTCATTCCCAAAATCAACAGGTTGAATCTCAAAAGATGTAGAGGATATACAACTAACGAATCCGCAGATACCCATATTGTTAACTGTTCTTTCTTTTTCTTTTTTTTCTCCTTGTTTTTGGTTCTTACCTTAACAAACGAAAAGAGAATCATGTATATAAAGGAATATTTAGAGCTTTCAAAAGAGTTGAAAATGGGATTAATAAATTGAATAAATAGTAAAATAATGTAGTAATGGCTCCAAGAGGATTCCAAAAAGTCATTGAGATGCAATAATATACTTGTTAATTGTATTTTATTGTTGTAGATTACCCTAAGATTCATTTCAAAGGGCAATTGAGTTGTGTTTTTGTAGAATCTCCACACGCAAATTTTAATTAGTACTATAAAATACACGTAAGTCTTGCTGGCCCCAACTTGTACGCAATGATGTTACGTTCAAGAAAATTATTGTTACATGGCTTGAAAATTAGTTTACAGAGTTATTTAACTTTATTTTTTCTAAAAGAATATTGGTGTGACAGAAGAATATTGCTCAACAAATTTTAACTCTTCCCTTTATACTTTGTGGAAGTTGGAAGGTAAATGGTAAATTTTAGCTTTGTAAAGATAGGTCTGTTAACGAAAATAGTAAATATGCACTACACCAAAAATGATTTTTAGCAGCAATTAATTAACGATAATAACTTAAATGTCCCTAAAGCCTATAGCGGCATTGGATTCAATAGCAATTAACTGCGGTAAAAATTTTAGCCCTCTTTATTAATGTGTATATTTATTGTCTCTAAAAACTATTTTTGTTGTAGTGTTGGACGATAAAGGTATATATATGCATCATTTTTTTAACAAGGTATATTTGTTCTAAATCACAAAATTAAGAGGTATATTTGCCCTTTTTCCTAAATGTATGAAGATTTTTATAAAAAAATAATAATTTGGGTAGGGGCAAGGGAAAATGAAGAAGTGAATTACGAGGTGGAAAATAAAATTTTCATTAATAAAGTGAAAACTCAAATAATCAATCAATTAAACTACTAAAATTTCCGAAACGAATTGAAGTACTAATGACTCTGCTACACTAATTGAGGACTTTTGGCACACAACATGCACATCCACTCCCACCGAATACATTGAGAAAAAGAAGACAAAAACGCTCAAGTAAACAGTAAGTCAACCCTAGGGAAAAATAATTATGAATAACAATATAATGGGGATTTAAGTTTTTTAAGATGATAACCCAAAGAATTATTGCGTAACCTGCTCGATGTTGACTTTTTAGAACCATTTGTTTATAATGTTTTCTTTAAAAATAAAACATCTCATTCCAACATGTAAGGACCTTATCATGTAATGGTTGTGTTTAGGAATAAAAAATATGCACCACTAAGATAATAATAAGTATTCCGTCATTAATAACCAAATATCTTGAGTTTAAATTTTGAAAATTATTTTTAATAGGAAGCGCTTCTTATATATATCAAGTAGACTTTTTCGACGTAAAATTTAAATTAATTGAGTTTTAAAACAATATCGGACACTGAATAAATGGAGACAAATGATTGGAGGAACATAGGGTTTTTCAAAACATTGAAAACACTAAGATTTTTCAAAACATTGAATTTCTCTTGTGGTGGGAAGACAAGTGATAGTTTCTTAATAGCCTATCAATTAGAGATGACATAATATAACAGTCCTAATCAAGGTTAGTGTAATGAAAAATATTTAGTGTTACACATTATATTATTTGTCAAACCGTTCCATTTTTTTAAAATTATAATCTAAGTTGGAAACTTTAGCTTTATATGAAAGGACAATAATAGTAATTGAAAGATATATGTTACGCGGAAAAAAGAAAACTAATCGCGATTTATATCAAACCAGCATATTGAAGTCATTTCTGTTTTATATATGCTCTTATCACTATGCATGATTAAGTAATATGTATACTCACTTTAATTTCTACCTATTAAATTTAAATCTTCAGTTTAATATAAATATCGAATACAAATAAATTAATATTTTCGATTTTATATCCTTAGTCATCCAGCTTACCCTTATTGGTCCAAAATTGTATATAATTTGTAAGATAGGTCCACTTGCCTTATTTATCTTTTTCAACCCAGGCATGCCTCTTGATTGTTAGTTGACAAACTCGAGTTTGAAGCTCAAATTGTGGTTATGTAATTTGAATTGGTTTCATGTATTTATACATGATTATACAAAGTATATACATTACATATATAGTATATGTGATGTATATATAATGTATTATATAGATTTTTTAAAACAAAAAATTTTAAAAAGGAGAAAAATGAAGACTCGGGGAAGGAGGTTAAAAAAAATAACTTTAAAATAGATTTGGCTTCATGAAAATTAACGTCACCATATACTTCCTCTGTTCACTTTTAATTGTCCACTATTCTAAAAATAAATTTTCACTTTTAACATATCAATCGTAACTGTGAGCGAATTTGAAGACTTCCATCGAAGGCACTTTCGAACTGGCAAGACTCACAACCCCTTTCTTTATGGAAGGAAGGAAGATAGGTCTAAGATCAACCGAAAAGAAGATTCGCTCGCCCAAGACTCGACCCCCGATATCCTATACTATTAAAAGATTTAAAAAATTATATTCCACTCTTAACATTAATTACTTATTCATCAAATCATTTCTCAAGACCTAATTAGACTATACAACAATAAATATGAGTATTGTCATAAAATACTCATATTAATCATTAGTTCATTAAGGAGTGTGCAAAGTTCAAAGTAGACAAGTAAAAGTGAACGGCCGAGAGATTATACTTACTAATGAACTCCAATACTTATTGTATTCTTCATCATGCTTCAGTGTTCGAATATATTATGAAGAAAAAAGGTATGTTTAATGGTTCTTCTTATCTTTGATTATGATTTATGAATGTATTGAAGTTGTTCGAGTCAATACCTTATCAACCTCATAATAATCCATCAAATATTAATTGATAAGGTGTGCTAACAATACGTGTGGACTTTCCCTTAGGCCTAATCATAATTCCCTTTTTATATTCAAAAATTTGTTGACATATGTTATATGTTAATCTCATCTTGAATGCTTCTTCTTATCATTCAATTATTAAGCAAATAATAATGTTTTTAGTCTAAGAACCTTCAATGCATGCTAGAATATCCCAAGCCATAAAAGAAATGGGGGGAAGAAAAGAGAATAAAAAAATGATCATTGAGATGATTGTTGATGACTCATGTTGAGTCATATAAACGTCGTGTACGTTAAAAAGAACAGATGTACACCACATTATTATATCAAACTTCCTATGGAGAATTAGGGATTTAGTTTCTCTCTATTTTTTTTTTCATTTTCTCCAAGTTCTTATTTGAATCGGAGACACACGACATAAGTTTGAATTAATGATATTGTTTCTCTTTTTCACAGTATAACAGTCATTAATTCTAACATATGTGTCATGTGTCTCCAATCTAAGTAAGAACTTGAGAAAAATGGAGAGAAGACCCATCAGAGAATTAGATAGCAATGACAAGTGATGCAATTGTGGGGCAAACATAACCCGCTTAAACCTGTGAAGGCTTCAACCCGCCCCATGCCACATAGCATAATTTGATATTTTCGATCCGTCCGACCCCGCTCCTCATATAGATCGACACCACATAAGCAACCCGCCCAATTTCTTCTTTAAATTTCGAGAGATTTAATTAAATTGATCTTATTTGCATGAATTTTAACACCTTAAGAGCATTGATCAATGTACAAAAGTAATAAAGTTATTTGCCTAGAAAAATCAGATTTGGTATTCATCGAATATATATACTTTTTTATTAGTAAAAAGATTTTATTCATTTATGAAATTAAAGAGTCATTACATAAGAAGACTAGCTCATTGAATATGTATACAATCATGCACTTAGGCAATTATTTTTAGCTCATTGAATATGTATACAATCATGCACTTAGGCAATTATTTTTAAACCTCTGGGTAATGTTGATCGATGGTTATTAATATTAAGGTTGAACCTATCAATAAAAACTTAAAGTTAGACATCATTTTTTACTTAGATATCATAAGACCTGACCACTTAATTAAACACCCACCGGTAGAGCCTTACTCTGCCATTTTGATTATTTTTTTTAACAATCAACAAAGATTGGTCATTTATGTCATGTTATCTTCTGAGTTTGATTCCTATTTAGCTAATATATTTTTTTTTCTCTGTTTCACAATTTGATCTATTTTCCTAGTTGTCACCCTATTTTTAGGGACATTTCTTCTGACATGATTCCCCTTTCACTAATCGTTATTGTTTTATGGGCAATCTATGTTGGATTTGCAAGTGATTAGGGCGTCATGCTGAAGCTTATAATTGTAAATCACAGATGCGATAAATCAAACGACAAAAACTTATACTAAAAATGTAATATTATTATATGGTTTGGTCAATTGGCCTATAATGAAAAACTAATATTAGAATTATCGAGAGAAAATCTCCCCATAAACTAAATTCTCTAAAGACTACATTGTGGATGCTATTGTGTTCTTGGTATAAGAAGAGGGGTTTTCAATTTATAGAGTTCCAAACTTATTCTCTAAGGAGGGAATAACCAAATATGAAAGAAAATTATATTTTCATTTCAGGAAAAATAGAAGCATTTATGGTAATACTTTGACTTTTCTTTAAGAAAAAATAAAACTTAAAATATGGTAAGAAAATAAGGGCAAAACCCTAACAAATCTCCCCTTTTGGCTTGAATTTTCGGACAAAATAATCATGATCCTCTTTCTTCACACAATCTTCATGTATCACTGCTGCTTACCATGATTTAAAAATTGATATGGGTTAAAAATTGGAGCCCTGTGTTAAAAGTTATGAGCAAGGTTGAAACTAGAGTTCATGCGTTAAAAGTAATATGCATGAGTTGAAAGTGGAGCTCATGCGTTAAAAGTAATATGCATGAGTTGAAAATGGAGCTCATGCGTTAAAAGTAATAGGCTGAAGTCATATACGGCCTCTTAAAGTTGTCTTCATAATTCACTTAGATATCTTAACTAGGACTAGTACCTATTGAACACCTAAAATATTCAAAACGTATATCTATTAAGCACAAAATACTCATATGGCAAAAAACGTGCTCTTCACATTCCATGGGCGCGTGAAGATACCCAAATGATATTTCCCTTTTTCTTTTTCCTGAAAAAGTACACTTCTTTTGCTTTATTGACCCTTAACATTAATTAATAAAGAAACCAAAAAATAATAATAAACTAACAATTTTAAAAAAAAAGAAGCACATCTTCTTCCCAGGATGTTGCTTCAACGATTTCCATCCAACATAATTCCACCATCTATGTACTTACCTCCCATGCCACCCCACCCCTCCAACTTTCTCTCTTTCTTTCACCCTCTCCAATTATTCTTCTGTTTTTTTCTCTTTTTTTCAGGTTTCAAATATTTTGGCGAAGCTCCATTTATTCCGATGAAAGAAAACTGAATCAATTTTTTCTCCGACAAAAGTTTATTATTATTTCTTGTAATTGTGATAAATGTTTATTAATCGAAAAAAGATGAGGGCAATAGGTAGGAGGTGTTGCCAATACCGATGAAAGGGGATGAAATAGTGCGGCGATAATTTATTTGTGTGTCGAAGCCGGCAGGAAGGGGAAAGAGTCTCAACACGAAGAAGAAGAATACGGGAGGGTGGAGGGCGTTAATTAAAAGAGTTAATTTTTATTTTCTTAAAAAAAATTTGGATTATTTAAATAGAATTTTTAAAAAATCAAATTCAACTGCCACATGTCATTGTTTCATTGGTACACCTGCTATGTATTTCCATTTGAGCTACACGCAATTTTGTTTTTCAACTGATTATTATTTTGTGTCTAATAGATATAAAATTTTAAGGTTAAAGTGTTCAATAGGTACTACCCCTAGTTGAGGTGTCTAAATGAATTATGCGAACAACTTTAAGGGGCCGCAGATGACTTAAGCCAAAGTAATATGCTTGAGTTGAAAGTGGAGCTCATGTAAAATAAGCATGGATTGAAAATTGATTTTGTTTTTAAGGATGGAGCAGCAGAATATTATTGAAAATATATTTGAAATATTTCTCTATGTAGCAGCACAACAATCTTCATTATCATCACGTTGATTGCAATTTGATCTGAATCTGCCTTGAACAAGTCTTCAACTTCATTTTATTGAATCATTGAACCATGTGCTCTGATACCACTTGTTGAGTTCGAAAGTGATTAAGACGACATGCGGAAGCTTACAATTGTAAATCATAGTTGCGATAAATCAGACGACAAAAACTTATACTAAAAACGTAATATTATTATGGATTGGCCAATTGACCTATAATAAAATACTATTATTAAAACTATCAAGAGAAAATCTCCCCATAAACTAAATTCTCTAAAGACTACTTTGTGGATGTTATTGTGTTCTTGGTATGAGAAGAGGGGTTTTTCAATTTATAGAGTTCCAAACTTATTCTCCAAGGAAGGAATAACCCAAATATGAAAGAAAATTATATTTCCTTTTAGAAAAAGTAAAGCATTTATGGAATAATTTGACTTTTCTTTAAGGAAAAATAAAATTTAAAATATTATAATAAAATCAGGGCAAAACCCTCACAATCAGGGCAAAGTCATTTAATGACCTTTTCCTTTTCAATATTTAAAGTGGGACCTTTTTTCCTTTATACAATCTATGTCATTTGAAAAATAATTGTAACTTAGATTAAATGACAAATAACATATAGTAACAAGTTAAATTACACTTACTATGTATGCATGAAAGTGTACGTATACACCTTAAAATTATTTCTTATCCTATTCCTAATCGCACAAACTACTATACTCTATTAGCTCTGTCTAGGCCGAAAAGGAAAAAGCAAATTGTTTCAATTAAGTTTCCTTGAGAATACTTTCTCCATTTTATTCAATGTGATAATATTTGATTGGATAGTTTTTCATTTATGTAATATATTATTAGTAGTGAATGTAGTATTAAATGATTTAAATAATATCTCCTGACAAGCTAATTATATTTTCGAATGTGTTCACCAGACATCTGAATGTAGCACTAGCTAGGTTAGGGTAGCGCTTGCCAGAAAACAGGTCAAGCAGGCGAGTGATAGTACAAACATCCATACCAAACACACTCTTAATTGTCAGTGAAGACACGTTGTTTCGTTCTCAAGGAGTCTAAGTTCATGATGTGTATGCAAACATTTATTTGGAATCTATAAACTGAAACAGGAAGGAAATTTCTTTTTTGCTCACTGCCTCAGGAAAGCTAATAACACTGTAGATCTTCTAGCCCACTTGACAGCTTTGGTAAATGTATTCTGGAACAAAATACTGACGAGCAATAGATCAACTAACAAAAGGAAAAAGTGTCTCGATCATACATGAACAAATACAAGCATAAATTCTCCGGAACACCTTTTAGGATAAAAAATTCAAAATGCTGTCTCATTTACTCAGTGTTAACAACACCAAAACCAGTAGATTTTCCATTTCAAGCTAGAAAGTCTTATGCTCTCCTGATACTGCATTAAAAATTTACAACCATATTAGCACTTCATTCCACAATGACTCAACTTTCTACGGACGTGGAATCAGAATTTGAAGTTTATGTATTTCGAATTCTACCCCTTTTAAAGTTACTAGTCTTTAGGCACGTGCATTACATGTATATTCCTAGTAATACAATACTTAATTTTGTAAATTATATTATTATTATTATTAAAATAAAATGTTGATGTTTTTTCAAAAATCTTTATATATATAAATATGTAAAATCCAGATGATAAAAGCATTAGAAGAATTATGAATTAGAATGACAATAATGAGAATACAATTCAAAGTCTGAGTATATAATTATGCTAGTAATAATTGCTATTATTATATAAGGAAAAGCCTTTGTTAGGATAACTAGCAACAACACTTTTTTGGGAAAACTAGATGTCTAATCAATTAGGTATAACAACAACACTGATCAACTTAGATGCATAATTACAACTCAAAAAGATATCCAACCAACATACTTCTAATTCAGTATTACTACTTTATGTGATACAACTTTAACAAAAAACTCTAGTTTTGAGTACTCGGACCCTTCATCCAAGACAACCTCTTCAGCCCCAGAGAAGGGAAGAACGATAACCTAACCTGGCGCCTTACTGGAAATGGCCTCTTTTCTGTCAAGAGTGCATACCAAATGCTGGACAAGGAGTACGATAAGACCCAACCAAAAAGAGTTTCGTTGGATCTAGAAGCTGACAATCCCTAACAAAATCAAAACCTTCATATGGCTCCTCCACCATAACAGGCTTCCCATCAATGGCTACCTCCATAGCATTGGCATCAACATCAATCCACAGTACCACTACTGTGGAAACCAAAGCGAAGACGCATCTCACATTATCTTCCACTGCCCCAAAGCAACTAACTTCTGGAGTGAAGTCACCTCGCTCAGCACACTTTGGATTTAATCACCTTTAGTGCAAATGCCTCCAACATAGAGCATGCCTGGAGGTCCATTAAGGACAAATCATTCAATAAACGCAACCCAGGGAGCTTGGTTTTCCTCTTCAGCCTCTGGCATCTGTGGCTAGGGAGAAATGACAATGTTTTTAACGGTAACAAAAGCACCATTAAAACAAAACAAGTGATAGCCAATGCCACCGAATACCACCGTCTGATCAGCACAACGAGTGCAAGAAAGATAGGTCACACCCTGGTCAAATGGGATCCGCCACCACAGGGCACATATCAACCCAACACAGATGACTCAGCTAGAAATCAGGAACCATGATGGAGAATGGATATGTGGTTTCACAAAAAAGTTATCCCACACAGATGCAATCCAAGCAAAATTTTTAGCAATTCTCCATGGGTTACGAATAGGTAAAGGAGAAGGCCTAACACCCATTCAAGCGGAAACAGACTCAGCTAGCGCTATCCACATGATTACAAACGACCACCCACACTACACTAATTTTACTTCTGAATGCAGGTACTTGATGAGAACGATGGGAGCAACACTGACACATGTGTTCAGGGATCAGAACAGGGTGGCAGATGCAGTGGCGAAGGTGGGAGCTAGCAGAGTAGCAGTGGCGGATCCAGGATTTTCACTCAGGGGTTCGGAATATAAAAAATATAAATGGGTTATCTCTGTTCTATGGTTGAGATGGTTCAAAATTAGTATATATACAAAAATATTGAAAATCTATCCTATGTATACAGTGTAATTTTTTATCGAGGGGGTTCGGGTGAACCCCTGGCACCCATGTAGGTCCGCCCCTGGGAGCTAGGCAGGGAAGCATGAGGAACCCCACTCTTTTTGAAGTTCCTTCGGTGTCTGCCACACTAATGCTTACAGCAGACATGTCGAACTTTTTTTGTAAGAACAATTTCAAGCCATAATGGCGAACAAAATGTCCATTCCACGGCCAGTATTATTCAAGTGGGGAACGCCCCTCATGCGTGTAATAAACCAGTTTAATATATAAATATCTGTTTTAAAACCAAAAAAAATGGTGACCCTTTAAGACTTTTTTTCCTAAATTATTTTTCCTAAAAGGTCACTAAAGGGCCTCATATGCCCCTAAACTTTGTCATTTAAAATTGATATATCCCTTATTATGAAAGTGGCTCATATATACCCCTATTGTTATACAAATGACTCACAACGAAAGGGTATATGTGAGCCATTTGTATAACGGTAAGGGTATATATGAGTCACATTCATAACGAGAGGTATATCAGCTCTAAATGACAAAGTTGAGAGGTATATCAAGCCCTTTTTAGTGGATTGAGTTAAGTGGAACATGTTATTAAATAATTTAAATAATATTTTTTATTTTTAGATAAAAAATTCATGTCAATAAATTTTATTTTAAAAGTTTAGGTTAAGTGATTGGTAAGTAAAACACATATAGTTGAGTGACTTTATGTGAAAAGAGTCCATAGTTGAGTGACTTTAGAGTTAAAAATCAAAGTTAAATGCTTTTCTATGTAAAAAACTCATCGTTGAATGACCATCTGAGATATTATCTCTCAAAACTTAAGATTTTTTGAAGTTCTCAATTTGTATAGTAACTTCATAGGCGGCCATCATCATAGCTTGAAGCTTCAAAATTTAAAAATTAATTTTCTGATAATAAGCTGTGTTTTGAGCGGGTATTGTAACAAAATATCGATTGCGTATTGAAGAGCTTAAATTAAATTTTTGGATGATTTGATATAGTTTTTGAGGTGATTTTGGATGAATCTGGTGTTTGGATTCAAGGGAGAAGATGAGTCAGATTTTTATATGATAGTGTAGAACATTATATATTTATATAAATGTGAAAGTGTCTCTTATAATTTTATATATTGGTGGTATTATATTGTATATCAAATATATTATTGTATAGGCGAAATGGTCTGATAGACCCTTGTACTTGTATGAGTTTGTAGTATGGACCCTTCTACTTAACTCTTTACCAACTGAACCCCTGAACTCATTAAACCCTAATATTTTAAACCCTTTTTTCATATAGTGGAAGGTGCGTATAATACAACCACTCCATGATTTTTAATTGCTACATAGGAAATAAAATGGTAAAATTAAATTAAATTCCCAAAATTTTATTTGAAAAATCTTTTTCTCTTTTTTCCAATTTTGTTCCAGATTTCACTTCTTTCTCCTCTCTCATTCCAAAGATTCTCACTAGTAAAATGGAGTACCAGCAAAATCGAACGCACATCGCAACGTGATGGTGGAGCTACCACTCAAAGATGGAGAGGGCGATTGTGCCTTCGATTTGGAGAAAGTAGCGATGGACCCAAACTACTAGGACGCCCTCCAAAACCCTAAAACTCACTAACAATCTGTTCTCATCCAAATTACTCAACTTGCAAAGTCTCCTCATTCACTCCTCCTCCATGTTTGTTTCTCTTTTTCCTCCCTTCTTTGTAATTTTGGATTAATTTTGACTTTTTAGATTTTTATAATTAATTTGTTCATCAAAGAAAGTCTTTTGTGTTTTGAAGAGCTGCAGAAATTGATGCGGTTGGCGGCTCCGACGATGTTGAGTTGGTCGGAGGAAACAAGATACTTGTTGAAGAGTAAGATTGATAAGTCCATTTATTTTTTGTGGAACAAGAAAAGGAGTTTGTACTTATGGAGATTCTTTTGTAGAGTAATAAAGAATTTGCACAAGAAATAATGAGCCCTTTGAAGGAGAAGAAAGACACAAATGAAAAAAAAATGGAGAAATAATTTGGACAGAAAGATTTGAAGAGTAGAAAAATCTCAAAAAGCTTTTTTCTTGGTTCAATAATGGTGAATGAATAAATGGGGGAAGAAGATGACTCTTAGATAGGCCAAAATTAATATTTGTGATTTTTTTTGAAGACCTCACGTGTCTAAAAAATGTGCATCACACGCCCTTTAAACAAAAGTGCCACATAGAATGACAGGTCAAAAAAAGAGTTTAAAACACTAGGTTTCAATGGGTTCAGGGGTTCAGTTGATAAAAGATTAAGTAGAAGGGTCTAGAATACAAACTCATACAAGTACAATGGTCTATCAGACTATTTCGCCTATTGTATATCGAATTATGTTTCTAGCTAAAGATTTGTAATATAAATTTTAAACTTATATTTTTACAATGTAAAATAGGTGATTATATTTTTAAAAATTATCTTTCTTTAATATAGTAAACAAATAAAAGAGTCGCCCAGAATATAATAGGCATAATACATAAATAGGACCCTTAACTTGCCTTCAAATTTTAACTTTGACCTTAAACTTTCGAAGTGCACAAAGAGTCACTTTAACTATCCAACTCTTAAATAAAAAAGCACTCAAATATTGCAACGCAAACGCGTGAAATGCAGACGCTCCAACGTGGATTAGTGAGCTACTCAATGGCTGCCAACTAATTAAAAATTTTACGCGTAGATATTAGAATTTTAAAAAAACTAAATTAATACAAATGACAAGGTGAAAGACTTCCATTTTACCCCGTTTCTCTCTCAAAATTGTGAAACCCTTGGGGGGGATTTACAACCAAAATCATGAATCAATGGAAAAATTGTTCAAGATTTGTGCTAAAAGTTCATATACTCTGATGTTTATCTGTTCATATTCCTTAATTTAGTCCAGGTACATTTAATTTTGCCGTCTTGAATCAACTACCTAGATTGCTTGCAGACCAAAAAATCTTCACATCCAAGAAACCATCGACCTGGATTATTTGCAGAACAAGAAATCTTCATTATAGCTCTTTTTTCACCATAACAAAAAATATTAGAAGTCATTTGTACTAAAAACGAGCAGAAATCGTGCTAAAGAGAGAAAAAAAAGCTTGATTTGAAAGAAGAGGAAAAAATGGGATTTTGATTAGAAAATATAAAGATATATATAAAAGGAATTCATTAAGGGTATAATTGTCATTTCAACATATTTTTTACTGTTGTGGGCCTCGAAATTTACTCCTGATGCGCGTAGATTGAATGCACATCAAGTGTTTTACCAGGTAGGATTCGAATGTTTTTTTATTTAAGAGTTGGATAGTTAAATTGTCTCTTTGTTCACTTTGAAAGATTAAGTTGAAAGTGAAAATTTGAAACAAGTTAAAATATTTGATGACATTTTTTAGGATAGCCATCTGGAATATATACTCCTCCTACTAGTCTCAAAGTGAAAAAGTTTTAAGAATAACAAAACAAAAAAAAAAAAAAACAAGGAAGCTCTATCGGGCAACTTATATTCCTACTTCCTAGCGTTCTGATTTCAGAGATAATCCATAGCTCAAAGGATGGCTTGCCTGCACGATCACGATTGCGCCGACCATAACTGTTCCTCTGATTGGTCTCTCTTCAAGCATATCGACCTTCCTAAGGTGATAACTTTTGTTTCTGTTTTTGTGTGTGTTTTCTTGTTTATTACACTTCAGAATCAAAGATTCCCTATAGATTTTCAATATTTATTAAATACTGGATAAACCCACTTCTACCGAACTATTTTTGGCGACTTGGGATTGAATGGGTTGTTGATTTTTTAATTCTTGATTGAACTGAAATTCAATTATTTCTGTGGATTATAGTATCAGTTCGCCTGTAGGGTTTTAGTTAGATGGAATTGGGGGAATGGTGAGGTTTTGAGTATTAGTATTGTGATGAACAACCCTTGTTTTAATATTTCTATATTGGTCTAAAGTTAGAACCTTAAGTGCAACTAGCCTGTGTAGTAATGGAGCAACTCAATTTAGAGTTTTTGGTGCTTCTTGTTCTGTTGAGATCTATATGTATATAAAACTGAAGTTACGGAGCGAGTGGGGATAGAAAACTTGAGCGAGTGGGGATAGAAAACTTAGTGGAGTACAGAACTTTTGATCTAATGAGTCTGAGTGGTTCTAAAGATAGTGTCACTATATAGCTCTAACAGTAAATTTGGTGTGTTGCAGTTCTTTTGTTGGCCAGGGTAATTGATCATCCATATCAATTCTCCATAATATACATTTATATTATAAATGTATAGTTTTTCTAACTAAATTCAAAGGACAGAGAAAGTTGTAAGGCAACATTGTCATTTGTGGTTCCCTTGTTAGATATAGGATATAAACTTCAGACTTGTTATTCTTGAATTGCACACTCTCACATTACCTTATGCATAGATTTCTTAGCTTCTTCAAGTTCCTATACTTACTTTTGTGTTGCCAAAAGGTGTCTGCTTTGAATGAGGCTGTCACGGGAAGTGTCAAATCAGTTTTTAAACCATGGGAGCAGCGTTTGAATTCTTCGGAGGTAATTTCAGTAAAAAGAATGGCTGGATGTAGAGAAATCCTAATCCTTGGCCTTTTACTTTGTTGTCATGTAGTCTGTAGTGATGACTCAGTCTGTGCAGGAAATATGTCGGATACATTTTTTCACATATAATTTCCAAGATAAATAGTTTGAATAGTCTTCTTATCATGGTGATCTGGTTGAAAAGAACAGACATGTTTTACTTGGTGCTTGTTGGAATTAAGTATATCCTTTAAACCTACTATTAGATAGGGGGGAAAACAGGGTCTTTTTTCTGCAAAATATTATTGACATATGTTGTGATATGCCATAACATATGTACCTTTGCTTTCTAGATTGACCTTTATCTCAAAGACTTACTTGATTTGAGGAGAAAATCCTTTGTAAATGTGATGCTTTTGTGATAAAAACATGATGTTATTGCTGCTAGCTGAAAGTGTTGTTTGACATTGAAAATCTTTCTTCACCTTATTACTTTTAACATCAACTAGATGTTAGCATAATTCAATTTAAAAAAAAAAACAATTTCAAAAAACTATATGTTAGCGTAATTAAAAGTCTCATAGTCTCACGTAGTTTTAAATTGTCATCCTTATTGATTTTCTTCTACTTTTTTCCACATATTCAAGGTCTCCACTTTCTTTTAGTTCTATGTTCTTATACTTTCTTTCATTTCTTCGTACCGTAGTAAGAACATAAAGTTATATCAACAAGATTGAGAAGTCTACCTGCACTGTGAGCCGCTGGAAAAGAAGTTGTCTGCTAATAAATAAAAAGATGTGTCAAGTCATATGTGTTCAAATTGGCAACATTCTTCTTCCTCAAAAACAGAACTCTTTCTATATAACCTCCTCCAATATCCAAAAGTAGATTTTGAAATTGGTTTCTTCAAGTACCTGTGGGACACTTTAACCAAATGGTAACAAAGCTTGCTCCCTTCTCGGGTGACCTTAATAAGTCTGTATGATGGACAGAGTGTTGCTGCTTCCTGATGTGCTTTGTTATTTCCTGGATCTTTCTATATCATTACATCTTCTACTCTCTTTGGAGCAAAGACACCTAAAGTTTGAGTTGGTAAAACATACTTGTTAGATCTAAAGAATGATGTGTTGTATCCAGACTAATACCAATCTCAATCTTTCATGAGTAAAATGTGACAAATTAACTGACCAACACAATCACTTTTTTTCTTTTTTTTTGAAACTGGTAATGTCCAACCCAATCACTTTTTACAAGTTACATCTTATTGTTGCATCAAAAGTGAGATCATTGACTATTTCGCTAACATTCAATTTGGTAGCATGAGATCACCAAGGAAGGTTATAACCAAGGAATACCCCATGGTTAGTGATTTCTTTCTGATAGTAGCAACTAGCAATCGTCTTTCATCAAATTGGTTAAATAAAGGCGACAGAGTGCTAACCATTGTTGTAATAATATGAGCTTTTTTTTTTTTCTATACACAGTTGTGTATGTGTGTGTCATATATATATGAACTTACCTCATTATTTTGCGAAATTTGGTTCTTTTCTCTTTCGCTTTGGATGTATCTATACTTTGACTAATTCTTTGGTACAGGGCCACTTGGAAAGCAATGAAGGTGATCCTGAACTGATTGTTTTCATTCCGTAAGTGTCAACTTTGTTATTTATTCAGCTTTTGCACAGCAATCTGGTTTGTTTCTGTTGGGCTGTGTTCCTTTCACTCCGCATTTTGACATTCCTTTTCCTCCATGTCTCTCGGTCACCTTCAAAAAGGGCTCTTGCCCCAACAAATGTTCAGTACCTGATAGCATAATTTTTGAGTAATTTGAATAGAAAAACTAAAATTTCTGGATGTTTTTCCTATTTTTACTTGTTTCCCTAATTACAAGTTTTTCGTTCTTGTTGAACATCGTGTGATGTTGTTTGTTCCAATCCTTTCACTCCTAAGGTGTCTTCTTGTCCTTTGTTTGGAATCAACTGTTCTTGTACAAAATAAAAAAATACTCCAAATTGATAAAGTACGAGTGCTGTAAGAAAGGGTTTTACTTTGATTCATGTTGCAGCACAAAATCTTTTAGAGAGGGCTAATTGCTACAAAGCTAGAAGTTGTGGAAGATGAACAAGAAGCCAAAAGCAAAATATTATTGAGAATAAGAGGATGATTATTTATAAGTTTGGTGCTAATTCTACTAAAAAGAGAGTAAATGGAAAGAGGGGTGAGGAGTAATAATTTTTTTTCTTTTGGATTGATTGTGAAAGGAAAAAAAGAAATGAGTGTCATTTGACACTAGTTCCCTTGATGCAGTATTTCTCCTGATAATAATTTGAAGGTCTTATATGGCATTATAAAACATTGTCTTGAGGTACCTCCTTTTCCTCCATCTTCACCCACATGTAGACTTGGAAAACGAAACATAATACTTTGTTCACCACTATTTATCTCCATTTCTCTCTTTCTGCCTGCTTATCCCCTTCTTTCAATTCAAAAGACCGTATATGACTAGATTGCTTTGCATATCATGTATCATGAATGCTACTGTCTCGTTTTTCCATTTGTTCCTGCATAAGCTCTCTTTCAATTGGAATAAAAGAAATTTATCCATAAGTTAACTTGGCTCAGTCAATAGGATATCCAAATGGTTCTCTCCAGCATTTTTTCTGTTTGGACAGAAAGGAACAACAGAATTTTTTAAGGCCACAAGAGAAACATATTTAGCCTTAAATCTAGAGTTTTTCCTTCGCTTGCTTATTGGTGCAACCTAGCTTTTGTACAAGACTTTGATGTTATGTTAGATACAATTGAGGAACTGCACAATATGTAACTACATTCTGTAGCGCTAGCTTAGTGCTTGATATCCTTATAAAAAAATTCGTCATTACTTGTCAAAAAAAGGTAATATCAAATTGTGTGATCGTGTTGCAGAAACAGGGGACTGGTTTATCCTCAAAGTGTTTTGAGAATGGAAAAGTGTGTCTGTAAATGTTGATTGCCATTTCTTAATCATCCAGCACCTCCATGTTACTATAATCTTATATTCATAGTTGGCTGAACTTAATCATGATAGGTTCACAGCAGATGTTAAAATCAAGAGCATAGCAATTGTTGGTGGTGCTGATGGAACAAGTCCGGCTAAGATGAGGGCGTGAGTATATTATTAACACTTCTTGCATTGTAAAGTCCATAAGTTACTGGCAAAGTTTGATGAGCGGTAGATTGTAGCAGGAGAGGATCTTGTATATGTTCCCTTTCTTTTGATTAGCGCATTCAGTCTACCTCCACTTGCAACAAATTTCTTGAAATCCCAGGCATATATACTTCTTTCAACATGCATGCATCCTAGAAGTTCTATCTTTATCTGCCCTAACACACTTTTGCAATTCATCCAGATTCATCAATCGAGATGGCATTGATTTTTCAGATGCTCAATCTATGCAAGCGGTTCAGGTAATTATATATATATATTCTTTCATTCTTTTTGTTAAGTCCTGTTCAGGTATCTTTTCAAGTTAGCTTTTATAAGTTTTGAGGCCTTGAACATAACTCCTCCTCCACCCCCAACCACTTTTTCTGATTCTCATTTTACTTGTAAGGAATGGGATTTAGCCGAGAATTTGCAAGGAGTTTTAGAGTACCAGACAAGGTATTTTGCTCCTTTATCCATAACATTGCTGCTGCAAAGTTTTATGTCAATTTTATAGTCGAAATTTTGGACATTGTTCCAGTGCGTGCATGCGCACACAGACATTTATATTTCATAAGCACAATCATTGTAATATAAATTTTCTGATATTTACTTTGAGCAAATTGTTCAAATTACTGTTATAGAAGGTTGCTTAAATTCTGGCTGACTATTTTGGTTGTCTCATACTGTCTGTAAATATCCATTCAGGTATTCTAGGTTTCAAAGTGTGGGAAATATCACTTTGCATTTCCCTGATAATTTTGGTGCTGATACAACACAAATACATTATATTGGCTTGAAAGGAGAAGCCACACAGGTAATTATAGTGAAAAATGTTTGAATTCCATGCTAACTTGCTTCAGATAATTATCTTGATTTGCTTCCAAAATAATTGTGCACAGCTGAAGAGGGACGTTGTTGCAAATATTGTTTATGAGATTATGCCTAACCCCTCTGATCACAAGTGAGTTACTCTTTTCCCTTTTACAAAGATTTTGTGTGTTCGGTTTCTGTACTTTTAATTCCTACTTTGGCAGTAAGTTGAATGCAAATCCAACATTGGATTTTTTGAAATGGCTTTACTCTCTGGTAGGATGTGAAATATTAAGTTACAGCTTGATGATTAAGAGAAAATTCCTTCAGGTAGTCATCATGTCTAATATTAGAGTGAATCTGCATTGTGTTAGATTGCTGCAGATTGAGTATCAGTATGAAATTTACTCTGGCAGTCTCCGATGTCTAATGTTCCCTCCATATCATTCTTTGTAATACTCTTCGATTGCATGGAGGTTGAAATATTTGTTTGATTTGCTTATTATATTAAGTAGTGGATGAAGAAAATACTATAGTAATTGTTGAAAAGGGGTGGAGAAACTATCACATCAAATTTAAACTATTAAAAATCAAATGAATTTTAGTTCTTGAAACTAGTAAAAGTTGGCTCAAGTAATTAAATATTTCAATAGAATTAACTTTTACTTATCAAAAAGATAGTTCAAAATAATATATTAGTTGATGGATTTCTCAGCGGTAGGACTTGATACCTGCATCCGGTCGAAGTTGCATTTTAGTGCTCCCCTAATATAAAGGAGAACGGAGTAGGGGCATTGCTGATGCCTGATTGCACCTGATGAATGGCATGCCCTCATTGCCATTAAGAGAAACTTTTAAGGAACTAAGAATACCACAGATGCATAGTTGTTCCAGCTAAAATACTTGGAATAAATCTACTATCAAATATTTCGAGATACCCAAAATAGAAATAGTGTTAAATAACTTGGCGGGGGAGTACCAATGTTCTTGATCCTAAATGCATGAGGTGGTTACACATTTTGCTGGCAGCGGATAATGCTTTAGCTTTTCAACAGAAAGTGTACTAGCTGTTGACATCCCTTGGAAGGATCAACATCGCGGTGACTCAAAAAATAATAACTAGTTCAAATTTAAAATTTAAAAGAATTTAAAAGAAATAAAGGGTAAGGGTTTAAAAGGAAAAGGGAGTCGCCACCTAATTTTAGGAAACCTAGGAAACCTATTAATAAAAAAAATGTCTACGAAACCAATAGATTCTAGGTAAGGGTTCAAGTTATTCCGAAGGGAAGGTATTAGGCATCCTTCGAAATCCACAATTGTGGGTCCCGACTGAATTCATTTTTTCAAATTGAGGAGATAACAACAATGTACAAGTATAATAAACACGCGATATACACAAATAATGAAATAAAACAATAACATAAAAACGGCCTGAGGTTTGCCTAACGTTAATAATATACACAATAATGAATAAAAAATATAATTCGAACTTCATTCGAATAGCTTCCTTGGAAAGCAACTCCGGGTACCTATAAAGACACTTAGTAAAAGTGTTAGTAATAAATAAATATGAATAAAAATAAATGAATCAAATAATAATTTAAAAATAAAAATCCGTCTTATAGACATGGGAGGCCTTGGAAATCGACGGTAATTTCTTCATCGGCCAATTTTAACATACAAAATATATAAACTTAAACTAAATTTTCCGTCTTTTTACAATGGGGAGGCCTCAAAAACCGAAGGAGAGATTTTTTCATTGGCCAGTTAACATGTTATCAAATTTAATAAAAATATACAAAATGAAACTTAAACAAATAATGACAAGACAATTTAAACTATTCATGGGCAATAATAATAAGACAACAGTCAATAAAGCAAATAACCAAAAATACAAAAAATAAATCCAAGGCTAACATAATTATAAAAAATTAACGAAACTACAATCTAACAACAAATTAATAATTAATGAGCATAGTGATAGAAAACAGAATCAATAAAAAATCAACCAAAACTTGTAAACAAATTTCCAGAGAAAACAAAAAAAATTTAAGAAAAAGTGAAACACAAAAATAATAAAAAATTAACTATATCCAAAGCAAGTAAATTAACAAACAATATATATAAATTAACAAACAGCCCAAAACAACAATAAGATATATTTAGTGAAGAGATTCATCAAGAAAATCAACAAATACACCCGAATCAGTCCTACAAAGAAATAAAATACGCATAATACAGTAGAACCATGAAGAAGAATCAGAATAAAACAAATACCACAATGCCGAAGCTTGCCGGAGTGTTGAGAAGTGATGGGAATGGTGGTTTCTGGTGGAGGAGCTTCATGGGTTTTAAGCTCCAACGAAGCTAAAAGCTTTCTGGTTTGTTCGGTTGAGATCTGGTCGGGATTTTTTCCGGCGAGTTTGGGTTGTATTCTGGCGGAAAAAGGGGGTGCTTGGGTGGCTGCTTAAGCGAGGGAAAGCGGTGGTTTAGTGGTGGTCTGAAGGTCTGTTTGTTTACTGCCGGAAAAGGCAAGGAACGGAGGTGGTTTGGGGCTGTCTCGTTGAGTCTTTGGTGGTTGATTTGGCCGGGGAAAAGGTGGGAAATGGAGGTTGTTGGGCTGCTCGTGGTTGCTCCAGTTGCTGTTTGTTGTGTGGTAGGCCAGAAAAGATGGAGTAAAGGGGAGAGAAACGTGGGTTGGGTTGCCGGAAGGGGGTGGTGGTGTTTGTCGTTGCTATCTGATTTGTGGGCTAGAGGAAGAAGCCAGTGAGGCTGGTAGAGGTCTGGTAGCAGTAGGTTTGGGGTCTTGGGGTGGTGGACTCACCGGATTCCGGCGGAGTTCCGGTGAGCTTGTCACCGGAAGATTATGAACACTAAAAGAATTTATTAGACACAAATTCTGAAAATTACCCCTAAAATCTTATCCACCACCCTTAACTTAATGGCCAAGCTATTGCGTAAATAGAAAATTGAAAACCACCAATAGTACAATACCATTATCTTAAAACCGTGGGCCAAAACCACCGGTTAATAAAATATATGTGTATGAAATCTTATCCATCTTTGGATGAATTTTTAGATTGTGCAAAATATCAAAATGAATATTAATAAACGTAACGAATAAAATGAACATTAAAAAAAATGTAACGAACGTAACCAATGGCATGTAAAAAATGCAATTTAACAAATATAATGATTTAATTAAACTGAACAAATATTTGAACATATTCAACCGGTTGTGACAAAAATAAGGTAATCAAAATTAACCGATAAAAATCCTAATATTTTGAGAAATAAGGATAATTATCAACAAATTGTATTAAAATTGCAAAACATGTATTTTGAATTATTTAACAAATAAAATATTTTTCAAATATTAACTTAGAAATATATCAGACCAAATTTTGGTGTCAAAACTAGCCTTGCACCCTGTGCTTTTTTCGTTGACTTGCATAGCCCTAGCCTTAAACTTCTCCTCATGTACATTTACATTACTTCTAAAAAAAACAATAAAGGGAAAAATAACATGAACATGATAAGAGCGTTAGAGAAGACAATAGCAACAACAAATAATACAACAATCGATACAAAGGAAACAATAGGTAATAATAAAATTGAAGAATAAGATAATAGGAGAGTAATAATAACAATACTGATAAGAAAAATTAGACACTGCTCGACTAACTACTAACCTTCTACTCTGATCCTTGGTTTTAATATCCTCTTGTCTAGGGATCATGTCCTCGGTAAGCTATAGGTATGTCATGTCTTGTGTAATCATCTTTCCTCAATACTTCTTCGACGTACTTCTACCTCTCACGCCTCCTCACTGGTGCATTTGTGCATCTTCTCTTCACATGTCCGAACCATCTCAACCTCACTTCCCTCATCCTGTCTTCCACGGAGGCCACTCCCACCTTGTCTCGAATTTCTTTTTTCCTAATCCTATATCTCCTAGCATGCCCACACATCCATCTCAAAATCCTCATTTCCACTACTTTCATCTTCCGGATGTGTGAGTATTTGACTGACCAACATTTTGCCCCCATACAACATAACTGGTCTAACAACCACTTTATACTTACCTTTTAAGTCTTGGTGGCACATTCTTATCACACAAGACACCGAATGTGAGCCTCCATTTCATCTACTCCGCTCCAATACTATGCATAACATCATCATCAATCTCCCTATTTCCTTGGATTATTGTTAACTTCACCTCGTATCTCGTCAATCAATACTATGTCATCTACAAATAGATACACCATGACACCAACCCTTGGATATGTCGCGTCAGTTCATTCATCACCAAGGCAAATAAAATGGACTAAGAGTTGATTTCTAGTGCTATGGCATCACGACTTGGAAGTATTCCGAGTCTCTTCCTACTGTCCTTACTCGGGTATTGGCTCAGTTGCACATGTCCTTAATCGCCCTATCGTATGCTATAGGTTACATCTCCGGCCTCCAAACATCTCCATAGAACTCCCTTAGGGACTTTATCGTATGTTTCTTCTAGATCAATGAACACCATATGGAAGTCCCTCTTCCTCACCATGTCCTGCTCCACCAATCTCCTTATGAGATGAATGACTTTTGCAGTTGATCGCTCTGGCACACCCTCAACTCCACCACCCTCCCCCAAACTTTCATATCCAAAAGAAGTGTTTAGAAGAGTTGAAAACACTTGTATACATACTACTAGAGATTTTCTACTTTTCATATATTTTTGGATCATATAAGATATTCAAAGAAAATTTGATTCTCTGAGGAACTCTCTGTTTTCCATATGCATCTTATGTGCCAGGGTATTCTCCTTCACGTCAATAAATTATTATCTTCACAAAAACAAAAAACAAAAAAACAAAAAAATGACATGTCCAGATTTGCATGAGGAAACATTAAAACGTGCATCTGGTGGAGGCAGAACAAAGATTTAGCATATCACAAGATTAACTTTTATTTGTTCAATCATCAATGTAATTTATTTAGGAAATGGTAATTCCCAACTAAAGCAGCAATATCCATTCTATATTGCCCAAACTTATGAAAGAAATATAAACTGTAGATATATACTAATCTTGTGAGAAGGAAGAGTGTGAATACACATACAATCTATTAACCGTTCTATTTCTCTTTGTCCACAATCATTCTCTTGAGGCTCACGCCCTTCATCATTTGATAAGAGATCAGTTCGATTGAACATAAATCCCTTTTCATTCATTTATTCTCATCTTAAAGAACATTCCAAAAGCCCTCAATAGATTACTAGAAAATTTCTCCTATTTCATGCCAGCTAGTAGCTTAAGCAGATGGTCTTGGGACACTGACCTAACAGTTGTCTGTTCAAATGTGTGGTGTCAACCCTGCAAGGAATGATAGGCTATGCCAAATCTTTTCGATTTTTCCATGATAATTCCACATGGTAGTTCTGTTTCTGCTTGTAACTTTGATAGAAGTTCTGACATGAGTGAGGTGGAGAGGCTGGCAGAAAGAAGGCAAAACCCAAGACCTTTTTGCCGGAAGCCAGGCTTGATGAGAATGTCAGCACAATGCTCTCATAGTTAATGTCATACATTTCCTGGAATGAGTTTCTGTACTGTTAGCCTGAGCAAATCCTGCATTTATTGAGGCATAAAAATGTTTGTGACCATGTTTCTATGATCTTTTTCTTATGAGCAAGTTATATGTTGTTTGGCACAATCTACTCACCTACTATTATCAATGTAAATCAGGCTTCAGCCTTCTTTCCTTTCTGGTGCAATATAATCCTGGCACTTCCCTTATGACCCCTTCCCTGCTCCCTGTTGAATTCCTGTAATTTGGCGTCAGCTCTCTTTTGCATTTACCTGTTGTCCATGAGTCAACTAAACGATGGCATATATGTATGCAGGACTCAGGCTGAGTCTGGCGGAGGCTTTTCACATGTGGAATAAGCTGTGATATATGCAGCTCTTATGAGTAGAGTGCTTTCTCTATAATGTACACTGTGGTAGAGCTTATATATACTCAAAAAATACCCAGGAAATATTACATAATTTACTGAAAGTTTACTTCTCCAGACCCCTGTTTGCAACCCCCCCCCCCACCCCCCCACATATATACAGAGGAATTATTAGATAATTTACTGAAAGCTTAATTAACTTCCCCAGTTGCCTCTCTCTCTATTTGTGTTTTCTCCAAGCCCTTGCAGTTTCTCTTTTATTTTTCTGATCATTAATTGATTTTACCATATTATAGTATCAAATTAGAAGTGTATTCTTGGTGAATACCCTTTGATTTGTTATGGAGCATTATCCCCACCTCTCATACTGGATTGAATAATTGAAGTTAGTTTTGAAGAAGCATCATTAAAGATTTATTTGAAGTCTGAAACTTGTTAGTAGTTTTTGAGTGGGTGTGATTGATATTTGTTGCAAATACTTGATGATGTTGTACCCAAAAATTGAGGTGATGTTAGTTTAGGGATATATTTGATCCAAAACAAATGTTGAGGTTATTTTTAGATCAAAATATTGATGGCATTTGTGAATCATTTTTTAAACGAGCCATTAGGAGGGTATATTTATTTATCATGTTACAAGTGTTATAGCTTATGTGTCAAAAGTATTCATTTAACTTTCTTTTTATAAAAATATATAAATATGTGCTCAATCAAATGGTGAAAAATAATTGGAATGACCAACCAATGAAGTAAGGAATTAGGAATGACAAATTGGGTCTTTTATGTTTTCTGAGTAGCATGCACTTAAAGAGTTTTGATTCTTTAAATTTGTCTAGTTGACAAAAATGGTTTGAGGGTTGGTTCAAAATCAGTGGCGGATCTAGAATTTTACGCTAGTGGGTTCAATAAATTTACTTTAATCGACAATAATAATTGTATCGACAAGAGAAATTTGTTCAAGACCGATTTGTTGGCAAAATGAAAGGTCTGTTCATTTGTCCAGAAATATATTTTCGACCTACCTATCGATTGAACCAGGGGCTGGGCTCTTGTTGACAGGCATAAAAAGTGGGATTAAGAATAGGAGAAGAGCAGCTCTACTCATACTTTTGCTTATTGAAAGATATAAGAAGCACCCTATAAAACATGCAAGATCTCTTATTAGGCCTTGTTGGCATATCAGGTACCATTGATCACAGTCCAAGAAAAGCATCTATATATAGTATTATCTATCGCCTTGACTTGAGTCTCCACCACATCTATTTCTTGTCCGCTTGTAGCGATTGGTTAGGCTAGGCCGGTTAGAACCTCCCACAGTTCTCAATTTTGATTGAACTAGGGAGGATCAAACACTTTTTTTTGTTTGACACATGGTATTTAGCATGCAATCACAAAATGAACAATTTTTAAAATCGAGATTTAGATTCCTTTTTCTTTTTTTTTTCTTAAAAAAGGGAAAAAATTAAAACATTTAATAACAAAGACCTATTACGTCACAAAAAGAATATGTAATTTAACAATGTTATTTCAACGAATTTTACAATTTGTTAAACTTTGTTTTTTAAAAAAGGAGTTATTTTACCAAATTAAATTTTTATCGAACTTCAAAAAAATGGATAAAATCTAAAATCTTTTTTTTCATTGATAAAAAAAGAAGAAGTTGTTTGTTACAAACAACAGAACAAAAATAAGAAGATATATAACTTAAACTAAACTTATACGTACAAGTTATAGGATAAGTCAACTTATAAAATAAACTAACGATTTCAATAAATTACTTAGCATAAACTAATTTAAAATGAACGAGAAAATTAATTATAGCTTTTTTTTACGGCGAAGGGCCAAATATGCCCCCTCTACTATTAGAAATAGTTTAAATATACCCTTCGTTATACTTTTGGTCCAAATATACCCCTCCTATTATACTTTGGTATAAATTTATCCTTAATTTTAACTCTTGATCAAATGATAGGCTCTTTTCTTCATTATATTCTTTTGAATATGTTGTGTTTTCTCTTTCATGACATAATTATTTCTTGACCTTGAACTATATAAAGTGATATCTATTATGTATCAATTTTCAATATGTGGTCGTCTCTCTCATTGTTTAACTTAAATATTGCTAGGTTAAAATTTTAGATTGTGATATATGGATTAGAGTATTTCATACGAGGAAAATGGATTAGTAAACACTTAGGTATTGATGAATTTGGTTAAAAAATAAATAAATACTATAAGTTATTTTTTAAATTTCATGACTATACTATTATTAATAAACACTTACATTCCATGATTTTTTAAAATTTCATGACTATAATATTATATGTTGATTATACTTATACAATTGTAATTTACAATTTTTATCTTTATATATGATTTATTTAACCATCGGTTAAAATTAAGGGTATATTTGAGCCAAAATATACTGAGAGGGGTATATTTGTCTCGAAAGTATAACTAAAGGGGTATATTTGAACCGAAAGTGTAACGAAGGGTATATTTAAATTATTTCGAATAGTACAGGGGTATATTTGGCCATTTTCCGTTTCTTTATCACTATCCTTGCATAATTTAGATAAAAATACTAGGGAAAAGGGTCTGATATATTCCTCAACTTTGTCATTTAGAGCTGATATACCCCTCGTTATGAAAGTGGCTCATATATACCCCTATTGTAATACAAATGACTCACATATACCCTTTTCTCCTAATGGAAGTGAAAAAATTAATTTTAATTTAATTGTTTTGTTAAAAAAATACAATCCCATATGGGTGGGTATATTTAATCCTCCTCACACATTTTTTCCGACTTTTTTTTTATTTCAATGACTAATTTAAATTTATTATTTTGATGGTCAAGTTTATTTATGTTTCACTAATTTTCTTGTAAAATTTTTTTTCAAATACAAAAACTAAATTACAATATAGCCCCAAAAAAATAGTTTGAAATTATAATATAGCCACAAAAAAATTAGTTTTAAATTTTTTTTCTTTACACTAAGAAATGGAAGAAAAAAATAAAATAAGAATAAGAAACTCAAATAATGATAATCAAAAAAGTCAAAAAATAATTTATGTATGAAAAAATATTAAAATATACCTTGAACTTAGCTAGAAGGATCATATATAATCCCACGTGATTTTTAAAAAAATTAAAAGTCAAAAATATAAATTTAAAACTATTTTTTTCACTTCCGTCAAACGAAGGGTATATGTGACCTCATTTTGTAACGGTAGGGGTATATTTGAGCCATTTGTATAACGGTAAGGGTATATGTGAGCCACTTTCATAACGAAGGGCATATCAACTCTATATGACAAAGTTAAGGGGTATATCAGGCCCTTTTCCCAAAATGCTATAAGAATTCTCTTGTAGAAATTTTTGATATTTTGAAGTGAAATTGACAAAAACAAAGTATATCATTATCTTAAGCAAAAGGAATAATAAGAATAAATTAAGGGAAAAAAAACTAGGGAAAGCGTGCAGAGTAGCAAGTGAAAAAAGTATTTGTTGTTGCAACTATGATTCGAATCCCCGACCTAAAATATAACTTGAACCCACTGAACCATCCCGCTAAAGACTCTTCTTGTTCTTAATTGGATTCAAATTAATATATATATATATATATATATATTAAGCACAAATTTTTTCTTCTTTTTTGTCGCTATACTTATTTTTCTTTGATTTTAGAACTAGAATGGAATTTAGAGAATCTAAGTAGAAAGGAAATACTCAGACCTAACGATCATTTAATGTATATAAATAATAAAGGACAAACTTCTATAAGATTTACATATTATACATACACAGACCAAAAAGAGGTTGATGAAGAAGTTGAAAACACGGAACACATGAATATTGAAATAATACCGAAATAATTTTATGGTAGAAGAAGCCATAATAAAAGCAGAAAAGATGTATAAAAAGGATAATAACCAAAAATTCAGATGCAAAGGATGTCAACAAGGAAGATTAAACTTCAGTGATGTGAAAGAACACTTTAGGAAATGTAAATTTAGACAAGATAATTACGGATATAGAACAGAAGTGGAAACACCAGAAAATGATGAAAATGAATCAATCTTTAGTGAGACCATAATGAGTATTAAAGAACTAATGGAAAGCGCCTCAAGCAGTTCAAGCCCTTTCCAAAAAACAACCTCAATGCAACAAGTACATACGAGCACCGGAAATCTACCAAGATATAGAGTATATAGGGTAAATCCAGAAGTTAAAACAGAAAATATTAAACCTATTGGGTATAGATATTGTTGTTGCCGGTGTTTGGGTAATATTTTTAGATAGGACTACTCCATCTCTTGTCAAGAGACAACTTCCATTGTTATGTAATAGGAAATCTAAACCTAGTACAAAGTCTACTCTTATATTTAAATCTCTTACCCAAATTTTTTCCAATTTGTATGTAGGCTTGTAAAAATTAGTGCAAATAGTTACAAAACTTATGGTTGCTTTGCTTACATAATGTTTGTATGTATTAAAAGATCCATCCATTTGTATGGATGTTTGTGGGGTTGGTAGTTCTTTTACTAAATTTGATGGTATAATCTTTTTATTTATTATACTTTTTGTGCATCCTGAGTCTACTAATGCCAAAGTTTCTATTTCGATGTCTTGAATCAAATAGTCAGTCAAAATTGAGTTTAGAAATTAATTGGTTTTCTTGAATGTTGTGTAAAATCCTACTCGGTACTCCCTCCTCCACTCTTCCTTCGTCATGTTTCGTAGCTTATATCTTTAAGTTTATGTGAGTTTCTCCCAAAAACTCTCTTTTTTTTCTTTCTTTTTTTATTTGTTCATATTTAACCTCTGTTCATATCTTCTTAGCAGCCTTAAGTTTTTAACAATCTTCTTCTCTAACCACACCCCGGGATAAACACAAGTCCTTCGGCATCTTTGCCGTGGCGGACATTCAACTCCTTAGGACTTTACAGGTTAGTCCATCGCTATTGCTAAAAGACTGAGAAGAGAACCATATACTTAGAGGTCATATGAACAATATTTTAACCGCTATTTAACATATTAACAGGTAATTAACATACTCATAATTAACATAATCATAAATAAATAGGGAGAAATATTACACATAAACTAAAGGTAGCTACTTACATGGCGTTGGTTGGAGAGAGGTTTCCCTTTCGGGAGTCCCCTGTAAACTTATGCCCACTTGAAAAAAATTCAAACTCACTCTATCACACAATCACTCTTTTTTTTAAACTATCGTACAATGATTCAAAAAAAATCTCGCTTGCTTGCTTGCGATCTTACTCTTATTTCATGCTTTTTCTCTCTTCTTCTTCTTCTTCTTGCTCTCTGTTGTTCTCATATCTTCTTGGTATTTATAGAGGTCTTCGGACTTTAAATCCGGATTTCAAATTGATAGAAGAATCTTATCTAGCCTGCCGGGTGCGCTGTGGGCCCCATCGTCACATGGCTATGTTGAAATTTCTTCAATTATTGTCCTTTTCTTTGTCCACTTCTCTTTTCGTTTAATGCCTTCTTTGTCATTGCTTACGTCTGATATCCTCCTGCGTCATTCCTTACTTATAGTTTTTGTCTTTGTCTATCCTCAATCTAACATGTGTCCATGTTATGTAGTGCGACCGAATCAAATCTCATTCCTGAATCATCGTCTTTGTTAGGATCCTGCGCGAACTGCTCCATTGTAGGATCATAACTAGTACTTTCTGAGCTTTCGGATTTTGAGCTTTCCGGCTGTTTTTTCTAGTTTCGGATTTTCTAGGATAACTTCTTTAGTCTTTTCGCTAAGGATTTTTTTTATCGCCTTGTCTATTATTTTTTCTATTTTCTTTTTGTCTTTTCCTTTCCTTAAGTATATTCCCTTTCCTTGCACATTTCTACTTGGTCTGGATGTTCCTTCTAGGTTGAAACTGTCTGGTAGTATTCTTACACTTTTTGGCAAAGTGTCAGCCATGAACGGATTTCATGAGTCTTTACCAGCTACCGTTTGAGCTAGACTAGTTGTACTTTTATCCAGTACAGTGGATTTTGTTGCATTCATTGGGGAATGCACACCCATCTTATCCATTTTTAAAGATGGAGAACTTGTTTGGGTGTTTTTTAAGGTCTGTGTTGGTAGATTGCTGGCTTGACATATCTCAGTATGAAGGATTTTTATTTTTTCTTGCAATGCTCTGTTGTGTTTTAATATTTTATCTCTCTCTCGTCGAAGTCGCTCGTTTTCTTGGTTTAGTCTTTTAAATGCTTCGGTCATTGTTGAGCAATGATCGCAAAATATTATTTTGTCTGTGTCTTTCTGGATATTATATTGTGGCACATTTTGTGCAGATTGTCTGAGGGTTGGGGTAATGTAATAGTTAAGCCCAAGGTTTCCTCTGGCGTAGTCTAAAGCTTCATTCAAGTCATTGAAGCCTTTGAAGAGAGGTGTTGGATAATTTTTTATAGCATCTACCACCTCTATCCAGGTCTGAAAAACCCCTGAAACTTGTCCCTTGATTACTGTATAAAATTTAAACTTTTTGTCTTGATTTCTATCTGTAAAATAGTAACTTAAAGCATTTATTACTGAAATAAAATAGTTGTTGTCTTTGGGAGTCTTGTTGTATGCAATCCATAAATTGTCTATCAAACATTTCTGCTGCTTATCCACCTTCGTTTCTGCTTTTAGTCTAAAGCTCATATTACACTGGGGATAACATATCAAATTCTGCGGTCCGAAATATATTTTTTCAAACATTTGGCTTTCTAACACCGTTTGTGGTCTGTACTGAGTATTGCTTAGAAGAGTCTGCAAATAAATGTCTTTAATATAGCTGCCTTTAGGAGAGGAGGCTTCCGCCTTTCCTTTCACTATTTCACTATGGTTTCTTACCATAAACGCGGCTGATCTATGTTTTGATCTTGACCTTCTTATTACTCCTAACTCTAATAGTTCTTTTATTTGAGTTTCGAAGTCTATTAGGTCTGGATTTGTTGCTTCTATAGAGGCTGTTTTTACTGTGTATTCCGGGTTAATTATGTCTAACTTACATGTTATTTGATTGGAGTCCCAATGTTTTAAAGGTTTTTCTCCGATTATCTCTAATTCGTCTAGTATTTGTATTATCTTTTCTAGGTCTCTTTGATCTTTTATTATTCCTATTTGTTGTATACCTTCTTTAAAGTTGTATAGTTCTGTATTTATTTCTATCAGGGTATATTCTTTTTCTGTTTCTTTTGGAACTAACATTTCTTCTATTTCTTCATTTATTTTTTCGCAGGTTTCACATCTACAATCCTTTCCTTTTTCACGTTTGTTCGTAATGTCCTTTTTTTGTTCATTAATTTTTATGTATCGAAACCTATTGGGTATAGGTATTGTTGTTACCGATGTTTGGGTAATATTTTTAGATAGAAGTACTCCATCTCTTGTCAAGAGACAACTTCCATTGTTATGTAATAGGAAATCTAAACCTAGTACAAAGTCTACTCTTATATTTAAATCTCTTACCCAATTTTTTTCCAGTTTGTATGTAGGCTTGTAAAAATTAGTGCAAGTATTTACAAAACTTATGGTTGCTTTGCTTACATAATGTTTGTATGTATTAAAAGATCCATCCATTTGCATGGATGTTTGTGGGGTTGGTAGTTCTTTTACTAAATTTGGTGGTATAATCTTTTTATTTATTATACTTTTTGTGCATCCTTAGTCTACTAATGCCAAAGTTTCTATTTCGTAGTCTTGAATTCTTATTCTTGCTAAGATTTTTATAGTGCTTATTTTTTTTATCTTCATTGCATATTAGTCCTTCGGAAAAGGTGCTCAGGAGTTCTTCTTCTGGTTTTTCTTTTCCTTCGTCTATCGCCTGCCCTTTTCCTTTTTCTATTCTTTCTAACCTTCTTTCTAGATTATCCATTCTTGCTTCTAGAGTCTTTATCTTTTCATTTGTTACTTCATTTCTAGTAACTGGGGTAGTATTTACTAATTGAGCCTTTCCTTGGTTATATTCTTGTATATTTTCCTTTAGCGTTGTTTTCTTTATGCAGGGTACACACCCTTCTATAAAACAATTTTTACATTTAGCTCTTATATTTCTTCGTGGGTACCAATGGCATATATAACATTGGTTGCTGTCTAATCCTTTGCCTTGTTCAAAATCATGTTCACAAGTTGAAGATACATTTACTAGATTATGGTTATCTATTTCTTCTAGATTTAATTTTTCTAATCCTAATTCATTTATTAATTCCTCTCCTTCAGAATCCGAGGAATTTTGTTTTTGTTCTTCTGTCGCTTCTATACTTATAATAGAGTATATACTTTCATTGTCTGACATAAATTCATCTACATTTATTAGCGTTTCTTGAAAATCTTCTATTAGCTGTGCATTTCTTGTCCTACTATTGTTTCTCTTTGGACATGTATTTGCTAAATGTTCTATACTTCCACACGTGAAGCATTCTAGTCTATTTTTATAGTTCCTGTTATTATTGCACTTTCTCACATGTCTATATATATTTATCTAAATATGGCTTTCTGGCCGCTGATTTTCTTAGGTAATACTTTTTCCTTGGATAGTAGTTTTGGTATTTCTTTTTATGCCTTCTGTCTCTTTTTTGTGGATAGTCTTGGTCATAGTTTTGTGTGGTGTATATACTTTTACAGAAATTAGTCTCATTTTGTTCTAACTGATTCTGTATCTGTATATTTGTACATTTTTATTGTAATACTGTCATAATGTGTTGTATTATTTGCCCTATAGACCATCTTCCGTCTGGATTTTGTACCACTCCGTCTCTTTTATACCATTTTTCTTCTATCTCCCTTCCTAGGGCTCCTGGCAATTTATTAAAAAGTTTTTTTCCTAGGTTTCCGTCGAACGCATTGCCACTGATACTACAGTAATAGAAGTATTCGTTCAGGAATTCTTTTATGCTAAACCAGCTGCTTATACTGAGCTGTTCTAATTTTACTAAGGCATTCCTTTGTAGCGTTACTAATCCACTATTCGGATCTTCGCCTGTTATTAAACTATGTATTTTATTTGTAAAATTATAAGGGTTAGCTCCCATATTTACCATTCCCTGAAATTCTTCGGGAAACTCGATTTTATGAGCTTCCCACAATCCCTTTGTGGATTCTCCTAAGAATGTTTACATATACCTATACATTGTCTCCGCATCCGTCTCTTGATTAGTCTGTATATAATTTGCTACCACTATTCCTTTCCATATGTCTATTACTGAATTCTATAATTGGGGGTCATGTGCAGCTATATTTAAAAATTTTCCTTTATTTCCTCCTTCTTGGAGTCTAATGGATTCTTCTATGGGTAGTCTTCTTCCTTTAGGCTTAATATTTTCTATTTGAACTTCTGGATTTACCCTATATACTCTATATCTTGGTAGATTTTCGGTGCTCGTCTGTACTTGTTGCATTGAGGTTGTTTTTCGGAAAGGGCTTGAACAGCTTGAGGCGCTTTCCATTAGTTCTTTTATACTCATTATGGTCTCACTAAAGATTGATTCATTTTCATCATTTTCTGGTGTTTCCACTTCTGTTCTATATCCGTAATTATCTTGTCTAAATTTACATTTCCTAAAGTGTTCTTTCACATCACTGAAGTTTAATCTTCCTTGTTGACATCCTTTGCATCTGAATTTTTGGCTATTATTCTTTTTATACATCTTTTTTGCTTTTATTATGTCTTCTTCTGCCATAAAATTATTTCGGTATTATTTCAATATTCATGTGTTCCGTGTTTTCAACTTCTTCATCAACCTCTTTTTGGTCTGTGTATGTATATTATGTAAATCTTATAGAAGTTTGTCCTTTATTATTTATATACATTAAATGATCGTTAGGTCTGAGTATTTCCTTTCTACTTGGATTCTCTAAATTCCATTCTGATCCTGCATATTCTTCAGAGTCTATTTTTAATGGTTGCATTACCTTTATACCTTTATCTCACATCAATCCTACTACATCTTCTACTTTTAGTTTAAACCTCGTACTACTGTTTGTTGCAATTTTTCCTATGAAGCCTACGCATATTAGTAAATTGTTTCCACCTATCATTTCTTCATATCCTTTTGTCTGGATTACTATTTTTATATGATTTGCAAAATCAGAAGAGTTTAACATAAAATCTGGACTGCAATAGAAGAGTCCTCCATTATTGGTCATATCTACTTCTGTTAAACCTATTGTAGATTTCTTTAATTATGTCCACCTATCGTCATATATGGTGATTAATACTTTTGTTCCTAAGTTTTTTCTTGTTAATCCTTTTAAGCCTATTACTATTAGACCCATGTGCATTAAGGTCATATTTGAATTCTTAATTTGTTTTAAAGATTCTTGGCTGATTAATCCTATGCTAGTTCCGTCTTTCCCTATGACGCACATTTGCTCTTCCTTGTAGTGTTTGTACAGTTGAGCCTGTCCTAAGAAAAATCCTGTATTATATAATACTTTTGGATTTAGTAATTTTAGTCTATTCTGTTGAAAGATTTGGATGTCTTTATCTACGTCTATTACTTCTTCTAACTGTTGACTCGTGGTTGCTATAGATTTAGATGGATTTAATATTCTTGCTATTATGTCATTTCTCAAACTGTCTTGTGAGAAATTTGCCCTTGATTGGTCTGTTCTTCTTCTGGACCTAACTGGAAAAAGTTCCATTGTTGCTTCTTTCTTGTAATTTTTAGTTTCTCCTTTTGCGGTGTTACCTCTGTTCTTTTAAATTGTAGTATTAATTCGTCTATATTCTTTTCTTGAATGGCTTGTTTTTCTTCGTTTACCCTTTCTCTAATAACTCTCTCTAGCTTATTATTGATTTCTAATAATAACAGTATTATTGTATTATTTTGTTTTATTATTGATGACTTGATAGTCCTTCTGGGTTTGGCTGGATTTGTTCTGTTCTTTTTAGAGTTGCCTGATAAAATGGGTCATTCATGAAAGGATTATTTCCTTTATCTGATTAATTTCCTTTTTCAAGTCTTGTATTTCTTTTTGAAGGTTATTTTCTTTACCAAGTTCTAACATGCTATTACTTCTTTCTTTGTTATTTAAAGTTTGTATCTTTCTATCCAAATCAGATTGTTGTGTCTTTATAAATTCGAAATTTTGTTCTAGCTTTTCTAAAAGTCTGTTATGTTTATCTTGCAGGTCTCTAAGAGCTTCTAAGGATTTAAGTATACATGTGTTATCTATTTGAACAGCTTCTCCAAAATTTAGAATTAGATCTGTTATTGTATTTAATTGCTAGTCTGATCCATGTAACACGTGCTCTCCGCTAATAAAGTTACACCTTATAAGTGAATCGTCTTTAAGTCTTCTATATTTTTTCTTTGGTTGTATTTTTAAGTCTAAATAATCTAAATCTTTTAGTTTAGCTATTGTATTTTATTTTCAATTGTTTGATTAGTTTTGCTTCTAACCTTGAGATACGCTCTATTAATTTATTTAGTCTCTTTTGATCTTGTTTATTTTGATTCAACCTTTTGTATTCCGGATATAATATATCTAATTTTTGTCTTATTCGTTGGTATTTATTCATTTACCCTAGAGATATCCATAGCGGTGAGTCTTTTTGGAAATTTATTGTTCGCCTTGTATTCTTAATATCACTTTCCACTCCTATTATTTCCCACGATATTTTTGATAAGATTATTTTTGCAACGTCGTCTGTTGTTACAATTCTTTCTACAAATTCTTCCATTATGTTATTTATTAGTAGTCTTTCCACTATCTGTAATAGGTTTTTTAGATTTTTAAGTTTTCTTTTATGTTCTTTTATAGCCTGTAGATCTCTATGGAAAAACCAATAATTAAAAGTTATACTTCTTGTAGTTGGGTGTCTTTTCATTAAGGTTACACAGTCTTTGTATTGTTTTATCCTAGTGGGTAGTATTTTATCTTATCAGTGAAATATTTTTTATATATTATTCTTCTTTCTATATTGTATTCTATATTTTCTATTTCCCAGAGCACGAACTTTTTTACTTGAATTGTTTCTGAGTCGCTCTGATCTAACTTATCTTCTAGATTATTTAGAATTTTTATAAATTCACTCTTAATTTTTCGGAGTTTTGTTACTTCTGTTTGTGCGCTATGTGCTAGTATATTGTGAATACTTATATATTTTGAATATCTATTAAGTTTCATAAATAGTTTTTATTGCTTTGGTCCACTCTGAATCTTGTGGCTCTGATACCAGATTAAAACACTTAGATTTAAACGTTTAAATATTCAAAAAGAGTTTGTTGTAAATTGTTTGAATATGTCTTTTTACATTATTTATCGGTTAATCTTGTTTACATTATTTTTTGGTCACAGCCAGTTTGAATATGTCCAAATATTTGTTCCGTTTGATTAAATCATTATTTTTTGTTAAATTGCATTTTTTTATATGTCATTGGTTACGTTTGTTACATTTTTTAATACTCATTTTGATATTTTACACAGTCTAGAAATTCATTCAAATATGGATAAGATTTCATACACAGATATTTTATTAACCGGTGGTTTTGGCCCACAATTTTAAGATAATGATATTGTACTATTGTTGGTTTTCAATTTTCTATTTAAGCAATAGTTTGATATTAAGTTGGGGGGGGGGGGGGTGGATACAATTTTTGGGGTAATTTTCATATTTTAGTCTTTAAAAATTTCTTTTAGTGTTCATAATTTTCCGGTGACAAGTTCACTGGAGTTCCGCCGGAATCCGGCGAGTCCACCACCAAACCCCCATCTCTATTTCCCAATTTTCTGGCACAACCCGTATCACCTTAAGTCCACCACTGTCCAAACACCTCTTAACCACCAGACCCAAAATCCCATCACTGCTCCAATGTACAGTAGCTTCTATACCGTCTTCATCTTCTCCGAAAGCAACCCAACAACACAAAATCAGACCTCCAAATCTCACCGGGAACAGCCACCAAACCACCTCGTTCCCCGTTCTTCTCCAGCAACAACAACACCAAACAAACAGACCCACACTCCATCTCCAGTAGTCCAAAGACCACCCTAACAGCCACCAAACAGACCCCAACAGCCGCCAAATCACCATCACTACTCGGCAAAGCAGCCATTAACAACGAGCAAAGAGCTCATCGGTTCAAAACAGCAAAGCAACAAAACAAGGAGCTTTATTGTTTCCTAGAGGTTTGAACTCCTCCATACTTTATTTTATTTTTAGTTCTTTGTTAAATGTTGTTTAGTCAATTTGATTCTCTATTAAGAATTTTCCATTGAAAAATCATTATCCCGTCCCTTCCTCTGTGTTACTTTGTTACTACCGGCGGGATGTCATCATTTGTTGGTGCTTAGTTTTCCAGATCTATATCTATAGTAACTTTGTTTGACTATATTTGTTTTAGTTTGAATTTATCTACTCTTGCCTAAGTCTGTTTATATTTACTTATTATATAATTTTTATTTTTTTTACTAAATGGTTTATGCATTATTGTATGTTGATGTCTTCATTAGTTTAATTGGTTGCTACTGCTTTCATTTGTTTCTTTTGATTTAAAAAAAAGTTTAGTTATTCCCCATTTGTTGCTATTATAATTAAACACAAGTTAAAAAATGGCCAATGAAAAAATCTCTCCGTCGGTTTTAGAGGCCTCCCCGTTGTAAAAGACGGAAATTTAATTTATGTTCGTATATATTATTTGTTAAAATTGGCCGATGAAGGAATTTCCATCGATTCCCAAGGCCTCCGATGTTCATAAGACGGATTGTTATTTTTAAATTATTATTTGATTCATTTATTTTTATTTATATTTATTTGTTACTAACACTTTTACTAAGTGTCTTTATAGGTATCCGGAGTTGCTTTCCGAGGAAGCTATTCGAATGAAATTCGAATATATTTTTTATTCATTGTTACATATATTATTGACATTAGGCAAATTTAGTCCGTTTCTTATATTATTGCTTTACTTTATTATTTCTATATATTGCATGATTATTATACTTGTATATTGTGTTATATCCTCCTCAATTTTAAAAAATAAATTCAATCGGGACCCACAGTTGTGGATTTCGAAGGATGCCTAATACCTTCCCTTCGGAATAATTTGAACCCTTATCTAGAATCTATTGGTTTGGTAGACATTATTTTTCTTTAATTAATTAATTGATTTCCTAGTTTTCCTAAAATTAGGTGGCAACTCCCTTTTTCCCTTTAAACCCCTTTAAATTTCCTTTACCCCTTTAAACTCTTTTTCCCTTTTAAAATTCTTTTAAATTTAAACTAGTTATTATTTTCGAGTCACCGGGACGTTGCTCTTTCTAAAGGATGTCAATAGGATGGCGACACTCCGCTGGGGATATAGAAGTTTTTACCATTATGAGTTCATTTTTTCAAATTGAGGATACTATTCTTTTATTGTGTTATTCATTATATCTTGTACATTTTGTTGATTATTTGTAGGTTGTACTTATTATTTATTCATTATTTGCTTAATTATATGTATACTCTCATTGCATCATGACATATTTTCCGCCTCTTGGCATTTTTTATTTCTTAATTAAAGGACGATTATGCGGGCCGCAGTCATTCATTATCCAAATTGTTTATCGGGGTACCCTAGCGAATGTAGTTGGCCACTGGATGGTCAACGGTCGCTAACTTCCCCAACTCGAGTAGTCCGCTTGGGTCATTGGTCCACTTTCAAATAAAGCTCACTCTTGGTCACCTAGTTTTAGAACATTCATAGTTTCAGTCCAATATTCATTCAAGTTACAATCGGTTGGAACTACGTTTGACCGGATTCCTGCTTCAACGGGATACGTAGGCGCCTGGATGGTCAACGGTCGCTAACTTCCCTAACTCGAGTAGTCTGCTTGGGTCACCGGTCCACTTTCAAGTAAAGCCCACTCTTGGTCACCTAGTTTTAGAACATTCATAGTTTCAGTCCAATATTCATTCAAGTTACAATCGGTTGGAACTACGTTTGACCGGATTCCTGCTTCAACGGGATACGTAGGCGCCACAATGGCTCGGTCATATTCCCCGTAAGCTTTCCCATATTTTAAAATGGAAACTTGGGCAAATTTTTTGAGGAGGTCTCCAAAAATTTCACGAAGGAGACAGTTGCTACAAGATTGAATACCGGAGGTTGCTAAAGTTGAAACAGGGGCAACATTTTTAAGGAAAGCCCTCAAAAATTTCACCAAGGTTGTACTCAGACTCCAGATTTATGAGGCATTGCCCTGAGTTGGTTCATACAGTTGTATTAATCTTTGTACATAATATTATTTTCATTGTATATCCTTGATTTTATTTGTTTTACATTTCATTGACATTTTTATAGTTTGGGTCGTCCGCCCTTCAATGTGACTCATTCATTTCTCATTTCAATTATTTTTTCTTTCAAAAAAAAATATTTGTTAAATTGGGTTGTCCGCCCTTCAATGTGACTCATTGGTTTTTCATTTCTATTATTATTATTTTTAAAAAAAGAAATTCCTTTGTTGTTCAAAACATGTGTTTTATGCCATATCTGAACGAACTACGCAAACCTGATTCTCTCAATGAGATACGTAGGCAGCCCTTCTAGGGTTCGGTATTCTTTATTAAAAAAAATCTTTATTTTTTATTTTTTTAAAAATATTTATATTCTTGAAATCATTTTTTGATTTGGTTGGTGCCAACACTGTTAGAGTGTGCATATGAAAAATAACTGTTAAAGTTGAGTAGATAGACTTCTTGTTAAAACTATAGATTCTGTTGGTACCTCTCATTCATACTTTTGTTACGCTTGAAAATATTTTCTTGCATACATTCAAGATTAGAACAAAACCAGATTCATTGTTTCATGGGCATTGTGTAGTGAGTTTTGATTAAATTCAATTGTGTTGCTTTGTTGATCTAGAACTTGGCCTGAATGTTGCTGAGGCGAAATTTTGAGTAACGTTTGATTTGAAAAATGATTGTAGGCCTTCTTTGACCCGTTTGAGCCTTTCAAAGCCTACCAAATGACATTAATCCTTAGTTTGTCCTCCATTTTGAGCCTTAAGCCTTTTTTTTGGACAACCACATTTTAGTCTATACCATTTCTGAGTGCTTATACACACTATCCCTCTCTTAGCCTGACTTTCTTGAGTGCACTGAAGACGTGCAAGTTACAAGAGAAGATTCAAAGTTCAAATTTGTCAAAGACAAAAGTTACTAAAGTCCCTAAAATTCAAAGAAAAAAAACGACTTCAAAAGAAAGAAGAAAGAGTTGAAAATTTCCCACAGGTTCAAGCAAGCAAAATTTCAACAAAAGAAGAAGAACACTCCAAACAATCAGGAGAAACTTCAAAAGATGATGAGAAGGGGAAAAACTCAGACAGGCAAAACTTCAAAAGAAGTCAAGAAGTGCAAAAGAAAGGGACAACACAAAGGATCAAACGCTAAAAGCGTAACAATAGTTGAAAGCACAAATCCAGTGCAATGCTCAAGAAAGGATTAAGTCACTTTTATCCCAAATGACTATCCTACCCGTCCCTAAGCCTACATTACAAGCCAATAACAAGCCCTGCAAGATTTCATTTCAAATGTTCTCACATTAGTGGAGATTTACATGAAGGCCAAGCCTATGGTATCACAATTGCATGCATTGAATATTTTTTTAGTGTGAGTGAATTTTGCTAAATGTCCTCAAATCAAAACACTTTCAATGTGTGCAAGTTGGAACTTTCTTTGTGGTGAGGGAACTTTGTCACGACCCAAGCCTAGGGCCTAGATGTGACCGGCGAATGGGGAACCCGATGAACCCCAAACAAGCCTCATAGTGTATCATTACACATCCTTGGTCGCGGAAGCAATTAAATGACCATGAACGATAAGCATAATCAAGGGGGAAATCGGGACTAAGGGAGCAAAAAAAAAGAAATGATACATAAATACCATAGATGAGTCAAGCTCAAGCATAATACACAACTTGTCCAACACCACCTCTAAAAATGAGTACTTAGCGGGGGCCAAGACAAACTACCGGGCTCACCCTCATAGTCAAAACATAACTAGAAAGGAAAAGTTTTATACATAGCAAAAGATCATGAGCAACGTCCCCGAAATGGAGGACTCACCAATAACCACTATAGAAAATCGTAATAGCCACGCGGAGGAGGATGGTCAAGCGGTGCTCCGGTCCCTACATGGTGACATCATGTAGGCATAGAGTATGCGTTAGTACATTTGAATGTACTAAGTATATGGGATGCAATGCAAGGCTACATTAGATGGACATCATAAAAAAAATGCGTAATCATACCCAATAGATAGCATATTAATAAAATAGTATGTATAATGATGCTTACATAAAAATCATATTTAATGGGACGTAGTACATGTGTGGCGAGTGACCATCAATATAGTATTTCCAAGGCCTACCACCCCATTGGAGAGGCGAAAGAGGTACAAACCCCTCAACATGGTTACACGGGCCTACTACCCCCCGTACTAGGCAACCAAGGTACAAACCCCTCGATACGGTTATACGGGCCTACTCCCCCCGGTACTAGGCAACCAAGGTACAAACCCCTCGATATGGTTACACGGGCCTACTACCCCCCGTACTAGGCAACCAAGGTACAAACCCCTCGATACGGTTATACGGGCCTACTACCCCCCGTACTAGGCTTGGTCGACCCACAACACTTATATAGAGAAAATCGTATACATCTGTCCATTTCATCATCATTTCAGTAATTACATAACCATCCGACTCATAGGACGTACCTTGGACCTTCCCTTTCCTAAGAATTCTATAAATGGGCATTTTATCAAACACAAGGTGGGCAATTGTTCATGTAAATGAAATCATGTATTTCAAGAATACTAAGTCCAACCAAATTCCAAAATCCATATAAATCAGCCCACCAACAAACATACATATATAATATCAACCTTCCATAATTTGATCAAATGGAAGCATGTAAACCATAAACCAGTCACATAATAATTCCATTTTCATGACAATATGGCAAAATGGACTATAAATAGGGTGTGTAGTAATAATTCCATAATTCAAGAGTTCATAAATAATCATAAGGACCCATAAACTTGAAGTAGAAATAGAGGATAAATGGTTGGACTTGTGGAAAGGAAGGTTTCCACAATCAAACGCACATACCTCAACTTTGGAGAATCCTTGATGAAGATTGGAATGGAGAATCGAAGCTTGAGATTGAGTCTTGAATCCGGAATTAGAGCTTGAGATGATTGATTTTGGTTGAAGATCTTGGTGGAATTTTTGGAGAGGGCTTAGAGAGTGTTTTTGGAGTTAAGAAAAATGACTAAGTATGGGACATATCCCCTTTTTATAAAAAACGTCTCCAACCCGCCCTAAAAAAAAAGCTCACTGGAAATTGCAAATCTGCACAGACAGGTTTTACGAAAAATGGTCATAACTCCCTCATCCTAACTCGGACTAAGGTGAAACCAAGTGCGTTGGAAAGCTAACTCAAAGAGCTTTAATTTAATAGTTTGCAGCCCTTCCAGTTCCTTGTGTGCTAAGAGATATGCCCCTTTAAAGTTGACCCTCCAAATCTCAATTTTTGCGATTTTTGAATTTTGATACGGTTGCTCTAAAATTCGGGTTAGACCCTCTCCCACTCAATTTGACCCCACAAATAAGAATATGAAGTCGAATTTCCAAAATCATGCACGGATTTTGAGATATATGGAAATTACAATTATAGGTGTTTCCGAAGCACATTTTCGGGCATTTTTGGGGTCGTTTCAATATCTCCCCCTTGGGAACATTCGTCCCCGAATGTTAAAGAAACATACATGAGAGACACAAACATGGCAAATTTCAGCCCACATAAGGATGCAACAATGTACTTACACCTTATTTCAAAACCTCAACATAACTGTAAAGCCACATTGAACTTGTCAACTTAAACATGAATGTATGCAATGACATGGGGGCTGAACTTAAGACCTGAGATTTTATAAAGGGCTTAGATCAATACCTTAGGCTCGAGTGGAGTGGAAAAGATAAGGATATCGCCTTTGCATGTCCGCTTCGGCCTCCCAAGTAGCACTTTCAACTTGTTGATTTCTCCAAAGGACTTTAATGGAAGCCACATCTTTGTTTCTCAACCTCTTAACTTGTCTATCTAAAATCTGGACCGGAACCTCTTCATAGGTCAAATTATCTTCAACAACCCCCACAACATCAAGAGACAAAATGGCATTCGGATCACCCACACACTTCCTCAACATAGACACATGAAATACCGGATGAACCAAATCCATCTCGCTAGGCAATTCCAACTCATAAGCTACCTTGCCAATTCTCCTCATCACCTTATAAGGACCCACGTATCTTGGGCTCAACTTGCCCTTCTTACCAAAATGAACCACACCCTTCATGGGTGTCATGGGTGTCACCTTAAAATAAACCCAATCACCAACTCGGAATTCAAGAGCCCTTCTCCTCGCATCGGCATAGGACTTTTGGCGAATTTGGGCCATCTTCAACCTTTCTCTAATCATCCTAACCTGCTCAAGAGCCTCCATAACTAGGTCTGGTCCTAAAAAGGCCACCTCACCAACCTCAAACCACCCAACCGGTGATCTACAACGCCTCCCATAGAGAGCCTCAAAAGGAGCCTTACCGATGCTAGAATGATAGCTATTGTTATAGGCAAACTCAATCAATGGAAGATGATCATCCCAACTACCCTTAAGCTCCAATACACAAGCCCTAAGCATATCCTCAAGTGTTTGGATAGTCCTTTCGGCTTGTCCATCCGTTTGCGGGGTGAAAGGCCGTAGTAAGCTTACTTCTCGTACCTAGGACCGCCTTTTGGAAAAGACTTTCCAAAAGTGGTGAAGTAAATATGGTACCAACGGTCCAAATATGATTGGATACGATGGAATCAACATGCAACCTTACCAAGTTCATGAATATAATACCTTGCATAATCTTCCGCCCATATGTTGTCTTTACGCGTAGACAAATGAGCCGAATTTTGTCATCCTATCAACCACACCCAAATAGAATCAAAACCTTTTCTAGTCTTGGGTAAACCAACTATAAAATCCATATTAATTTCTTCCCACTTCCAAGTAGGAATCTCTATGTCTTGGTTAGACCACCCGGCCTTGACTTGTTGACAACTATGACAACCGGAGACGAATTTGGCAATGTCCTTCTTCATGCCTCTCCACCAATACACATCCCTCAAATCTCTATATATTTTGGTGGAACCGGGGTGGATGGAGTAGGAAGAATTATGAGCCTCCTCAAGAATTTTCTCCCTCAAACCATCAACACAAGGCACACACAACCTACCTTGGTACCTAAGGGCACCATCTCCCCCTTGGGAGAAAACTTCCACCTTGCTCTCTTTCACCAAGGCCTTCAATTCAAACAAGGAAGAGCCAAGATCTTGTTTTGCTATCACCTCATCCACCAGGGAAGACCTAGCACCATCAA